>JAQOTM010000138.1:0-233082 GCA_029168755.2 Tillandsia fasciculata | reverse complement strand
AAGGTGTGAGGTCCCGGAATCCCCGGCGCAGGAGTTGCTGGTTGTTGGGCAGCTTTTAGTGGCCGTTGGGAGTGTTTGTGCGCGTGTCGGGCCCAAGAAATGGATTCGCGATGCAATTTGGGTTTTAGTTGCATCGCTGGAGGCCTGCGGGATGTGTCGTTGGTGTTTGCGCGCAATTTGGACACGCGTGGTGGACTTCGGGCTTAAACGGAGACCCCGTGGGATTTGGATGACCCGTCGGGTGTTTAGAGGTGGTTTCGCGCGATTCGGATGTCAAAATTGGACTCCGGGCGAAGTTTGGATAAAAGTTACCTCTCCGGTCGCCTTCGGGAATTTTTAGAGTTGGAATTTGACAAATCGGACTTTAAAAATGGACCCGGCGCGAAAATCGGATCGAGTGGGCATTCGGCAAATTTTCGGGTGAGAATTTGGAGAAACGGACATCGTTTTTGGATTCAGCGCGCGAAATCGCTAAGAATGGACTATTTATTTGTTGGTTTTGGAGCCCGGTAGGCGTGCGCGTTTTTCGAGGCGACGTGGCACGCAAACCGAGGCGAGCGTGGCGCGGATCCCGTGTGGCGCGCGGCACGCTTCCCGAGGCGCGGCAGGGTACGGTCGCGTCAGGGGGCACGCGGCGCGCGGCGCGAAATGCGCAGGGGCCGCCACGTGGCGGCCCCCCGTTGGCGCCCGCGCGGGCGCGGGGGCACGCGCGCCCGTGTAACGGGCGCGTGTCCCGCGCCTGCGCGTGGTGCGGTGCAACGCGCCCGTGTGGCGGGCGCGTTGCATCGCGCCACGTGGCGCGCTGGGCGCGTGCGTGGACCCGGCGCACGCGCCCAGCCTGCGTGGACCGCCGGTTGGGGCTTCCCCATTGGTCCACGCGGTGGACCGGCTCCGTGGACCGGCCTGGTGGACCGCCCCTTCTCCTCTTCTTTTCTTCTTCTTCTTCCTCCCCGCACCGCCATTCCCTTTCTTTCTTTCTTTCTTCTGCAACCGAGAGAGAGGGAGTGAGGAGGGAGGTGGCGTGAGGTGCGGCGGCGCGTCGTGGACTCCGTTTTGCGTGCGAGGACGCCCGGCGGAGCGGTTCGGCGACGGCGGCGCAAACGTGTAAGTCCCGTGTGTTGTTTTTCTGTATTTTTGTACAGTTTTTGGAGCATTCTTTTAGACTGTTTTTACCCCCGTGCACCGTTTTGCGTGCGGACCCCGTTTTGCGGGCGGATCCTGGCACCGTGCACCGTTTTGCGTGCGGACTCCGGCACTGTGCACCGTTTTGCGTGCGGACCCCGTTTTGCGTGCGGATCCTGGCACCGTGCACCGTTTTGCGTGCGGACTCCGGCACTGTGCACCGTTTTGCGTGCGGACCCCGTTTTGCGTGCGGATCCTGGCACCGTGCACCGTTTTGCGTGCGGACTCCGGCACTGTGCACCGTTTTGCGTGCGGACCCCGTTTTGCGGGCGGATCCTGGCACCGTGCACCGTTTTGCGTGCGGACTCCGGCACTGTGCACCGTTTTGCGTGCGGATCCCGTTTTGCGGGCGGATCCTGACACCGTGCACCGTTTTATGTGCAGACTCCGTTTCGGGTGCGGACTCCGGCGGCGTGCTCCGTTTTGCGTGCGGACTCCGGCGGCGTGCTCCGTTTTGCGTGGGACTCCGGCGGCGTGCTCCGTTTTGCGTGCGGACTCCGGCGGCGTGCCCCGTTTGCGTGCGGATCGCGTGGAGGCCAATTGCAAGTGTCTACGAGCAATTGGTGGCAAATCGAGGTGGGTGGCCTTATCTCCAAGTTTTATGGACTGTACAGTATTTCTACTGTTGTAGGACTATGCATGATAGCTTATTTCATTGTGTAGCATGCTATATTGTAGGAATTGTTATTCCTTTTATTATCTGTTAATATAGTTATCTTGGAACTTGACCTAGCACCCCCGTCATATGTGCATGTGTAACCAGACCAGTAGAAAACCCTCACTTGGGCTAGGGTTATTTATGCTTAGACATCCACACTGTTCTTACATCCCTGGACATAGTGTTTTCTCGCCCGGATAGTGGGCCGAGAGGTCGGGACTTGCTTTTAGTGTGGGATGCTTTTGCACTCTTGCTTGGGAGCAGAGTGGAGTCTGGTAGCTGTAGCGGGTTGCTTATCTGTGCGGGGAGCCGTTTGAGTAAACGGTAGTCCCGAGAGGTCTTGTTTTCCTGTTGTGCTGTCATGGGAGGGAGCCGTTGAGTAGACGGCAGTCCCGGGCCGTCGAGTGTCTTCCGGTCCGTCTTGTTGGGAACCGTTGGGGTTGACGGTGGTCCCAGGTCGTTGAGTGTTGTCCGACCTGTTTTGTTACCCTGAGTTGTGGGTCGTTCCTGGCTGTGGAGTATCTCCAGCCAGTAAGCTTTGTGCTGTGAGCTGTAGGAGAGGCTAGTGTCTCGTGTTTCGAGTTAGCCGATCAGCTGAGTCGTCGAGAGTGCTCCGACTGTTACGCGAGATTTTTGGGGATCTTGAGTCCTACCGTTCTGTGAGTGAGCGTGGATTTGGACTAGCCTGCATATGCCACTGCGTGATTACTCTATGCCGCGCCGTTTTCCTCAGTTGGGGCCGCGCCCCTTGAGATGCCGCTGTGGATGCGATGGTTGGCCTGTTGAGGCAGTTTTGCGCGAGGGATGAGTTAGTCGGACAGGACGCCCCACGTAAATCCCGTCCTCATGTGGATGTGTGGTAGTGGGCAGGAGCGTTCCTAGTCGACAGGCGCGGGCTTGACTGAACCTTTGAGGTAGTCAGTTCGATTGGGACGATTGAGCACCTTGGGTGCGAGTGGTCTCATTTACTTTCATCTGTTCCACTTTTGAGTGTCTAGATAGAGGCATGGTAGCTGTAGAGTAGATTCCAGCTTTTCTGTTCAAATTTCTTTGCCTGTTATCTTTTACCTCTGGTAGACTTGGTGGGCAGACCGTTGGACTTGTTGACGGCACCCACTGAGAACTACTGTGGGAAGTAGTTCTCACACCCGTCGTGGTGTCTTTTCCCCAGGGGCTTCTTCTATCGTTCCTGTGCTCCTGTTGCTGATCCTTCTGGCCGAGGCGAGGGAGTCGCGAGCTAGTTCCCTACCCGTCGTCGGAGTGTAGCTGTACCCCTTCAGAGGAGAGCTCCAGTTGATTAGTTCACTTCTTTTACTCTGTTGAGAGACCTTTGTTGTGAGGTATAGAGTTGTATTTTACTTTCACAGTTTGAGAGGCTGTTGTAGTGAGGATATTCTTGTATCGAGAGTTTTGTACACTGATGTATTCATTGGAGATACCTCCCTTTTGAGTTTTGTATCAGAGGACTTTGTATACGATCATATTTGGGAGATGGATATGGTTTTATTTTCAGTTGTACAGTGTTTGATTTCAGTTTTTAGTAGTCTACTTTCAGCTCTCTGATATCTGTTTACTGTAGATGTTTCTTTCTACAGGTTAGACGCTTCGTCTGTACGGCAGTTTCCGTACAGATGGCGGATCTGTTGGCGAGCCCGGGTCGCAGTTTCGACCCCGGGGCGTGACAGATTAGAGTGGTATCAGAGCCTAGGTTGTAGGTCGTGGTGGACTTAGAAACCCTAGGCTTGTGGTTGGATATTAGGACGACTACGTGAGAGTCGTGACTTTTAGCGAGAGTCCTGATTGAGTTTTTACCTCTCCCAAGAGACGGGATGAGAGATTGGCATGTTTATTTTCCTAAGCGATTATGTTCGCTGCCGACAACATGATGCTATGGAATGGATGACATGTCTTAGACTTTCGCTGGATTGGGTCGTATGGTTGTTGTGTCCTGACGTTTGTTATTGTGCAGCGGATTGCGATACCCCTGAGACGTCGTGTTGTGATAGGACACACCCCGCACCTGATGAGTACCCGAGCAGCGGGAGACGGAGCTATCAGAGCAGTGCGAGACCCAGGAGTTTGTGTGTTGTGTTAGTTTCCCCACTTTAACCGAGAAGGGCCGAATCCCTGAACGGTAAAGGATCGAGAACTTCGATAGGCTGAGCCTAGAGTCTGTTCTTGTTTGATTGGGGTTCTAGGCACCGGTCTATCGGGATTTTCGGATCTTTGCCGTGTCAGTCGGTTCTTCTCGCCTATTGAGTGGGGCGTTGTTGTGGGAGCCGTTTGGAGTGACGGCGATCCCAGCTGTGTGGGTATTTTCCCTGGCTGAGTTACCAGGAGGGATTTTCCCTGGCTGAGTTACCAGGAGGATATCTTTCCTGGCTGAGTTACCAGGAGGGTATTTTCCCTGGCTGAGTTACCAGGAGGGTATTTTCCCTGGCTGAGTTACCAGAGGGATACATTGCCCCTGGCTGAGTTACCAGGAGGACATAGTCCCTGGCCGAGTTACCAGGAGGATACTTTCCCTGGCTGAGCTACCAGATGGATACTTGCCCCTGGCTGAGTTACCAGGGGACATATGACCTGGCCGAGTTACCAGGAGGACACTTTCCCTGGCCGAGCTACCAGATGGATACATTCCCCTGGCTGAGTTACCAGGAGGACATATGTCCTGGCCGAGTTACCAGGAGGACACTTTCCCTGGCCGAGTTACCAGATGGATATTTTCCCTGGCTGAGTTACCAGGAGGACATTTCCTGGCCGAGTTACCAGGAGGACACTTTCCACTGGCTGAGCTACCAGATGGATACATTGCCCCTGGCTGAGTTACCAGGAGGACATATGTCCTGGCCGAGTTACCAGGAGGACACTTTCCACTGGCGAGCTACCAGATGGATATATTGCCCCTGGCTGAGTTACCAGGTGGACACATGTCCTGGCCGAGTTACCAGGAGGACACTTTCCACTGCCGAGCTACCAGATGGGTACATACCCCTGGCCGGGTTACCAGGTGGGTATATGCCCTGGTCGAGTTACCAGGTGGTTGCTTTACTGAGATTGAGATTATCTGACAGGACGCCGAGATTTGGTGGCGTCGAGTTCATCCTGTTGGACTACCGGGAGCGCAGTTGTTGACTTGGAACCAGTTTCGTGCTTTGCTGCTCAGGGCCATTTTCCTGACAGTGTAAGCAGAAACTGGAAGGGGATCTTAGACTCCTGCAGCAGGGGAGTCGACCTCTTTTGGAGTATGTTCGCGAGTTTTGCGATTGTTGCATGGTGTACCTCATGTCGCCTGGATGAGGCCCAGGAGGTTGAGCTAGTCGAGAAAGACTGCCTCGGGATATCTATCACTTGGTGTATTCTCGGCGGGTGCCAACGTTAGACGGAGCCGCTAGGGACCAGCTCCGGAGAGAGGCATCCAGTGCCGCCTGTGTTTGGACAGTCGAATAGATCGAGACCCCCGGGGCCGCCACGATCCCAGTCTGAGGGTCGTGAGTCTCAAGGAGACAGAGACCAGGAGGTTCTCACAGCGGTGTATCAGCAGCAGCGGGATGACTGTTCTTCTTGCGTGGGGACACAGGTTTTGGTCTCCCGGGGTTTTCGGACCCTTCGCGGATCCGGCTGTGGAGCGTCTCCAGCCGTGAGTTGCATGTTGAGATAGATTCCCACTGTAAACGAAAGGGACCGAATTCCTGACGGTAAAGGAGCGAAAACTTCGATAGACTGAGCCTAGAGTCTGTTCTTGTTTGATTGGGGTTCTAGGCACCGGTCTATCGGGATTTTCGGATCCTTGCCGCGTCAGTCGGTTCTTCTCGCCTATGAGTGGGTGTTGTTGTGAGTTGAGTCGTTGAGGGTTCTCCGACATAGCTGTGAGAGTGCTAGGGCATTTGCATTGTTATATGGGCTGGAGATAGGACCCTTAGCTTGTGCTCGTGAGGTTCAGATACCTGATCACGTGTTGCACATAGATGAGTGTTGTTGGTCCTGCCCTGTGCAGTTGGGGCCCTGGTTTTTTGCCTATTGATCTTTGGCCTTTCCTCAGCTCCGGAGTTTCGAGGGTATAGGACTGTGAGGATCTGAGGCCTTGATGCTTGAGTGATGCCACACCGTTGATACACGGTGGTGATGCCACGCCGTTGGTGCACGGCAGTGAGGCCACGCCGTTGGTGCACGGCAGTGAGGCCACGCCGTTGGTGCACGGCAGTGATGCCACACCGTTGATACACGGTGGTGATGCCACACCGTTGGTACACGGTGGTGATGCCACGCCGTTGGTGCACGGCAGTGATGCCACGCCGTTGGTGCACGGCAGTGATGCCACACCGTTGATACACGGTGGTGATGCCACACCGTTGATACACGGTGGTGATGCCACGCCGTTGGTGCACGGCAGTGAGGCCACGCCGTTGGTGCACGGCAGTGATGCCACGCCGTGGGTGCACGGCAGTGATGCCACGTTGTAGGTACGCAACGGTGAGAGTTTTTGGGGATGTTTCGGACTTTTGATCGCGAGTTTGGGCATCAGCTTTATGATCGCCTTGTGAGCCAGTTTTCAGTCCCGTTCACCGACGGTTTGGTTCCCGTCAGGGTGTTCTTTGTAGTTGAGGGATCGACTTCGACCCGTGGGTCCGTTGGGGTTATGATAGCATGTTGAGCGACCAACTGTGGCACGAGATTGTGCCTTTTGAGGATCCCTTTTGAGGGTAGCCTGCAGTTGTGTAGTCCACTCGAGTGGTTTCGGATCGGAAGTAACCGAGTGAAGACCCCAGCTTATTGGATTCCCTTCCTTATTGGATGGATGTGCGGGTATGCTTCGGTCGTCTTGTTGAGGTTGGCACCATGATGTAGTTTGGTGCGTGTTGAATTAGTGGTTTTTCCGTTTCCCCCAGCCTTTTAGAGGAGCCCTTTGGTTTTCCACGTCTCAGCTCAGTAGTGATGTGTTTTTCCTCGCCCGTGATTTACTTGCCCCTTTGAGATCCGTGATTGTTGGAGTACGAGGGACGCCCGTTGCAAATTCTGGCTCGAGAGATGAGAGAATTGCACAACGGGTCATACCGTACTTGTTGTTGTTGCGGAGTAATCACGAGGAGCGAGTGGGGTTTAGGGAGCTGGAGGCGTATTGTTAGATACCTAGCCGTGGTATTCTTGACTCCTGATGGGCTTGATCTAGTTTCGAGGACGAAACTTTCTTTTAGTGGGGGAGGATGTGAGGTCCCGGAATCCCCGGCGTAGGAGTTGCTGGTTGTTGGGCAGCTTTTAGTGGCCGTTGGGAGTGTTTGTGCGCGTGTCGGGCCCAAGAAATGGATTTGTGATGCAATTTGGGATTTAGTTGCATCACTGGAGGCCTGCGGGATGTGTCGTTGGTGTTTGCGCGCAATTTGGACACACGTGGTGGACTTCGGGCTTAAAAGGAGACCCCGTGGGATTTGGATGACCCGTCGGGTGTTTAGAAGTGGTTTCGCGCGATTCGGATGTCAAAATTGGACTCCGGGCGAAGTTTGGATAAAAGGTTACCTCTCCGGTCGCCTTCGGGAATTTTTAGAGTTGGAATTTGGCAAATCGGACTTTAAAAATGGACCCGGCGCGAAAATCGGATCGAGTGGGCATTCGGCAAATTTTCGGGTGAGAATTTGGAGAAACGGACATCGTTTTTGGATTCAGCGCGCGAAATCGCTAAGAATGGACTATTTATTTGTTGGTTTTGGAGCCCGGTAGGCGTGCGCGTTTTTCGAGGCGACGCGGCACGCAAACCGAGGCGAGGCGTGGCGCGGATCCCGTGTGGCGCGGCGGCACGCTTCCCGAGGACGCGGCAGGGTACGGTCGCGTCAGGGGGCACGCGGGCGCGCGGCGCGAATGCGCAGGGGCCGCCACGTGGCGGCCCCCCGTTGGCGCCCGCGCGGGCGCGGGGGCACGCGCGCCCGTGTAACCGGCGCGTGTCCCGCGCCTGCGCGTGGTGCGGTGCAACGCGCCCGTGTGGCGGGCGCGTTGCATCGCGCCACGTGGCGCGCTGGGCGCGTGCGTGGACCCGGCGCACGCGCCCAGCCCGTGGACCGCCGGTTGGGGCTTCCCCATTGGTCCACGTGGTGGACCGGCTCCGTGGACCGGCCTGGTGGACCGCCCCTTCTCCTCTTCTTTTCTTCTTCTTCTTCTTCCTCCCCGCACCGCCATTCCCTTTCTTTCTTTCTTTCTTCTGCAACCGAGAGCGAGAGGGAGTGAGGAGGGAGGTGGCGTGAGGTGCGGCGGCGCGTCGTGGACTCCGTTTTGCGTGCGAGGACGCCCGGCGGAGCGGTTCGGCGACGGCGGCGCAAACGTGTAAGTCCCGTGTGTTGTTTTTGCTGTATTTTTGTACAGTTTTTGGAGCGTTCTTTTAGACTGTAATTAACCCCCTGTGCACCGTTTTGCGTGCGGACCCCGTTTTGCGGCGGATCCTGGCACCGTGCACCGTTTTGCGTGCGGACTCCGGCACTGTGCACCGTTTTGCGTGCGGACCCCGTTTTGCGTGCGGATCCTGGCACCGTGCACCGTTTTGCGTGCGGACTCCGGCACTGTGCACCGTTTTGCGTGCGGACCCCGTTTTGCGTGCGGATCCTGGCACCGTGCACCGTTTTGCGTGCGGACTCCGGCACTGTGCACCGTTTTGCGTGCGGACCCCGTTTTGCGTGCGGATCCTGGCACCGTGCACCGTTTTGCGTGCGGACTCCGGCACTGTGCACCGTTTTGCGTGCGGATCCCGTTTTGCGGGCGGATCCTGACACCGTGCACCGTTTTATGTGCAGACTCCGTTTCGGGTGCGGACTCCGGCGGCGTGCTCCGTTTTGCGTGCGGACTCCGGCGGCGTGCTCCGTTTTGCGTGCGGACTCCGGCGGCGTGCTCCGTTTTGCGTGCGGACTCCGGCGGCGTGCCCCGTTTGCGTGCGGATCGCGTGGAGGCCAATTGCAAGTGTCTACGAGCAATTGGTGGCAAATCGAGGTGGGTGGCCTTATCTCCAAGTTTTATGGACTGTACAGTATTTCTACTGTTGTAGGACTATGCATGATAGCTTATTTCATTGTGTAGCATGCTAGATTGTAGGAATTGTTATTCCTTTTATTATCTGTTAATATAGTTATCTTGGAACTTGACCTAGCACCCCCGTCATATGTTGCATGTGTAACCAGACCAGTAGAAAACCCTCACTTGGGCTAGGGTTATTTATGCTTAGACATCCACACTGTTCTTACATCCCTGGACATAGTGTTTTCTCGCCCGGGTAGTGGGCCGAGAGGTCGGGACTTGCTTTTAGTGTGGGATGCTTTTGCACTCTTGCTTGGGAGCAGAGTGGAGTCTGGTAGTTGTAGCGGGTTGCTTATCTGTGCGGGAGCCGTTTGAGTAAACGGTAGTCCCGAGAGGTCTTGTTTCCCTGTTGTGCTGTCATGGGAGGGAGCCGTTGAGTAGACGGCAGTCCCGGGCCGTCGAGTATCTTCCGGTCCGTCTTGTTGGGAACCGTTGGGGTTGACGGTGGTCCCAGGTCGTTGAGTGTTGTCCGACCTGTTTTGTTACCCTGAGTTGTGGGTCGTTCCTGGCTGTGGAGTATCTCCAGCCAGTGTGCTTTGTGCTGCGAGCTGTTGGAGAGGCTAGTGTCTCGTGTTTCGAGTTAGCCGATCAGCTGAGTCGTCGAGAGTGCTCCGACTGTTGTGCGAGATTTTTGGGGATCTTGAGTCCTACCGTTCTGTGAGTGAGCGTGGATTTGGACTAGCCTGCATATGCCAATGTTTGATTACTCTATGCCGCGCCGTTTTCCTCAGTTGGGGCCGCGCCCCCTGAGATGCCGCTGTGGATGCGATGGTTGGCCTGTTGAGGCAGTTTTGCGCGAGGGATGAGTTAGTCGGACAGGACGCCCCACGTAAATCCCGTCCTCATGTGGATGTGTGGTAGTGGGCAGGAGCGTTCCTAGTCGACAGGCGCGGGCTTGACTGAACCTTTGAGGTAGTCAGTTCGATTGGGACGATTGAGCACCTTGGGTGCGAGTGGTCTCATTTACTTTCATCTGTTCCACTTTTGAGTGTCTAGATAGAGGCATGGTAGCTGTAGAGTAGATTCCAGCTTTTCTGTTCAAATTTCTTTGCCTGTTATCTTTTACCTCTGGTAGACTTGGTGGGCAGACCGTTGGACTTGTTGACGGCACCCACTGAGAACTACTGTGGGAAGTAGTTCTCACACCCGTCGTGGTGTCTTTTCCCCAGGGACTTCTTCTTCTGTTCCTGTGCTCCTGTTGCTGATCCTTCTGGCCGAGGCGAGGGAGTCGCGAGCTAGTTCCCTACCCGTCGTCGGAGTGTAGCTGTACCCCTTCAGAGGAGAGCTCCAGTTGATTAGTTCACTTCCTTTACTCTGTTGAGAGACCTTTGTTGTGAGGTATAGAGTTGTATTTTACTTTCACAGTTTGAGAGGCTGTTGTAGTGAGGATATTCTTGTATCGAGAGTTTTGTACACTGATGTATTCATTGGAGATACCTCCCTTTTGAGTTTTGTATCAGAGGACTTTGTATACGATCATATTTGGGAGATGGATATGGTTTTATTTTCAGTTGTACAGTGTTTGATCTTCAGTTTTTAGTAGTCTACTTTCAGCTCTCTGATACTTGTTTACTGTAGATGTTTCTTTCTACAGGTTAGACGCTTCGTCTGTACGGCAGTTTCCGTACAGATGGCGGATCTGTTGGCGAGCCCGGGTCGCAGTTTCGACCCCGGGGCGTGACAGTAGGACCTAGAACCCAGACTGCTTTTAGACACACATGATTTCTATAAACTAATGTTTTTCTTCCAAATCTCGAGGGGTCGCCGGAGCCTGTTCTTTGTTTGATTTGGGTGATGGCAATAGCCCTTCGGGGTTTGGAAAATAAAACTTATTTAAACGAATTTTCTTAAAGAACTACAATATATTAAATTAGGTTTCTTAGATTAAAATAATTTTCAGTAATAACTGTCATCTTTTTATTACAACTTCCTCACCCGAGAGAGTTTGGGTGATCTGGGTTCTAGGGGCCGTTCCTTTTTCGGAACGAAAGCTACGGGGGCCGTGCCTGGAACCTGTTCTTGTTTGATAGGGTTGTAGGTGTTGGTCTCCCGAAACTTTCGGGCCCTGGTTGGTGTCTTCCGCTTGTTGTACCGAGGTTGTCGTGTTCCCGAGCTGTAAGGGGGTCGGGAACCTCGATAGGCGGAGCCTGGAGTCTGTTCTTGTTTGATTGGGGTTCTAGTCGCCGACCTATCAGGGTTTTCGAACCCTTATAGTGTCGGTCCTTTCTGTGTTATCTATGAGTTTGGTGTTCTGATGTGGGAGCCGTTGGGTTGACGGTGGTCCCGGCTGTGAGTATTTCCAGCCAGTGAGATAGAGTTGTGATGTCAGTTATTGTCGATCATGTTGATCGTGGATTTGGACTATAGCCTGCATGAGCCATATTGAGCTCGACAGAGATGTGCGGATACTTTCCTCGGTGGGGTCGCGCCCGTCGAGTGCCACTCCGGAGTTGGGCCTGTTACTTGCTATCGCGACTTGTCGACGCAGTCCCTCTGGCTGGGCCAGTTTTGGCAGTCACGGACACCCTACGATAGACCCGTCCTGTTCAGGATGTGCGGCAGTAGGTGGGCGCAGGTTTGACTGGACCCTATGTGGCAGTCAGTGTAGATTAGGTGACTATACTTGAGAGTTAGTAGATGCATCATGTTTTCCATCTGTTCCACTTGTTGAGCATCTAGATAGAGGCATAGTAGTTGTAGAGTTTATTTTTCAGCTCTTTCCTTTCAGCACTGCATTTGTTACTTCATGCCTCCAGTAGACTTAGTGGGCAGACCGTCGGACTTGTTGGCGGCACCCATTGAGAACTACTGTGGGATGTAGTTCTCACACCCATCGTGATGTCTTTTTCCCCAGGGACTTCTGCTCCTGTTCCTGCTGCTCTAGCTGCTGCTTCTTCAGATCGAGGTAAGGGAGTCGTGAGCTAGATCCCTACCAGTCGTTGTCCAAAGAGTAGATGTACCCTTATTATTTTGAGAGTTTCTTGTTGAGAGACCTTTGTAGTGAGGTATAGAGTTGTACTTTTCTTTCATATTTGAGAGACTTATGTATTTTGGTGAGGATTTGTGTTGTATTATTTTATTTCTAGCAGTTTACTTTCAACTCTGATATCTGTTTAGTGTAGTATCTTTCTTTTGCATGTTTGATGCTTCGTCTATACGGGGTTCACCGTATGGGCGGCGGATCTGTTGGCGAGCCCGGGTCGCAGTTTCGACCTCGGGGCGTGACAAATCTGATGCCCGAGTGTGGAGAAATCCACAAAACAACCTGCTGTCCCCGAAATACTCACAGCAAACAAAGGGTCCCACTAAGCATGGAAAACTCCAAGAAAAACTCGAAACTAGGGCATGCTAAAAGTACCAAGATCGTAGCCCTACCTGTCGCGGATCCAACGGCGAAAGAATCGCTCAAAAAGGTGGTCGCAGTAGGCCGGGGGAGCTCGCGCACAGAAATGCGACGGGAGGAAACACCGGCGAAGGAACGTCACGACGCGCCAAAAAAAATAGAAATCTCGAAAAGCGTGTCACGTAAAATCCCAAAAATCCTCAGGAGGATGCAGCATAGGGAGATCAACGAAAGTTCTTGAGAACTCAGGTGGATTTGGGCTCGGGAAAAAGCCCAAAACCGAAGTGCAAAGGGCCTATTTATAGGCTTCAACCAGAAAAGACCCAAAATTCTACCTAATGGGCTTTCGGGCCCAAAATCCGGACGCCCGAAATGTTTTGGGCGGCTACAATGTTGGGCCTGACCCAACACTGTGCGCGCCCGAAACCATGAGAAGCCGCCGCGTGTCCCAACTGCGCTCCCCGCGCCCGGCGCACGCGCGCCCGCCAATCGCGGCGCGCCGCATGGACCGCGGTCCACGGCGGGAACCGTGGGCCGCGGTTCACGGCGCCAAAGCCGGGTTGCTGCGCCCGCCAACCAACGGGAGCCACGTGGCCTAGCGGGGTCCACGGTGCGCCGCACCCGGCGAGCTGTCGCGCGTGCGTTGACCCGCCAACCAGCGCGCGACACGTGGCAATTCCAATATTGGCTGGTCCCGGTGCACGCCAAAAGTCGTGGACCGCGCTGCCCGCCGCCACGCACACGCCTGCCTGCGCCCCTGCCGCCGCGCTCCGCCGCTGCCCGCCGCCTCCGGCGTTGCCCCCGGCCGCCGGAACAGTACTGAACGCCTCGAAATCCGTGTTTTGTCATCCGGGCTCCGAAAAGTACAAGTAGTACATTTTCATCATTTTCGTGCACTGAATCCAAATCCGATGTCCGTTTTGCCAAAATCCACCTCTAAAATTTCCCAAAGGGTTCCGGACAGGTATTTTTAATCCGAATTTCGTGCTGGGTCCAATCTTGAAGTCTTATTTGCGCGCAACTAACTCCAACATACATCATAGGCCTCCAGAAGCCACAATTTACACTGCAAAAGCTCTGCGAAGATTCGGGTCATCACATCCTCCCCCACTAAAAGAAAGTTTCGTCCTCGAAACTAACAAACCCCAACGGGAGTCTCAAACAGAAGGGTGGGTATCCATCAACACCGACTCCAGCTCCCTAATCGCCAGTCACTCCCCGTGATTGCTCTTCAACAAAGACAAGTACGGCATGGCCCTGTTGCGCAATTCTCTCATCTCACGAGACAGGATTCGCAACGGACGTCCCTCGTACTCCAAACACTCACGAATCTTAAGTGGAGTGAGTCAATCACGGGCGAGAGATCCAAAACATACTATCACTGAGCTGGGATGTGGAACACGAGGACTTCCAACAAATTGCGGGGACAAGCAACAACCTCAAAAAGCAAACCCACTGTACTAACTCGTCCAAATCTACTCGAAGTACGCCAACACAACCAACAAGAAAGGTAAAGGCCCCACCAGCAGGAAAGTCGTTAACCACAACTCTTTATTTAGAAAACAGCTGAAATTAACGAAAAGTTCAAAAATTCCGAAAGGCCAGTGCCTTCGCCCCAATCAAACAAGAACAGGTTCGGGCACTGTCTCCATTTCTGGAGTAGCCTTTCGAAGTTTTCGTCCTGTTCATAAATTTCAGTACAAAGGCAAGAAAAAGGGAGAGAAGTGTTGAAGTCATTCCTGCTGTAGCTACAAAAATGGAAGCTACGATCTAATCGTGACCCCTAGGGACACAACCTCTAGTCCTAATCGTCACCTACGCTGAATAGGTAGCACCTAACCCAAAACCGCAAAAGCCACTGCTGCAGGAAGGATACCCGGGTGACCTGTAAAAATGAACTCCTGTTGTCCTACACGCGGGAAGGTCACCGTTCTCATTCCATAATCAGTCGTTGCACGATACCGCACCAGCCGGTCCATCCCGTGTGCTCAATCTGAGTCGTGGAGCTGTCACTAAACCGTCACACCTGCCGGTGTAATTCCAAGTCTCAACTGTCCTGATCATGCCCCACAATCCTCCTCTGCTCGTAGGATACTGTGAAGAATCTAATCGCTAATGCATGTAGCAAAAATTCCTAGCCCTTATCCATGCAAAGATGCAAATGCCCTACTAACAATGCAGAAGGATGCAGCGGTACCGAAATGCTCAACTCAGCTGACTGGAAATAAAAAATCATACCTGCGGCGACACGATCTGCTGCCGGGGTGCCCTCCACCAAGGCTGCATAAACCTGTCCACTGGGTGCTGAAGATCGTCGTCCCATCTGTCCCGACATCGTGACCCACACTGTCTGATGGTGTGCCGGAGGGGCTTTCGCTTCCTGAACAGGCAAGGGAGGTGCTGTAGCAAGGGGTCGTACTGACCGGATGGCTCGGGGACAAGCTACTCGAAAATGTCCCAACTCTCCACATAGGAAACACCGTCTCTGTCTCTGGTCACACTGCGACGGTGGATGAGGCCCGCCACAGATGACACACCGCTCCTGTCGCTGCTGCCTGTTACGGCATTTTGGTATTGGCATATTTCGTGAGTCAAGTCAGTAAGTTGAGTCGGAGTCTTGAAGTGATCAAATTGTCAAATCAGCAATCGAAGACTTAGAGAAGATTCAACAAGAGCTCAAGTTGATACTTAGTGTTTTGAGTCTTAAAGATTGAAGGTGAAGAATTGTGGATCAATTGCATCAATCTTAAGAAAAATGGATTCGGATTGATCAGGTACGTTTAACTAAATAATTTTGGTGATCCGAATACTTCTTATAGTGTAGAAACACTTGGATGAAATTTTAATTGCATAAAAATCAAAAACTGGACATGGGACATGTTCAGGATCCGGATCAGACAATCCAATCCGGATCCCGAAGGGTGTTGGTTCATATGCAAATCCAATCCGGATCCAAGCCAATTCTGATCCGGATCCCGAACATTGGATTTTGCTGAAATATATGAACGATCCGGATCGGGCATTTCAATCCGGATCCCGAACCTTTGTTTTTCTGGAATTGTCTGTCTCGTTACGACGATCCGGATCGCAGTAATTCCGATCCGGATCGTCGTCCTGAAAATTTCAGATAAGGTAAGTTTTTGATTCTTATCTCTTTCCAAAGGTTTCTAACCTATAAATAGACACTTAGGGTTTCTCAAGAACGTGGGACCAATACCGATCAATTAAGAAAACACTTGAGAGCAACCCTAGAGGCTAGGTTTTTATCGTTCTTCTTTTTAGCCTCTTTTAGGTCAATTCGACGGTTCTTCCAAGATCTATCTTTTGTCGAATTGATCTAATCTTTGCTTAGAGATTTCTTTCTACGGTTTTTCAATGATAATCTAAGCAAAGGATCACCATCGAAGCCTATATTTCTTATCGGCTGAGTTTGCGTCGTGGATTCGACGTGGCACCGTGGATTCGGTGTGTTGAAGGCGTTTCGTGGATTCGAAACGTGTGCTCGTGGATTCGAGTGGCGTTCGTGGATTCGAACGTGTGCAGTGGACGTGCAATCGGTGAGCGCAAGGTCCGAAGAAGTTGAAGGAGGGGTCGAGTCCGTGGAGTCGGTAATCACCTTGTTATTCTTCAATTCTTAGTGGATTGTTATTGCGTGTTGGTCCCGTGGTTTTTCTCCTGGATTGGAGTTTCCACGTAAATCTCGGTGTGCTGTTTTTATTTTCCGCATTGGTTTTTATTTTGCACTGAGATTTGATTTTTAAATATTACACCTATTCACCCCCCTCTAGGTGTTTGATAGTACCTATTTAGATCCTTGTGGATCCTTACATTATAAAACCAACAATTGGTATCAGAGCGGGTTTTAGGTATTTCTATCATGTCGGATGAAAGTGGTAATATATTTAGACCTCCTCTTTTTGATGGGACCAATTATGCGTATTGGAAAGTGCGGATGAGAGCTTTTCTCATCTCAATTGATGAGCGTGTTTGGCAAACCGTTGAATACGGTTGGGTGCATCCTGTTGAGGAAGTAGGAAATTCTACTACCCCAAAACCTCGCTCTAGATGGTCCAAAGAGGAAATCGAAAGATCTTCTTATAATGGGAAAGGTATGAACGCTTTATATAATTCTATTTCCTCGACTGAGTTTACACGAATTTCTGCGTGTGAAACCGCGAAGGAAATTTGGGATATTCTCAAAATTACACATGAGGGTACTAATCTTGTAAAAATTCAAAAGCTCCAGATGCTTACAAGTCAATTTGACTCTATTCATATGGAAGAGCATGAATTGTTTACAGATTATTACACTAGACTTCAAGATGTAATTAATACATGTGCTAATTTAGGAGAAAAGATCCCGGAGTCGAAAATTGTAAGAAAGATTCTTCGGACTCTTCCGGAACGGTTTAGGGCAAAGGTTACCGCCATTGAAACCGTTAGTCATCCGGATGAGATGAGTGTAGAGGAATTAGTAGGTGCTTTACAAACTTATGAGATGACTTTTCCTACTAATCAAATTTCTTCCAAGTCTTCTTCTAAGCTTACAGGTATTGCATTCAAATCAACAAAGGAAGAAGATGGCGAATCGAGTTCCGACGATGAAATCTCTTTTGCCGATTTTGAAGAACAATTGGCGCGGATCACAAAGAAATTTCGTTGGAAGTTTTGGAAGAATCGAACCGATGGATCTTCATCCACGAAACCATCTAAAGGATCATCGGGTTCTAAATCCTCTAAACTCAAAGGCGTTGCAAAACCTTCTAAAGAAAAAGAAAAAGATGATTTCGAAGGAAAAATCCGATGTTATCGATGCAAAGGCTACGGCCATATTTCAACGGATTGTCCTTCTAAGAAATCATACAAAAAGAAGGCTTTACAAGCAAAAACTTAGGACGATTCTATTTCCGATGAATCGACCTCAAGTGAAGAGGAAAAAGAAAAAATTGTTGCTTTTCATGCCTCTCAAATTCCCTCTTCTAATTTGTGCTTATCATCTTTAGTCACTGACTCTATTCCTTTGATTTTGCATGAAACATCAACATCCGGAGGAGAGTCATCAAGTGAGGGGGAGTCGGACGAAGAAGAACTCGTTGAGGCATACGAAGTTGAGGAAGTAACGACTTGAGGTTCAAGACGAGAATCAAGCTTTAAAGATCAAACTTCAAGATATCAAGGAGGAACAAGGACGTTTATTGGATAACAATAAAATCCTCCAAGAAAAGCTGAACCAATCGGAGGCGAACGCAAAATCATATATGGACAAGATTGGTTTTCTTGAAAAGCAGTTTGAGGAGATTCATGTCACCAATCAAGCTTTGACCAAGCAAGTTCATCAACTTAAATCCGACATACAAAGGCTTTCAACCGGTTCCAAGAAACTTGATTGTATGTCCGGATTAGGTCAAACAAGCAAGGTTGGTTTGGGATTTAAAAAGAACCAAACTGTGAAGGCTTCAAGTTCCACAATAAATTGAAAGGAAGAACTTGTCACCTATGTGGACTTGAAGGACACTTGATGAAGAATTGCCCGAAAAAGAGAAAGAAGAATCCTTCGGCAACTTCATCTACGGAGCGGACTCAACGGAATCAAAATACACATCAAGTCAAAGGAGTTCACTCAACCCACCAAAGGTCCGAGCCACATCATCAATCATACAAGTGGATCATTGCGAGGCAAAGACCTAAGGTGGATCAACAGTCAAAGCGGACAACCCCCGGCCACAACGAATCAAGACAACCCAAAATCCAGCGATTTTGGATTCGGAAAGGTGATATCTTTCCTTGTCTTAAGTTCTAAATAGCTTATGACTGTATGTAATGCTTTGATTGGTTTTCCTTTCATATTTTTCTTAATCTCTGCATTACATGTTTTTCAATGCTCTTCGTTTTTATACTTTGTTTTTGAACAAAAGGGTTTTTATTGAACAAGTGCATTGAATAAAAAGGGTTTCACGTTCATTCACTCCAAATTAATTTTATATGGATTATCAACTTTACTCCATAATCATAATCTTGAAGATACTTCATTATAGGAGTTTTTGATAGTTATAAGCATCAAATTTTAGAAATCATGTGTGATCTTTAGATGCTTAATCTATCTCGGTTGTGTGAATTCTTTGTGACAACACAAGTGCTATAAACATTTCTAAAAATCCTGTGTTGCACTCAAGAACAAAACACATTGAACTTAGATATCATTTTCTTAGAGAGCTAGTTGAATCAAATATTCTTCAACTTTCATATATTTCAACTGAGGATCAATTAGCTGACATTTTAACAAAACCTTTGGATCAAAAACGTTTTATTCATTTGCGTAAAGCAATTGGAATGCTTTCCTTGAAATAACCTCTTTTTGAAACCTTTGCTTAGGTTAGGTTTTGTTTTGTGTTTTTGTTCTTATCTATGTTTGTACATAGGACATTAATTGAGCATTAGTTATATTGACTTTAATTGCATCTTTTCACGCATTTAGAAATTTATTATGCTTTTGACATCATAATATTTCAATGTTGCAATGATCATTTATGTTAATTAAGTCATCTTTTAAGTGATCAAAGTCAATTTCTCTCTCAATGATCTCTTGGTATAGTCATTATCTTATTTGACTATTTAGTCGAGTATGAATGCGAGATCAATTTTTGGTTGAATACCTTATATATTAAATAATTGATAGCCAATTGAGGGGGAGTCAAAGAAAAGTAAAATGCTCAAAAGATGTGGAAAGAGTTACATCCCAATGAGGAGTGTGAAAACTACCACCACATGGAGGAAAGAGCTACCACCTCGGTCGTCCGAGTACTGTGTGCAGCTACCACATGTATACCAAGCATGGTTTTTCAATTTTTGATTAAATAAAATGCATGTTGAAATACTTGACTCTGTCAAATTTCAAGGTTGGTATAAGGTGGGATTTTAATGAAAGATGCTCAAAGAGCCACTCTCTTCAACAGATTGACTAGATATATTATCTAACTTATCTGGGATTTCAAACATCTATTGATCTTGGTATTTCATTTTCTTTACCAAATTGATGATTTGATAAAGGCATTACGCATAAGATCATGTTAGATGTGATTGAAGTTGTTCAACTTTAAGGGTTTTAATTTTCATAAATTTTCGTTTCATTTTTGAGTATTTTTGATAGATTTGGTATAATCTATTTCTTGTTGCATGAAACGATGACTTTTGTTTAAAGTTGATGCGCTAAAGTGCTTACATACTTTTTCTGATTTTTATGGAATTTTTCTAAATTATTCTGATGAAAGAAATTTGGATCATACACCTCAATCTCAAGAAAGGGTAGAATTCAAGATTGATGTCATTTGGAAATCTCCGTAAGTCATCTTTGTAAATCCGTTACATCTTGATAGAGTTTGGATCTCAAGATTATTTTTGATGACTTGTGTTTGATGAATATAACATGAAAAACTGTTTATAATGTTTTATCTTTGTTTTTCATGATTTAGGAGTAAATCTTTTTAATTTTGTGAAATTAATTGGATTGAATGGCATCTGTGTGAATTCATTGTTTAAAGCACTTAAATTGATTTCTTGATGGAATACAAATCGGTATTTGAAAAGATTCTAAAATCTGGATTTGTTTCAAGAAATTATTTGATTTTTGCTTTCTGGTACCGGTACGCAATCTGCATTTTTGTTATATACCGGAACTGAGCTTTTATCTCTCTTTCTCTATGAACTAATGTTGTTAGTGATTTCCTTTTGTCTAGTATGTTCACTGTTTGACAATTTGTGACAAAAAGGGGGAGAACAGAAAATAATGATCGTATCACAAAGGGGGAGAACATAAATGCTCAAGACAGGGGGAGAACATGGAGAACATGGAGAACATGTTAGAGATGCTCAAGATAGGGGGAGATAAAGAAAAGATTGAAAGAGCCGAAAAACAAAAGAACCAAAAGAAGACGAATCAAATGTAGGATTTTAATTTCTAACGACTAACGTTTGATTTTGTTTGGAGTTTTGTTTTGCAGGAATTACATCACTTTAAGACTCCAAGTCCTAAGTCATAGAGTATGTTCTAGGACTGTTTGGTTCAAATGTAATTTTGTATTTATTGGATCTTTCACGCAAAGAAAATCAATGTTTTGGTGATAACATTGAATTTCGATTTTTTGGTTTAAGATGAGTGACTTGAGCGTTTTTATGTATTTTTGGGTTTTGTCACGAAATTGCCAAAGGGGGAGATTGTTACGGCATTTTGGTGTTGGCATATTTCGTGAGTCAAGTCAGTAAGTTGAGTCGGAGTCTTGAAGTGATCAAATTGTCAATCAGCAATCGAAGACTTAGAGAAGATTCAACAAGAGCTCAAGTTGACACTCAGTGTTTTGAGTCTTGAAGATTGAAGGTTTGTGGATTACATCAATCTTAAGGAAAATGGATTCGGATTGATCAGGTACGTTTAACTAAATAATTTTGGTGATCCGAATACTTCTTATAGTGTAGAAACACTTGGATGAATTTTTAATTGCATAAAAATCAAAAACTGGACATGGGACATGTTCAGGATCCGGATCAGACAATCCAATCCGGATCCCGAAGGGTGTTGGTTCATTGCAAATCCAATCCGGATCCAAGCCAATTCTGATCCGGATCCCGAACATTGGATTTTGCTGAAATATATGAACGATCCGGATCGGGCATTTCAATCCGGATCCCGAACCCTTGTTTTTCTGGAATTGTCTGTCTCGTTACGACGATCCGGATCGCAGTAATTCCGATCCGGATCGTCGTCCTGAAAATTTCAGATAAGGTAAGTTTTTGATTCTTATCTCTTTCCAAAGGTTTCTAACCTATAAATAGACACTTAGGGTTTCTCAAGAACGTGTGACCAATACCGATTAATTAAGAAAACACTCGAGAGCAACCCTAGAGGCTAGGTTTTTATCGTTCTTCTTTTTAGCCTCTTTTAGGTCAATTCGACGGTTCTTCCAAGATCTATCTTTTGTCGAATTGATCTAATCTTTGCTTAGAGATTTCTTTCTACGGTTCTTCAATGATAATCTAAGCAAAGGATCACCATCGAAGCCTATATTTCTTTATCGGCTGAGTTTGCGTCGTGGATTCGACGTGGCATCGTGGATTCGGTGTGTTGAAGGCGTTTCGTGGATTCGAAACGTGTGCTCGTGGATTCGAGTGGCGTTCGTGGATTCGAACGTGTGCAGTGGACGTGCAATCGGTGAGCGCAAGGTCCGAAGAAGTTGAAGGAGGGGTCGAGTCCGTGGAGTCGGTAATCACCTTGTTATTCTTCAATTCTTAGTGGATTGTTATTGCGTGTTGGTCCCGTGGTTTTTCTCCTGGATTGGAGTTTCCACGTAAATCTCGGTGTGCTGTTTTTATTTTCCGCATTGGTTTTTATTTTGCACTGAGATTTGATTTTTAAATATTACACCTATTCACCCCCCTCTAGGTGTTTGATAGTACCTATTTAGATCCTTGTGGATCCTTACATTATAAAACCAACACTGCCGAAACCGCTGCTGTCGGCGGTACTGCTGCTGAGACTGCTGTCGCTACTGATGCTGCTGATACTGCGGCTGCTGCGGGGGCCCACCTGATCTCTGGCGCCTCTGAAACCCACGATCCTCAGGGTGAGATCGTGGAGGTCTCGGAGGTCCCTGCCGACTCGTCTGTCCCTCGTCATCCTGTGCTGGGCGCTTCGCCCCCGGAATCACTGCGGGAGCTGGAGCCACCTCATCCATCACAGCCTCTCCGCGCTCAACATAGAGTGCCTGCTCCATAGACGCGTCCAAAGTCTGCAGTCTACGCGAACGGACGAACTGATAAATCTCCCGGCGCAAACCTCGCTTAAACATATAAACCCGATGCGCCTCGTGTCACGCCCCGGGTGTAAACCAGAACCCGGGCTTGTCTACAGATCCGCCGTGCATACGGAATTTCCCGTGTACACGAAGCGCTGGTAACCTGCTCAGATATAAAGATACAATAAATGAGCATAAAAACAGAGCTAAACTAAAACTAGTACATCTCAGACAAATACTGGAAAAGAAAGTACAACATAGCTCTCATAAATATACATGTGCCTCTCCCAGCTCACAAAATAAAATACATCCAGCTGGCCGAAGCCAGACCCAAAAATAAAAGGAAAATACAACCGTCTGAGTGTACTGGGGATACATCAAAATCTACTGAACTCTGGATCAGGGAAGCAGATAACTAGTCAACGATCCTCTTACCTCGGTCCTGGGAATAGGGTCCCGCAACTCCCGCAGAGGACTGGAAAACAAAGGGGAAAAAAAAAAAGGAAAAACAGTGGGGGGTGAGAACTACTATAAAAACAGTAGCCTCCCCTAGTGGGTAAACCTCAAACTCAGACATGCCCACTAGGACTACCAGAGGCGAAAATAAAACAAAGGTGGTAAGCTATAAGTGAAACTACTGATGAAAAAGCTACCACTAATATGTCTCTAAAATGCCCAGCTAAAAGAATAGCTAATATGCATCAGAATGTCAAAGCCTGCCTGACTAAACCCAATCAATACACCAGTAGACACTGGTACTGCCTGCTCTGCTGTCAACTCAAGAACCCAGTATCTGATCGGCACACGGCACGATCCCAAAGTATCAAATCGACCGGCACACGGCTCGGCCCTAAGCCTACTCCGGAGTGGCACTCGAGGGGAGCGACCCACACGAGTAAAGTATGTAACCTTAAGGAAGCCCGATCCCTCACCTCCAATCTGATGCAATAATAATAATAATAATAATCCAGTCAACCGCCCACAGTCCGCGGTTGCCGCAATACCCTACCATCAATCCCCGTCTGTCCCAAACTCTGACATCTGACTACACTATCCCAGACCCCGCTCGAACCCGAGCACCCTATCCCCTAAGACTAGACAATAGGAGAAAGAATAAAAAGCATGGTTTCTCCTAAGTCAATTCCAGCATGATAGTGTAGCAGAAGAAGGTGGCCTAACTAGGTGACCGTTCAAGCATGCAAAAAGTCCTTTACTTAGCAATATAATTTCAGGTGTTCCAGTTCTTACAAAATTAGAGTATACTATTTCATGAATACTAATTTTAAACAAGTTGCCACATACCGGTCTCTACATACATGCATATGATGTCCCAAGATACATATTCCATGAAACAGTTTAGCAAAATATTCCCAGCGAGTTTAAACAATATATCCTTTGCAAGAGTTATCATTCAATTCATTTTCAGTTCTCTAAAGATGTAAGAGTTACCCATAAGTCCAATTTTCCAATTATGCAAGCTATATTCAATCTACTAATATACTAGCATGATAACATAGGACTAGCTCCAATATGCCTAGTGGGTTATCACGAGTAAGAGGTTAACAACGGTACCCACCTCGAGCGCTAAATTCCTGTCCCAAAATGAAGTCCACGCTCAGTCCAAAAGCTCACCGCCACACTGTGAAAAATTCCCCAAAAGAACATACACAATTTAATCTTTCCATGTTCACAAAATCTGTCCAAAATTTATCAATCCAAAGTTTTTTGATTTTTCACCTACGAAAAGTGCTCGAAAAAATCCAAGAAAAATACTGTCACGATCCTCGCGACGAACCGGTCGAAACGAGTATCTGCACGTCCAAAACCGAGCTTCCGACGCTGAGATACAAATTCGGCAAGGGAAACACCCCCAACAAAACTGTGCAGAAACTGTGCAGAAATTCTGTACCAAAGGACTACAGAAAAAAGGGATTTTCACCTTCGGAAAAAATCCAGAAAATTCTGAGAAAAATCCAGGAGATTTCTTACGAAAAGTAGATGAAAAACGCCTCCTGAATCTCCTCGATCCGTCGCCTGAGCGCGAAGTTACAGCCAAAACAATCGGGTGCTGTCCAAAAACTCCGCAAAGAAAATGGGTCACAAAGAAGCTCGGGAAACTCAAAATCCACACGAAAACTAAGGGAAACTCAAACACCAAACTCGAAGCCCTACCTGTCGAGAGTCCAACGGCGCAAGAATCGCCCGAAACGGAGGTCGGGGTGAGCCGGGGGAGCCCGCACACTGAAAAGGGACGAAACGGGTCGTCGGTGAACAAGCGTCGCGCCGCGCCGTAAAATAGCAAACCTCGAAAAACGTGCTCCTAAAAATCCCAGGGAAGCACTGTGAAATTTGTCTCAGGTGGAGAAAAATTTTTCCTAAGGGGCTCACTGTGAAAATCTGCTCAGAAAAAGAGCTAAAGGTCCCCAAAGTCCCATATTTATAGGCCCAGCCCGCCAGCTGCTTTGGGCCGGATTCGGGCGCAACTTCCGGGCGCCCGAATCCGCCAAGCAGGTCGAATGGATCCCGTCCGACGCGCTCAGAAAAACGTGGTGATGCCACGTGTCCTCCGCATAGCGAACAGCTGTGCGGGGCGGCTGGGCGCCTGCCGCGTGGCCGCTCCCGCTCAAGGCGGTGCATGCGGCCCGCCGCTGTCGGGCCGACACGTGGCCCGCACTCGAGTGCGGGCCATGTGCGGCCGACAGCGCCGCACTGGCGCCCTGCGCTGGCACGCGCCCCGAGGCGCCGCACTGGGCCCCTGTGGATCGCGCCTTCGTGAGCCAGCGAATGACCTGCTGCCACGTGTCCTGCGCCCGGTCCACCGAAGCCGCGCGCGTTCGCTGAGCCGCGCCGCGTGAGCCAGCCACTCCGCGCACGCCACGTGGCCCGCCGCGCGGTCCATGCACCCGCCGGGCCTCCCCGTGGACCGAGCGGTGTGAGCCAGCCAATAATAGGCTGCCACGTGGCTCTGGCCGGTCCACGGTCTACCCCCATGCACCGAAATTCCCCGAAAACTTCCGGAAGCCCTTTTTGGTCATCCGGACTCCAAATTTGACAAGCAAATAGCCGTTTTCAAGCATTTTTCCGCGCTGAATCCAAATCCAAACTCTATTTGGCCCAAATCTTTTTCTAAAATTTGGCAAACACAGCCGAAGGCCAAATCAGCTGAAAATGTCTCACGGGTCCACCTGTGGCACCCCTTTGATGCACCATGGGCCAGACACCAATACTAGGTGTTCTACACTGAGGATTCAACGGAAAGGTTGCATGGGAAATTCAGAACACTACACCTCGTCCCTGGCCGCGTGTGGTACACAGGCCAACAGCTGGTTGAAATCTGTAATGTACTCATGCACGGGCCGATCTCCCTATCGGAGATTCTTCAACTGCTCCTCCAACCTCTGCCGAACGCTCTCCGGGAAGAAAGCTCCAAGAAGTAGACTGCGGAACTCCGCCCAGGTAAGAAGCTGAGCCCCTGGCGGACCAACAGGTCGAACACGCCAAGGCGCTCTAAGAAGTTCGTCGCCAACAGTACCTAAAACCGCTCCTGAATAAACAGGCTCTCGAAATGTTGCTTCGTCGCCGTGATCCACGACTCCGCCTCCCAAGGCTCTGAACTCTGCCCCGAGAAACGAGGCGGGTCAAACTGACGAAACCTCATCACAACTCTACCACCTCTCGCTGCTCCGCAGGGGTCAACTGTCCTGCCGTCCCGGACGGCTGTCTGCTGGTAACTGGCGCAATAGGGGCTGCCTGTGCTGCTGGTACAACTGGGGGTGCCACAACTGGCGAAGAGGTACAGGGGAACTCTCTGGGGGTGCTACAATTGGCTGTACCCTCTGTTCCAACATAAGCATCATCCGACCCATGGCCTCCTCCTGGCGCTGTGAAGCCTCCTCCTGGCGTCGAACAGCCTCTGACAACTGGGCCATCTGAGCCTGAAGCTCCTGTACCTCACTCTGCTGACCCTGTGCTAACTCCTCCTGCCCAGGCTCATCGGAGGAGGAAGGCTGAGAACGCGTCTGCACCCTGCGTCGAGGAGGCATCGTGCACACCTGCAACAACATGCAAACATCAGGACAATACCAAACATCACTCGACCCAATCCAGCGAAAGTCTATGACATGTCATCCATTCCATAGCATTATGTTGTCTGCCGCCAACATAATCGCTTAGGAGAATAAACATGCCAATCACTCATCCCATCTCATGGGAGAGGTAAAAACTTAATCAGGACTCTCGCTACCAGTCACGACTCTCACGTAGTCATCCTAATGTCCAACCATAAGCCTAGGATTTCTAAGTCCACAATGACCTAAAACCTAGGCTCTGATACCACTCTAATCTGTCACGCCCCAGCGTCGAAACTGCGACCCGGGCTCGCCAACAGATCGGCCGCCCATACGGGAAGCCTCGTATAGACGAAGCGACTAACCTGCAAAAGATCAACTACGCTATACAGATATCAGAGCTGAAAAGTAAACTGCTGAAAATAAGTATATACAACCCAAGTCCTCACAAAAATACATAAGTCTCTCAACTATAAAGAAAATGTACAAGTGAACCTCACTACAAAGGTCTCTCAAAATGTAACTCTCAAAATAGTAAGGGGGTACATCTACTCTCCGGACGACGACGACTGGTAGGAATCTATCTCGCGACTCCCTTACCTCGATCAGCCGGATCAGCAACAGGAGCAGCAGGAACATGAGTAGAAGTCCCTGGGAAAAAAGACACTGCGACGGGTGTGAGAACTACATCCCACAGTATTTCTCAGTGGGTGCCGCTAACAAGCCCGACGGTCTACCCACTAAGTCTACTAGAGGCATAAAGTAACAAATGCAATACTAAAAGGAAAAGAGCTGGAAAATAACTCTACAGCTACTATGCCTCTATCTAAATGCTCAAGAAGTGGAACAGATGGAAATATGATGCATCTACTATCTCTCAAATATAGTCACCCAATCTATACTGACTGCCACATAGGGTCCAGTCAAACCTGTGCCCACCTACTGCCGCACATCCACAAGAGGACGGGTCTACAGTAGGGCGTCCGTGACTGCCAAAACTGGCCCAGCCAGAGGGACTGCGTCGACAGGTCGCGATAGCAAAGTAATAGGCCCAACTCCGGTGTGGCACTCGAGGGGCGCGACTCCACCGAGAAAAGTATCAGCGCATCTCTATCGAGCTCAATATGGCTCATGCAGGCTATAGTCCAATCCACGGTCAACAAGATCGACAGTACCCGAATTACCTCTCTAACTCACTAACAAGAAACACTCACAGCTAGGATCGCTGTCAACCCAACGGCTCCCAGAAAGAACATCAGCTCGACATGCAACTCACTAGCCGGGTGTACTCCACATCCAGCAACAATGAAGGGTCCGAGAACCCCGAAAGACTAGAACCTATCACCCAAATCAAACAAGAACAGGCTCTAGGCATAGCCCCTCGTTGTTCTCGACCCAGAGAAAAAGGCAGCCCTTAGAACCAAGACCACTCGAATCCTCTCGAGTGGGTAAGTTTACAAGAAAAATGTGACATTTATTACTGAAAACTATTATTCACTCAACCCCACGCGGGGTGAGGACTAAAAGTAGTTCCTTTTTGAAAAACCATCTTGATTTTAGGAGAAACCCATTTTTAATGATTTTTAGTTCTTTTAGGAAAAATAGTTAGAAAAACAAGTTTTTATACCCAAACCCCGAAGAGCTAATGCCTTTGTCCAATCAAACAATAACAGACTCCAGCGGCCCTTCGATGCTTGGAAGAAAACCTTGGTTGACTAAAATCATGTGTATGTCAAAAAGGTTCTGGGTTCAAGGTCCTGCTAACACTGGTATACTACTACCACTAACACAGTGGCAACAAATAAAACAACATCCCGGGACCACCGTTCATGTGATGACCTGGATCTCTGCAGAGCTGTGGCAGAGTCATTGGTGACTTCTGAGAAGCATGTACTGTGTTTTGGAAGTGTTTGAGCATAATTGGACACAAGTGTTGGACCTCGAGCTTAAATGGATCACATGGTGATCGGTTGACTCTGTCGGATCCTAGGAAGTGGTTTCGAGCGAAACGGATATTAAAATTGGGCACAGCGCAAAATTTGGCCTAAGAACACCTTTCCGAGAGCATTTGGCAATTTTTGGAGTTAGAATTTGGCAAAACGGACATCGAATTCGGATTCAGCGCGCGAAAACGGTCAAAATGGACTACTTACTTGATATTTTGCGAACTGGTTACTGTTCATGCCGGAACAGTAACTCCGACGGCTGGCGGGCAGCTCCGGCGACGGCGGAGGGCGGCGGCGCGGGCTCGGGCAGGCGCAGGAGCGGCGGCGGGCAGCGCGCAGCGCGCGCAGGCAGGCGCGTGGGCGCGCGGGCAGGTGCGCGGTCCACGGGCCGGCGTGCACCAGAGGGAAGGGCACGTGGCAGCTGGTGGTAGGCTGGTGCAGTGGACCGGGTCCACGGAACGGGAGTGGGTGGCCTCGGGGCGCGTGCGTGCAGAGGGCCCAGGCGGGCGCACGTGGGCTGCATTGACGCGGTTTCCCGCCTTCGAGCGTGCCACGCGTCGCGTGGCGGATGGCCCGCGCAGCTGTCCGCTGTTGCGGGGTAGACGTGGAGGCCCAGGAGCGATTCGGGCCCGCACAGTGTTGGGCCGGGCCCAACACTGTAGCGGCCCGAAAAGTCCGGGCGCCCGGAAGTGGGGACTCGTTCGTCATTTTCCGATTTGTTCCCTCCAGCATATAAATAGGCCGAGTTCAACTGCAGAGAGCTCCTTCCCTGTTCTTCTTTTCACAGTGCGACCTTCACAAGAAATCCTCCTCTCCCAGAGCTGGTTCCATCTGCAGATTTCCAGATTTTTCTGCGGCACACATCCCAAGGTTTCTATTTTTACGGCGCGGCGCGACCCTCGTTCGTTTGTGGTCTTCTTCATCGCGTTTCGGTGCGTGGACTCTCCCGAGCTACCCCGGCAGTATTTTCCAGCGATTTTTTGCGCCGTTGGCTTCACGACTGGTAGGGCTACGATCTTCGTGATTTGAGTTTTCCCTCATTTCGAGTTTTTCTTGGAGTTTCCCGAGCTTTCTTTTGACCCATTTTCTTGGACGGAGTTTTGGACAGCGCCACAGTGTTTCTGCGATATCTTCGCGCACAGGCATCGGATTGGGGCGTTTCAAAAGGCGTTTTGCATCTACACATCGCAAGGATTATCCTCAAATTTTTTTGGAATTTTCTGAATATTTTTCGAAGGTGAAAATTCTCTGTGTACAGGAATTAGTGCTACAGTTTTTTAGAGCAGTTTATTTCGAGGTGGTTCCCTTGTCGGATTTGTTTCTCAGCGTAGGAAACTCGTTTTTGAACGTGAAGGTACTCATTTCGACCGGTTCGTCGCAAGGATCGTGACAGTATTTTTCTTGGAATTTTCTGAGCTTTTTTCACAGGTGAAAACAGGGAAACATTGGACTGTGTATTTGGACTGATTTTATTGGAGCATTGTATGATTAATTAATTATGTATGTTCTTTTGGGAATTTTGTACAGTGATCGCGGCGGCTTATCGGTTTGGGCGAGAGCACTGTTGGGACCAGGATTTAGCGCTCGAGGTGGGTGGTTGTTGCTTACCTCTATTTTGACATGCTCACTAGGATTATTAGAGTGATCTCCTTATGTTAGGATTATCGATTAACAAGTGGGGATGGAACTTATGCATGCTTGTTTGGACATATGGTTGGCTATGTTAGCGGTTAACTTCGCATGTGGAATTGAATCTTAAATCGGGATAATTAATTACCTTGATGGTTGGCACTATTTGAGGATTTTATGACATGCATAGGTGGATAGTAATGCTCTATTATGGAACACGGATTATAGACATGTGTGGATGGATAATATTTTAGCATGATGGTTATATCTATGCGGAGCTATTAATTGTTACACATGTGGAACCACTATTGGTCACCTTTTCTTTTATCTTCTTTGAGGACATATGCATGCTTGTATGGACATCTAGATAGGCCATTTCTTATCGCTACACTATCATGTTGGAACTTGACTTAGGAGAAACCTTGTTTGCTTCTTTTCTCCTTTTTGTTAGTCAGGTGGTTCTTGTTGCTCGGGTTTGAGCAGGGGTTTGGGATAGTGTAGCCGGGGCCTGGATTGTGGATTATGGGTTTTGGCGGCGACCGCGGATATTGGGCGGTTGACCGGATGTCGGTTATAGGACATCGGTGATAGGGCTTGATTAAGGACTAGAGGGCTTTGTGGCAACCGCGGATCTTGGGCGGTTGACCAGAGGTCAGGGGTTGGACTTGATGTAGTCGGTAGAGTTGCGGTTACCGCGGATAGTAGGCGGTTGACCAGATACATATTATTTACCCGATTTTGGATTGGGGGATTATAGCGGCTACCGCGGATAGTAGGCGGTTGACCGGATGTCGAATGTGGGACATGATTGTGATTGTGGGTTATTCCGGCGACCGCGGATATTGGGCGGTTGACCGGAGGTCGGTTGTGAGACCTGGTTGTGGATTGTGAGGTATTGCGGCGATCGCGGATTTTGGGCGATTGACCGGATGTTCATTTGTGCATCAGATTGGGGATCAGTTTCTTTTAGTGGAGGGATGTGTTCCACTGGGGCTTTATAGTTGTGATCCAGTCCTGCTTTTGATACTTATCACACCGGCGCGGTTATTGCCCGGTGATGCTTTCCTCGTGTGGGTCGCTCCCCTCGAGATCCCCTCCGGAGGCCGGGGCCAGGCAGTTATTGACGGTTTTGCTATCACATCGGCGCGGCTTATTTGCCCGATGATGAGGGCGGCAGCAGGAGTTTTGCTATCACATCGGCGCGGCTTACTTGCCCGATGATGAGGGCGGTACAGATTGGGTTCATCTGGGACGGTTGGTTACTGTTGCATACGGTTATTCCAGTCTAGGACTGCATTTTAGAGGCATAGTAGTGGTAGATTTTCCTTTTTCAGCAGTTTCATTTCTTACCACTCTTCTTTCCTTTTTGCCTCTGGTAGACCTAGTGGGTGCGTCAGAGTTTGAGGTTTTACCCACTAGGGGAGGCTACTGGTTTACTAGTAGTTCTCACCCCCATTCTTCTTTCCTCTTTTTTTTTCTTCTCCCTTGTTTTGCAGTGTCTTCTGCGGGTGCTGCTGGGCTTTCAGCGGCGGGTCGAGGAGAGATGACGGCTGAGTAGATAGATCTCGAGGCAGGATGAGCGGGTTAGCTGGATTGTTGGTGTACCCATGTTTCCTCAGACGGTTGTACTTTTACATTTGGGACTGGCTTTTGCCAGCAGGTTGTATTTATTTTTTTGGTGAGCTGGGAGAGACTGATGTATCATTTATACAGATGAATTGTATTTTATTTCCAGCTTCAGTCTGAGATGTATTAGTTTTAGTTCAGCTCTGTTTTTATTGCTCTTTTATTATTATTTCTTATATCTGAGCAGGTTTAGCGCTTCGTGTACGAGGGAAATACCGTGTGCACGGCGGATCTGTAGACGGGCCCGGGTTCCGGTTTACACCCGGGGCGTGACAGTTCACCCAAACGGCTCCTGACACAGATAAACGACCAACTACATCTACCAGACTCCACTCTGCTCCCAAGCATGAGTGTAACATGCATCCCACACTAAAAGGAAAACAGACCACTCGGCCCACTACCCGGGCGAGGATAACACTATATCCAGGAATAAGGTACAATATGTGGATGTCTAAACATAAATAACCCTAGCCCAATAGAGGGTTTTTTACTGGTCTGGTTACACATGCAACATATGACGGGGGTGCTAGGCCAAGTTCCAAGATAACAATAATTTAACCGATGGTAGGAAGCAAAAGATCACATGCTAGATAAATAACACTAGGAATATCAATTCTCACATTCTAGCATGCTACCCAATAAACTCACAATCATGCATAGTCCTACTATAATAGAATTAATGTCCAGTCCATCAATCTTGGAGACAAGGCCACCCACCTGAAGGTACTAACTGTCCAAAGTCCAACAACTGAAAATACCCAGGAGCAACAACCTCCAATAATCCTCAACCTCAACGGGTTCAGAAACACCCGCAAACACCCCTGGGTACAACAATAAGGTCCAAAGTTACACTTTATTCCAAAATTATCCAAGTACATACAATCAGCTGATAACAGCCCCAAAGATGTGAAATTTTCACCTGCAGAACAGACTCCGAAAAATCCTATAAAAATACTGCTGTGATTGTCGCGTCGAGCCCTTTGAAACGAGTACTTGCACGTCTCAATCCGAGCCCCGGAGGACGAGTTACAAATTCCACAACGCGGTGAGCGCGAAACTCCACAACACATACAACTGTAATACTTCGCACAGAAAAGGGGAAATGTATACCTTCGGGCAAGTCTCAGAAAATCTTAGAAAAATACGACGATAATCCTTGCGACGCGTAGATGCAAAAAGTGTACAGGCACGCCTCAATCCGATGCCCGAGCGCGGAGAAATCCACAAAACAACCTGCTGTCCCCGAAATCCTCACAGCAAACAAAGGGTCCCAGTAAGCATGGAAAAACTCCAAGAAAAACTCGAAACTAGGGGATGCTGAAAATACCAAGATCGTAGCCCTACCTGTTGCGGATCCAACGCGGAAAGAAGGGCTCGAAAAGGTGGTCGGAGTAGGCTGGGGAGCTCGCGCACCGAAACGCGACGGGAGGAAACACCGGCGAAGGAACGTCGCGACGCGCCAAAAAAAAATGGAAACCTCGAAAAGCGTGCCACGTAAAATCCCAGAATTCCTCAAGAGGATGCAGCACAGGGAGATCAACAAAAGTTCTTGAGGACTCAGGTGGATTTGCGCTCGGGAAAAAGCCCAAAACCGAAGTGCAAAGGGCCTATTTATAGGCTTCAACCAGAAAAGACCCAAAATTCCACCTAATGGGCTTTCGGGCCCAAAATCCGGGCGCCCGAAATGTTTTGGGCGGCTACAGTGTTGGGCCTAGCCCAACACTGTGCGCGCCCGAAACCCCGAGAAGCCGCCACGTGTCCCAACTACGCTCCCCGCGCCCGGCGCACGCGCGCCCGCCAATCGCGTCGCGCCGCATGGCCCACGGTCCACGGCGGGAACCGTGGGCCGCGGTTCACGGTGCCAAAGCCGGGTCGCTGCGCCTGCCAACCAGCGGGCACCACGTGGCCTAGCGGGGTCCACGGTGCGCCACGCCCGGCGCGCTGTCGCGCGTGCGTTGACCCGCCAACCAGCACACGACACGTGGCAATTCCAATATTGGCTGGTCCCGGTGCACGCCAAAAGTCGTGGACCGCGCTGCCCACCGCCGCACACACGCCTGCCCATGCCCCTGCCGCCGCCGGCGTTGCCCCCCGGCCGCCGGAACAGTACCAAACGCCTCGAAATCCGTGTTTTGTCATCCGGGCTCCGAAAAATATAAGTAAGTAGTCCATTTTCATCGTTTTTGCGCGCTGAATCCAAATTCGATGTTCGTTTTGCTAAAATTCACTTCTAAAATTTCCCAAAGGCATCCGGACAGGTATTTTTAATTTGAATTTCGCGCTGGGTTCAATCTTGAAGTCCGATTTGCGCGCAACTAACTCCAACATACATCATAGGCCTCCAGAAGTCATAATTTACACTGCAAAAGCTCTGCAGAGATTCGGGTCATCACAGATAGACTCACCAAGTCTGCACACTTCTTGCCTGTACAGATGACTTGGCCGTTGGAGCGACTTGCACAGTTGTATTTGGATGAGGTGGTGAGGCTACACGGTGTACCCGCCTCGATTGTATCAGATAGGGACCCGAGGTTTGTATCACACTTTTGGGGGAGTCTACAGTCAGCCTTGGGGACCCAGCTCCGGTTTAGCACAGCATTCTACCCACAGACTAATGGCCAGTCCGAGCGCAGCATACAGACCCTCGAGGACATGTTGAGAGCGTGCGTTATGGATTTTGGAGGAGGGTGGTACCGGCACTTAGCAATTGTTGAGTTTGCGTACAACAACAGCTATCAGGCGAGCATTCAGATGGCTCCGTTTGAGGCGTTGTATGGACGCAAGTGTCGGTCGCCCTTGTATTGGAGTGACGTGGGTGAGAGGATGACTTTGGGACCTGATTTACTGCTAGAGGTAGAGGAGAAAGTCAGATTAGTTCGCCGACATCTTGTGATAGCCCAGAGTCGTCAGAGGAGCTACGCTGATACTCGACGACGAGACCTAGAGTTTCATATTTATGATCATGTCTTTTTGAAGGTCTCACCTTCGAAAAGGGTTCAGAGATTTGGAGTTCGTGGGAAGCTCAGTCCCCACTTGTAATGACAGGATTTTTCGTGAAATATTTTACCCTCCTGTTAGTAAAGTGCTCCTTTTAGTGGATCTGAATTATCGAGTTTTTGTAAGTGGGTCGATGTGTTGCACGAGTATTTTTCGGTGAAAGAGCTCGAAAAACGATGACTGACGGTGCGATCGAATCTAAAATCCGACCTTGGGATCTCCCGGAATAGGGTTTTTAGGGTCGCGGTGACTTAGCGCGCATCGGAATCCGTGCAAAATATCCCGCATGCTTTTTGAGGAAATTACGGGTTTATCCCGTGTAATTAATTCATATAATTATTTATTATTTGCTATTAAATATTTAAGTGGTGGAAATATTCGTACGTACTAGAGAAAATCCCACTTTTCGCAAAAGAGAAACCCTAGCCGGAGAGGAAAAGAAAGAAAAGAAAAGAACGAAACCCTAACCGGAGGAAAAAAAGAAGAGAGAGGAAAAAGGTGGAGGAGTCCGATCACCCCGATCAACGTACCGGAAAGAGGAGTGCGATCGGATCGTCTTCCCCGTCAGAAATTACGATAAGTGGAATTCGTTTTATGTATCCTTGGGGTTTTCGGGTCTTTTTCCGTTGTCACCGTCATCGCCCCCGTCCCCGTCGTCCTCGCCGCCCCCGCCGCGCGATCTAGGGCACCGCCGTCGGTGGCGAGCGCCGCGCGGCGCTATGCCGCGCGGGGCGCCACCCGCGGCCGGCGCGCAGGACGGGCCGCGGGCGGCGGCGCCCGCACGAGAAGGCACCACGCGGGCGCCACCCGCGGGCGCGCGCAGCGCGGCTTCATGCCGTGCGGGGCACCCGCGGGCGGGCGGACGCCACGCGGGGCACCCGCGGGCGGGCGGGGGCCGCACGGGCGCCACCCGCGGGCGCGCGCCGCGCGGCCTTGTGCCGCGCGGGGCACCCGCGGGCGGGAGGACACCGCGCGGGCGCCACCCGCGGGCGCACACCGCGCTGCCTCGTGCCGCGCGGGGCGCCCTCGGGCAGGCAAACACCACGCGGGCGCCACCCGCGGGCGCGCACCGCGCGGCCTCGTGCTGCGCGGGGAGTCCGCGGGCGGCGGCATCCGCGCGGGTAAACACCGTACGCACGCCGTTACGGGGCTTTCGTCGCGATGAGGAGTTTTGGGTTTTCGTCGCATAGTTAAATCTTGGATTTCCGTCTTTGCGGTATTGGTGCGTGATATTGATTGTCGTTTTTGGAGACTTCTTTAGGTCCAAGTGCGCAGCGGGAGTGTGTCAAAGATCCAGGTGTTCCGATCTTCCCGCAACCAGGTGGGTATCTTTGCAATAAGCGCTTTATGTTATCATAAAAAGTATAATAACAAGTCTAATAAAGTAGATGAGATGTATCTACTGTTTAAACCTATCGCATGAGTATTTCCCGTTTTTTCTATAATTAATTGTGGCGACTGAGTGTCGCGGTGAATGTTACACGCCGATTTCGGCAATTCTTGTATTTGAATGCTTACACGCACACCAACGGTTTGGCCACCGATAGGGTGTACTTTTTCAGAATTGTGGTACGTTGACCCGTGTACCCCACAAAAGTGAAAGTGCCGAGTGGGGACCCCTTCACGCCAGCTATAAGTGTGGCACTAGCACCGTGAAGGGGTTAAAAGCATTACGCAAGTAAAGTGATTGTTCACGAGGGAGGTCATTAGACCTCCCGACAGGTATCATGCAAATAAATCAAGGGATATGGACTCGTGAGGGAAAAAGCGAAAGGTTCCGGTGTATTCGGTTTGCTTTAAAAATACTTTAATTGTTTTGATCATCTACTTTATTTGTCACTGACTTTTCCCACACTGTGACAGGTTCGACTAGGTGTAGTAGTCGGGACGATGGTGAGGCAGCGTCTAAAGGACATTAGCCCACGGAGGCTTTATTTCCGTCGTTCTTGCTCTTGGGTTATCTCATCTCTTTTCCTTTTAAACTTTTATGTTTCAATTGTTAGGATGTGGAACGTTATGAATGTTGGTTTGAGAGTTATTCTAATATTGTGAACTTTGGGATGTTTGTACTCGATTTAAATGCGGCATGTTTTACACTAAATAAAAGGATTTCGAAAACACTTTTCAAAACCCAGTGTTGTGTGGGCACTACTTTGTAAAACCCTGGATTTATCCTTTCAAATGATGTAGCCGCCCTATTGTGACTTGTGTAAATACTTTGAAAAATCTAGGTGTCATGTGGACACTGTTTGCAACCCGTAATTTTATCTCTGGATGTTTTAATGTAAATAAATGGTATTACTCTCTCTCTCGTCGTATTCACTGTGACTGTGTGGTTAAAAAATGATGTTGTAAATGTGACGCCGTGCATATACAAAGGAGACTCTGTCCGTTTAAAGAGTGAATTTGTATATGTGGCGGGTCTGACGCGCACCGGTAGGCGAGGTCGTTTTCAGAAAAAAAAAAAAAAAAAATGTACGTTTTTTTGCTAATTCTTAGACCTCCGGGGCATGACAGATTATATGGTATCAAAGAGAAACAACTTTAACCACAGTAGTCAGTGACCAACATCTACAGTGCATAACGCCACAAACAATTAAAAATGAGATAACCAAGGTGTAGATGCGGTAGAACGTGAGTGTACGGGGGGATTTAATTTAGGTGCGTCCATAGGTCAAGTGTTAGGCCAGTAACCTTAGGGTTAACGCGGTTTCTTTGTATACAGCATATAATGGCCCGGACTAGGTCATCGACCGATAACGCGGGTGCAGAACGTACAGCCCCGACCGCCGAGGAGAGCCAACTCCTCCGACAGCAACTGCGAGAAATGGTCGGGCAATTGGCAACGCTGACAAAACAAGTCCGTCAGTTGACGCAGCGGCAGGCAACCACGGCAACGGAGGACGCTCTGATTCCTCCGCCCGAATCGACCGCCCCCACTACGGGACCACCAGGGGCAGGTGGTGAAACTGTAGCTGCACCCCATCAGACCTCGATGACGGGCGTGTCGGCAGAGCAACCCACAGCCCCGTTGGACGTACCCACCCCGGCAGCTTCGGGGCCCGTATTGGGAGCGACTGCGGGGGACTCAGCGAGGGAAGCGGTGACGACCCCTACTCCCGGTGTGGTGGCCCAGTTTCCCATGCAGCTTTTCTGGTGAATCCATTGTTTAGAACACCTATTGCTGGTGTGTCTGGCCCATTGTGCGTCAAGGAGATGCTACAGATGGACCCTGTGAGTTATCTACAGCTGTGTTGGCCTTCGGCTGTGTTTGCAGAAATTTTGAGAAGGCTTTTGGCCAAACAGAGGTTGGAAATGGATTCAGCGCGGAAAAACGCTTGAAAACGGCTATTTGCTTGTTAAATTCTGAGTCCGGATGCCCAAAAACGGACTCCCGGAAGTTTTCGGTGAATTTCGGTGCATGGGAGAGGCCGTGGACCGCCGGCTGCCACGTGGCAGCCCAGGATTGGCCGGTCTGCAGCGCGCGGTCCACAGAGAGCCGCGGCAGGGTGCACGGACCCGGCGCATGACACGTGGCGCCGCCTGATTGGCGGGCCCGTGAGGCGCGGTCTACGGAGTTTGCGCGGCGGTGCATGGACCGGGGCGGGGGGACACGTGGCACCCCTTGGTTGGTCGGTGCACGCGGCGCGGTCCACGGAACCTAAGTTGGGTGCGTGGACCGGGTGCAGGGTACACGTGTCAGCGTGTGACTGGGCGGCTCATCGGGCGCGGCGCACGGGGGTGCGGGCGTGGCAGGCGCCGCCTGCCCGCACGTGCGACCGCGACAGTGGCAGGGACGCGTGTCGCCCTGCCACTGGCGGGCGCCACCTACCCGGTTTGACCGGGGAGGTGCCACGTGTCGGCGGTTCATGCGCCCCGCACAGCTGTTCGCTGTGCGGGACGCGTGTCGGGCGCCGGGGCGCGCGACGTGGCCGCAGCGGAGCGGTTCGGGCCGCTGTCGCCTGTTGGTTGGGCTACGTGGCGGCCCCGGGCCGTTTCGGGCGCGCACAGTGTTGGGCCGGCCCAACACTGTAGCCGCCCGAAAGTTTCGGGCGCCCGAAAGTGGGGACCCAGCCGGTATTTTCTGAATTGTTTCTTTGGGCTATAAATAGCCCGAAAACAGTTCAACTTGGGTTTTTCTTCGTTTTTAGGCCTCTTCTCTCCGAGCTTCCTTCAGAGAAGTTGATCCTCACACCTTCAAGCATCCATCTGCAGATTTTGGGACTTTCTGGGGGCACGCTTTTCGAGATTCTCATTTTCTTGGCGCGGCGCGACGCTCGTTCTTCGGTGTTTCTTCCGTCGCTCTTCGGTGTACGAGCTCCCCCGACCTACTCCGACCATCTTTTCGAGCGATTTCTTCGCCGCTGGATTCGTGACAGGTGAGGGTACGATTTTGGGTTTCACAGACATTTTCAGATTTCGCGTTTTTCGAGGTGTTTTCTCGTGCTCATTGGGACCCTTTTTCTGTGAGCTTTTGGTGAGGACAGCGGCTTCCTTTGAGGATATCTTCGCGCACAGATCTCGGATCAGGACGTGCTTATAGACTTTTTTCATCTACTCGACGCAAGGATCATCGTGGTATTTTTTTTGGGATTTTAGGAGATCTTCTCGGAGGTATATATTTTCCTTTTCATCTGTGCAAGATTTTACAGTTATGTGGATGTATGTTTTCGCGCGCCCGTGTTGTGGAATTTATATCTTGGCCTACGGAACTCCGATTTGGGCGTGCAGGTACTTGTTTCGAAGCTATCGACGCGAGGAACGCCGGGGTATTTTTGTTGGTATTTACTGAGCACTATCTACAGGTGAAATTTCAGCATCTTTACAGCTGAAATCCAGCATGTGATTTTTGGACAGATTTTTGGGAGATTTGTGTAACTGTAGCCTATGTTGTACCCAGGTGGGATTTTGGACTGTATTGAGCGTACTGGACAGTGAGTTGCTGTGGTTCTGGTATTATCAGCTGTAAGATTTGGACAGATTAGCGCATCAGGTGGGTGACCTCTTTTTCAAGATCAGCGGACTGTGTACTAATTCTAGCTTTAGGGACTTGCATATTTTAATGTTTGATGTCCAGCATGCTAGAATGTGTGAATTGATATTCTTGTTGTAGTTTGATGATCATGTGATTATTTTCTCCCCTCAGCTGTTGATTATTATTATCTTGCTCCCTACAAGCTGTTAATTATTGCTTATCTTGGAACTTGACCTAGCACCACTGCCATATGATGCATGTTCAGCCAGACTGTAGAAAACCTCAACTTGGGCTAGGTTTTTATTGCTCTAGACATTCCCACTGCACTATTCTTTTATCACTCTGGACTTAGAGTTTTACTCGCCCAAGTAGTGGGCCGAGAGGTCGGATTATTGTGGGATGCATTTACACTCGTGTCTGGGGACCGAGTGGAGTTGTTAGCAGTCTGTAGACCAGATTTCTTTGGGAGAGTGACTTTGGTGTTAGATCTGGGATCTTGGGAGCCATTTGAGTGATAGTGGGTCTCGGCTGTGCAGTTTTCCAGCCTGTGAGTGAGACAGTGTTCCTTTGGTTACAGCCGATCTTGTTGATCGAGGATTTGGATTATAGCCTGCATGAGCCACATTTGAGCTCGACAGAGATACGCGGATACTTTCCTCGGTGGGGTCGCTCCCCTCGAGAGCCACTCCGGAGTTGGGCCTGTTCTTCTATCGCGACTTGTCGACGCAGTGTTCCCTCTGGCTGGGCCAGTTAGTGGCAGTCACGGACACAGTCCCTCTGGCTGGGCCAGTTAGTGGCAGTCATGGACGCCCTACGTAAGTCCGGTCCCCCGGGACGTGACGGCAGTAGGTAGGCGCAGGTTTGACTGGACCCTATGCGGCAGTCAGTTGAGATTGGGTGATTTGAGTCGAGAGCTAGTTGTAGCATCATGTTCTCTCTGTTCCACTGTTGAGCATCTAGATAGAGGCATAGTAGCTGTAGAGTTTACTTTACCAGCATTTTTCCCTTTCCGCACTGCATTATTACTTTTGCCTCTAGTAGACTTAGTGGGCAGACCGTCGGGCTTGTTGGCGGCACCCACTGAGAACTACTTGGGACGTAGTTCTCACACCCGTCGTGGTGTCTTTTCCCCAGGGACTTCTTCTTCTGCACCAGTTCCTGCCGCACCTGTTGCTGACCCGACTGATCGAGGTAAGGGAGTCGCGAGATAGATCCCTACCAGTGTCGCCTGAGAGTAGATGTACCTCCCTACTTTTGAGAGTTCATGTCGAGTGACTTGTAGTGAGGATTGAGTTGTACTCTTCTTATTTTGAGAGATACTTGTATTTTGGTGAGGTTTCTGCTTGTATATTTTTGAGAGTTGTTTATATTTTATCCAGCTTTTACTTTTCAGCTCTGATATCTGTATAGTGTAGACTTCTTTTGCAGGTTAGTCGCTACGTCTATACGGGGCTTCCCGTATGGGCGGCGGATCTGTTGGCGAGCCCGGGTCGCAGTTTCGACCCGGGGCGTGACAGATTAGAGTGGTATCAGAGCCTAGGTGTAGGTCATTGAGGACTTAGAAACCCTAGGCTTATGGTTGGACCCTAGGATGACTTACGTGAGAGACGTAACTTTTAGCGAGAGTCTGGATTGGGGTCCTTAACTCTCCCAGTGGATGGGATGAGTGATCGACATGTCTTCCTTCGGTGGCAACTATGTTGGCTGCAGACAACATAGTGCTACGGGAAGGGCGACATGCCATTGACTTTCGCTGGATTGGGTCGTGTTTTGTTTGGGGGTTCTGACTGTTCTTCTGGTTCCCCGCAGGTGAGTGATGCCTCCGCGACGCCGGATGTCGACGCGCTCGCAGCCTTCTTCTTCTGTGCCCGAGCAGGAGGACTCGGGACAGGGACATCAGGGAGAGGTACAGGAGCTTCGTGCCCAGTTGGCACAGATGTCTGAGGCTGTTCAGCGCCAGGAGGAGGCCTCGCATCGCCAGGAGGAGGCTTCCCGACGCCAGGAGGAGGCCTTGAGTCGGATGATGCTTATGTTAGAGCAGAGGTCACAGCCGGTGGTAGCACCCCCTGAGAGTTCGCCTGTGCCCTCTTCGCCTGCTGCAGCGCCCCCTGTGATTCCGTCAGCACCGGCAGTTCCTGTCGAGCCGGTTTCGTGCGGACCACCGTCTGGGCCGACGGGACCTTTTACTTCTTCTGAGCAGAGTACAGCGGTGGATTTGTTGATGAGGTTCCGCCGGTTCGATCCACCCCGTTTCTCTGGTCTGGGTGCTGAGCCGTGGGAGGCCGAGACTTGGGTTACGGCCATGGAGCGTCACTTTGAGAGTTTGTTTGTTGAGGATCGGTTTCGGGTCTTCTTGGCAGCGCATTATCTGGAGGGCAACGCCGAGGCTTGGTGGCGGCGTGTGCGACCCGCTGGTCCGCCAGGGACGCAGCTTCTTCCTTGGGCGGAGTTCCGCAGTCTTCTTTTGGGGGCCTTCTTTCCTGAGAGTGTACGGCAGAGATTAGAGGAGCAGCTGAGGAGTCTCCGCCAGGGAGATCGGCCCGTGCATGCATACATAGCTGAATTCAATCGGTTGATAGCTAGTATGCCTCACGTGGCCAGGGATGAGGCTCACCAGATTTACATGTTTGAGCGGGGGCTGCGCCGGGACATTTATCAGCATGTTCGCTCTCGCAGATTGCAGACATTGGAGGCTTCGATGGAGCAGGCGTTATATGTGGAGTCTGGAGAGGCAGTCATGGATGAGGTGGCTCCAGCCCCTGTAGAGACTCCAGGGGCGAAGCGCCCGGCGCCGGTGGATGAGGGGCAGTCGAGTAGGCAGGGACCCCCGAGACCCCCACGATTCCATCCTCAGGGTCGTGGACGCCAGGGGCGCCAGAGATCTGGATCATCTCGTCAGTCTTCGCAGCAGCGTCGACCACCTCGACCCCAGCAGTCATCTCAGCAGCAGCAGACTTCGCGGCAGTCCCGGCAGGATCGTTGTATCTTTTGTGGAGGGCCGCACTTACCGATGCATTGTCAGCAGAGGCACGGCCGTTGCTACCGTTGTGGACAGGCCGGTCACATTCAGAGCTCATGCCCTAGAGCAGGTTCTCCAGCTCCTTCCACCGCTTCAGCACCTTCTCTTCCTCAGCAGACGGCAGGGCCTTCTGTGGCCTATGGTAGGCCTGATCATCCTCCATCCTCCTCGCGGCAGCCAGATCGACGACCACCAGCACAGAGCGGGCGTGTCTATGCCGCCCAGTTTGAGGATGCTTCTGCCGCAGATCACGTCGTCGCAGGTATTATTTTGATTTCTGCAGTTCATACCCGAGCACTTTTTGATACTGGCGCATCGCACTCATGCATTAGTAGAGCATTTGCATCCCTACATGGTATAGAGGTAGTTTCTTTATCGCATGCATTAGAGGTTCAGATTCCAGGCCATGTCTTGCATGTCGAGGAGTGTTGTAGGGATTGCCCTGTACAGTTGGGACCCTGGGTCCTGCCGGCAGACTTGCTCGTCTTGCGGCAGCTCCAGGATTTCGACGTGGTACTTGGCATGGATTGGTTAGCTCGGTATTTTGCCACCATTGACTGCAGAGAGAGGACGGTGACCCTCCGCGAGCCTGGACAGGAGGAGTTCGTCTACAGAGGCTGCCAGAGTACTTTATTTGCCATGACTGTTTCTTCGGCGAGAGCCCGGCGGATGATGAGTAGGGGTTGTACCGCCTTCCTGGCGACGATTGTAGAGGTGCCTACGGCGGCACTGGGACTCGAGGATATCCCTATTGTCCGCGAGTTCCCAGATGTGTTTCCCTCAGAGTTGTCGACCATGCCGCCGGAGAGGGAGATTGAGTTTGTGATTGATGTGGTTCCAGGAACCGCACCAATCTCAAAGGCACCTTATAGGATGGCACCTGCGGAGCTGAGAGAGCTGAAGGCTCAGCTGCAGGATTTGATGGATGTGGGCTTTGTGAGGCCCAGTGTATCTCCGTGGGGAGCGCCAGTTTTATTTGTGAAGAAGAAGGATGGGTCGCTTCGATTATGTGTGGACTACAGAGAGCTGAATAAAGTGACCATCCGGAATAAGTACCCCCTTCCACGGATTGATGATCTGTTTGATCAGTTGCAGGGAGCGTCTGTGTTCTCCAAGATTGATCTCCAGTCAGGTTACCACCAGCTGAGGGTGAGGGCCGAGGACATTCCCAAGACGGCTTTTAGATCCCGGTACGGGCATTATGAGTTTACAGTTATGCCTTTTGGATTAACTAATGCCCCTGCAGCATTCATGGATTTAATGAACCGGGTATTTCAGCCGTACTTGGATCGGTTTGTCGTTGTGTTTATTGACGACATTCTGATTTACTCCCGGAGTGATTTGGAGCATGAGGAGCACTTGAGGATAGTGCTGCAGCTTCTGCGAGAGAAGAAGCTGTATGCCAAGTTTAAAAAGTGCGAATTTTGGCTCCGGGAGGTTGCTTTTCTAGGCCACGTTGTATCAGCCGCAGGAGTGGCAGTGGACCCGACGAAGATTGATGCTGTTCGGGATTGGCCTAGACCGACGACGGTTACTGAGGTCCGTAGCTTTTTGGGATTAGCAGGTTACTACCGTCGCTTTGTAGAGGGCTTTGCGAAGCTCTCTACTCCCCTGACCAGTTTGACCAGAAAGGGGATAAAGTTTGTTTGGACTGAGCGGTGCCAGGAGAGCTTTGAGGAGCTGAAGAGGAGATTGATCTCGGCACCAGTTTTAGCACTTCCAGTGATGGGCGATGGATTTGTGATCTACAGTGACGCCTCTCACAGCGGCTTGGGATGTGTTTTGATGCAGCATGGTAGGGTAATTGCTTATGCTTCACGGCAATTAAAGGATTATGAGAAGAATTACCCTACTCATGATTTGGAGCTTGCAGCCGTGGTGTTCGCGCTGAAGTTGTGGCGGCATTACCTCTACGGGGAGCATTGTGAGATTTACACTGATCATAAGAGCTTGAAGTACCTGTTCACACAAAAGGAGCTGAATTTGAGGCAACGCCGGTGGTTGGAGTTGCTAAAGGACTATGATGTGAGTATTCTTTATCACCCCGGCAAGGCCAATGTAGTGGCAGATGCTTTGAGTAGGAGGTCAGCGCAGAGCTTGAGCATGTTGATCACCCAGCAGGCACCGCTTGTGGAGCAGATGAGGCGCTTACAGATTGAGGTTGTATCCCCTGGGGTCTCTGTTAGACTCATGTCTATGGTCTTGCAGCCCACTCTGTTGGAGAGGATTAGAGAGACACAGAGTGAGGACCCCCACTTGACTCGGATTAGATCGCAGATTCAGGCTGATCAGTTAGGGGATTTTGTAGTGGATAGCTCGGGAGTACTGCGGTACAGGGACCGAGTGTGTGTGCCTATGGACACTGAGCTCAGAGATCAGATTTTGAGGGAGGCCCATTATACACCTTATACCATTCATCCTGGTGGTACTAAGATGTATAAGGACCTCAAGGCACATTTTTGGTGGCCCGGAATGAAGCGGGATATTGGAAGATTCGTGGCTCATTGTTTAACTTGCCAGCAAGTGAAGGCAGAGCATCGTGTTCCTGCTGGCAAGTTACAGAGTCTTCCAATTCCCGAGTGGAAGTGGGACCACATCACCATGGATTTCGTCACTGGACTGCCGAGGGCGCAGAGTGGGGCCGATGCGATTTGGGTTATCGTGGATAGACTCACCAAGTCTGCACACTTTTTGCCTGTACAGATGACTTTGCCGTTGGAGCGACTTGCGCAGTTATACTTGGATGAGATAGTGAGACTGCACGGCATACCCACCTCGATTGTATCAGATAGGGACCCGAGGTTCGTTTCACACTTCTGGGGGAGTCTTCATTCAGCCTTGGGGACCCAGCTCCGTTTTAGCACAGCATTCCACCCACAGACCGATGGACAGTCTGAGCGCACCATACAGACCCTTGAGGACATGTTGAGAGCGTGCGTTATGGATTTTGGAGGAGGGTGGTACCGGCACTTAGCATTGGTTGAGTTTGCGTACAACAACAGCTATCAAGCGAGCATCCAGATGGCTCCGTTTGAGGCGTTGTATGGACGCAAGTGTCGGTCACCCCTGTATTGGAGTGACGTGGGTGAGAGGAGGACTTTGGGACCGGACTTACTGCTGGAGGCAGAGGAGAAAGTCAGATTGGTTCGCCGACATCTTGAGGTAGCCCAGAGTCGCCAGAGGAGCTATGCTGATACTCGGCGGCGAGACCTAGAGTTTCAGATTGGTGATCATGTCTTTTTGAAGGTCTCGCCTTCGAAAGGGGTCAGGAGATTTGGAGTTCGGGGAAAGCTTAGTCCCCGCTTTATTGGACCCTTTGAGGTACTTGAGAGGATTGGCCCTGTGGCCTATAGAGTTGCTCTTCCACCTCGCCTGGCCGGAGTTCACGACGTCTTCCACGTCTCAGCTTTGAGGAGATATGTTTTCGACCCCTCGCACGTGATCGACTTCACTTCTTTGGAGATCGCTGAGGATCTTGGCTACGAGGAGCGCCCGTTGCGAATTCTTGCTCGAGAGGTGAGAGAATTGCGCAACCGGGCCATACCTTATGTGAAGGTTTTGTGGAGCAATCACGAGGAGCGGGAGGCTACTTGGGAGCTGGAGACGGTGATGCGGGATACCTATCCCTTCCTGTTCGAGACTTCTGTTTGAGGTACGCCTGTTTGTTTCTTGTTTCGGGGACGAAACTCCCTTTTAGTGGGGGAGGATGTGGTGGCCCAGTTTCCCATGCAGCTTTTCTGGTGAATCCATTGTTTAGAACACCTATTGTTGGTGTGTCTGGCCCATTGTGCGTCAAGGAGATGCTACAGATGGACCCTGTGAGATATCTACAGCTGTGTTGGCCTTCGGCTGTGTTTGCCGAAATTTTGAAAAGGTTTTGGCCAAACAGAGGTTGGAAATGGATTCAGCGCGGAAAAACGCTTGAAAACGGCTATTTGCTTGTTAAATTCTGAGTCCGGATGCCCAAAAACGGACTCCCGGAAGTTTTCGGTGAATTTCGGTGCATGGGAGGGGCCGTGGACCGCCGGCTGCCACGTGGCAGCCCATGATTGGCCGGTCTGCAGCGCGCGGTCCACAGAGAGCCGCGGCTGGGTGCACGGACCCGGCGCATGACACGTGGCGCCGCCTGATTGGCGGGCCCGTGAGGCGCGGTCTACGGAATTTGCGCGGCGGTGCATGGACCGGGGCGGGGGGACACGTGGCACCCTCGGTTGGTCGGTGCACGCGGCGCGGTCCACGGAACCTAAGTTGGGTGCGTGGACCGGGTGCAGGGACACGTGTCAGCGTGTGACTGGGCGGCTCAGCGGGCGCGGCGCACGGGGGTGCGGGCGTGGCAGGCGCCGCCTGCCCGCACGTGCGACCGCGACAGTGGCAGGGACGCGTGTCGCCCTGCCACTGGCGGGCGCCACCTACCCGTTTGACCGGGGAGGGGCCACGTGTCGGCGTTCACGCGCCCCGCACAGCTGTTCGCTGTGCGGGACGCGTGTCGGGCGCCGGGGCGCGCGACGTGGCCGCAGCGGAGCGGTTCGGGCCGCTGTCGCCGGTTGGTTGGGCTACGTGGCGGCCCAGGGCCGTTTCGGGCGCGCACAGTGTTGGGCCGGCCCAACACTGTAGCCGCCCGAAATTGCCCTGCCCGCCCGAAAGTGCGCCCGAAAGTTGCGCCCGAAACCCCGGTTTTCTGAATTGTTTCTTTGGGCTATAAATAGCCCGAAACAGTTCCTTGGGTTTTTCTTCATTTTTAGGCCTCTTCTCTCCGAGCTTCTTCAGAGAAGTTGATCCTCACACCTTCAAGCATCCATCTGCAGATTTTGGGACTTTTTGGGGGCACGCTTTTCGAGATTCTCATTTTCTTGGCGCGGCGCGACGCTCGTTCTTCGGTGTTTCTTCCGTCGCTCTTCGGTGTACGAGCTCCCCCGACCTACTCCGACCATCTTTTCGAGCGATTTCTTCGCCGCTGGATTCGTGACAGGTGAGGCTACGATTTTGGGTTTCACAGACATTTTCAGATTTCGCGTTTTTCGAGGTGTTTTCTCGTGCTCATTGGGACCCTTTTTCTGTGAGCTTTTGGTGAGGACAGCGGCTTCCTTTGAGGATATCTTCGCGCACAGATCTCGGATCAGGACGTGCTTATAGACTTTTTTCATCTACTCGACGCAAGGATCATCGTGGTATTTTTTTTGGGATTTTATGAGATCTTCCCGGAGGTATATATTTTCCTTTTCATCTGTGCAAGATTTTACAGTTATGTGGATGTATGTTTTCGCGCGCCCGTGTTGTGGAATTTATATCTTGGCCTACGGAACTCCGATTTGGGCGTGCAGGTACTTGTTTCGAAGCTATCGACGCGAGGAACGCCGGGGTATTTTTGTTGGTATTTACTGAGCACTATCTACAGGTGAAATTTCAGCATCTTTACAGCTGAAATCCAGCATGTGATTTTTGGACAGATTTTTGGGAGATTTGTGTAACTGTAGCCTATGTTGTACCCAGGTGGGATTTTGGACTGTATTGAGCGTACTGGACAGTGAGTTGCTGTGGTTCTGGTATTATCAGCTGTAGGATTTGGACAGATCAGCGCATCAGGTGGGTGACCTCTTTTTCAAGATCAGCGGACTGTGTACTAATTCTAGCTTTAGGGACTTGCATATTTTAATGTTTGATGTCCAGCATGCTAGAATGTGTGAATTGATATTCTTGTTGTAGTTTGATGATCATGTGATTATTTTCTCCCCTCAGCTGTTGATTATTATTATCTTGCTCCCTACAAGCTGTTAATTATTGCTTATCTTGGAACTTGACCTAGCACCACTGCCATATGATGCATGTTCAGCCAGACTGTAGAAAACCTCAACTTGGGCTAGGTTTTTATTGCTCTAGACATTCCCACTGCACTATTCTTTTATCACTCTGGACTTAGAGTTTTACTCGCCCAAGTAGTGGGCCGAGAGGTCGGATTATTGTGGGATGCATTTACACTCGTGTCTGGGGACCGAGTGGAGTTGTTAGCAGTCTGTAGACCAGATTTCTTTGGGAGAGTGACTTTGGTGTTAGATCTGGGATCTTGGGAGCCATTTGAGTGATAGTGGGTCTCGGCTGTGCAGTTTTCCAGCCTGTGAGTGAGACAGTGTTCCTTTGGTTACAGCCGATCTTGTTGATCGAGGATTTGGATTATAGCCTGCATGAGCCACATTTGAGCTCGACAGAGATACGCGGATACTTTCCTCGGTGGGGTCGCTCCCCTCGAGAGCCACTCCGGAGTTGGGCCTGTTCTTCTATCGCGACTTGTCGACGCAGTGTTCCCTCTGGCTGGGCCAGTTAGTGGCAGTCACGGACACAGTCCCTCTGGCTGGGCCAGTTAGTGGCAGTCATGGACGCCCTACGTAAGTCCGGTCCCCCGGGACGTGACGGCAGTAGGTAGGCGCAGGTTTGACTGGACCCTATGCGGCAGTCAGTTGAGATTGGGTGATTTGAGTCGAGAGCTAGTTGTAGCATCATGTTCTCTCTGTTCCACTGTTGAGCATCTAGATAGAGGCATAGTAGCTGTAGAGTTTACTTTACCTGCATTTTTTCCCTTTCCGCACTGCATTATTACTTTTGCCTCTAGTAGACTTAGTGGGCAGACCGTCGGGCTTGTTGGCGGCACCCACTGAGAACTACTTGGGACGTAGTTCTCACACCCGTCGTGGTGTCTTCTCCCCAGGGACTTCTTCTGCACCAGTTCCTGCCGCACCTGTTGCTGACCCGACTGATCGAGGTAAGGGAGTCGCGAGATAGATCCCTACCAGTGTCGCCTGAGAGTAGCTGTACCTCCCTACTTTTGAGAGTTCATGTCGAGTGACTTGTAGTGAGGATTGAGTTGTACTCTTCTTATTTTGAGAGATACTTGTATTTCGGTGAGGTTTCTGCTTGTATATTCTTTGAGAGTTGTTTATATTTTATCCAGCTTTTACTTTTCAGCTCTGATATCTGTATAGTGTAGACTTCTTTTGCAGGTTAGTCGCTACGTCTATACGGGGCTTCCCGTATGGGCGGCGGATCTGTTGGCGAGCCCGGGTCGCAGTTTCGACCCGGGGCGTGACACCCGGGGGGTCCGCAGCTGCAGGAGGTGTTACGGATCAGCGAACTGAACGGGAAAGAGTCAGGACGAACTTGGCAGAGTTCAAGAAGCATGATCCGCCCACCTTTGAGGGGGAGACGACCGACCCCTGGGTCGTAGAAAAATGGGTGGATACCATGGAGAAGCTTTTTGAAGACCTACTGATAGAGGAACATGAACGGGTTCCCTTAGCCGTCTACTTTCTTGAAGGGAACGTCCGTATCTGGTGGAAGACGGTACGCCCGGACCCGTCTACGAATACTCCACTACCGTCGTGGTCAACTTTCATAGTGGAACTATTTGGAGCGTTCTTTTCCAACAGTGTTAAACGACAGATGGAAGACGACCTCAAACACATTAAACAAGGGAATCGGTCGGTCATGGAATACTAGCGAGAGTTTGTGAGATTAACAAATTGTGTCCCGTTCGTTATACGGGATGAATCCCACAAGGCCCGTCTTTTCGTAGACGGGTTACGGAGCGACATCTTCGAAGTAGTCCAACCGGCGGATTTACACACTTTCCGGGAAGTGGTCGATAGGGCCACTATTGTGGAACGTGGTTTTGCTATCAGACGAGCCCAACGGGAGGGCTCGGAATACAACCGGGACAAGAAGCGGTCACAGTCTTATCCTGGAGGGGGCTTTTCTGGCGGGAACCGGCCCCCAAAGCACCCCAAGACGCAACAAGGGACCAAGAGCACACCAGCAGGGGGACAACAGCCAGTGGACAAACCCTGCATTATCTGCGGAGGGGCACACCGGGTTACTGAATGCTTCAAGAGATATGACCATTGTTATCGCTGCGGCAAGCCTGGACATCTCCAATTTAACTGCCCCTTGAACACGGGGGTGGCATCCTCCGCGGCTTCCACCCCGACACCACAGCCGCAAGGATGGGGGAGAGCACCATCGGGAGTACCCCCACGCCCTTCAGCATCTCGACATGAAGGGGAAACACGGCCTCAACCGGGAGGGAGGGTCTACGCCATGAGCCAGCGATGAGCGGAACCACCGGAGGACGTAGTAGCAGGTATTACTTCAATTTTCGATTTTCGAGCTCGAACTCTTTTTGACACCGGAGCGTCTCGCTCCTTCATCTCCCGTACCTTTGCACATACACATCTTCTAGAGAGTAGACCCCTATGCGACCTGATGACCGTCCAGACCCCTGGGGAACCAATTGAAGCAACTAGTTTTGTACCTTCTTGCTCGATAAAGCTGGGAAGGTTGTCCTGCCCCTGGGATCTGGTGGTCATCCCGTTAAAAGAGTTCGACGTGGTGCTAGGCATGGATTGGCTCACCGAGTACCAGGCGGTAATCGATTGCGATAAACGTCAGGTACGACTGCAGAAACTGGGTTTCCCGGAACACGTTTACCTGGCATGTAAAAGTACTTCCTTCTTAACCGTCATCTCCGCGTCTCGAGCCAGGAAACTAATAGAGGGCGGGTGCGTGGCCTATTTGGCCTCGGTGGACGTAGCCACTTGACCCACTCCCTCACTTTCTGACATCCCAGTAGTAAGGGAATTTCCAGATGTATTTCCGGCAGAACTCCCTGGGATGCCACCCGAACGAGAGATCGACTTCCCTATTGAACTACTCCCAGGCACTAAACCCATCACCAAAGCACCGTATAGGATGGCCTTCGCCGAATTGAAGGAACTCAAGGCGCAGCTGGAAGACCTATTGGATAAAGGCTTCATCAGACCGAGCGTGTCGCCATGGGGCACGCCCGTTCTGTTCGTAAGGAAGAAGGACGGAAGCCTTCGCTTGTGCATAGACTATCGGGAAATAAACAAGGTCACCATCAAAAATAAATACCCCCTGCCGCGGATCGACGATCTGTTCGACCAGCTACAAGGTGTTACGAAATTTGAGTTGGCGTATTTCGTGAATGTATTAAGTCTTGAAGATTGAAGATGAAGAAACTTTGGATCGTATACCTCAATCTCAAGAAAGAAGAATTCAAAAGGATCAGGTACGTTTAACTAAAGAATTTTGATGATCCGAATACTTCTTATAGTGTAGAAACACCTGGAAGAGGTTTTAATTGCTTAATCATCAAAAACTGGACATGGGACATGTTCAGGATCCGGATCGTGGCTTGCAATCCGGATCCCGAAGGGTGTTCGTTCATACACTGGTTCAATCCGGATCGCAGCATTCCATGATCCGGATCCCGAACATAGTTTTACCTGTTTGCTTGAACGATCCGGATCAGGAATTGCAATCCGGATCCCGAACATTGTGTTTTGGTAAAACTGTATGAACGATCCGGATCGTGGACTACGATCCGGATCCCGAACAGGCAATTTTCTGGAAACCGTCATTTGTGCTTCTGCAATCCGGATCGTCAAATCCAATCCGGATCGCCGTCGGTAAAACTTTCCAGAAAAGGCTGTTTTTGATCCGAATATTCTTCCTAGGGTTTCTAACCTATAAATAGCCCTTTATTCATTTCTAGGGCATCCGGGAAATAGAAAAAGATAGCCGAAAAGAAAAATCCACATATAGAGAAGAAAGGAAATCAATAGATTTATTCTATGTTTCTTCATCTATATTGATTGATTTGATTCTAGGTTTTCCATACTCACATTTTGAGTAGAATCAAATCAATGAATACTTAGATGGTATTTCCGATCTATCTTTAATCTAAGTATTCGGCGGATCATCACCACCCAAACAAACAACGATTTACCCCAAAATCGGCGCGTGGACTCGCGTGGCCTTGTGGATTCAAGGTGCAACCGCTCTCGTGGATTCGGAGCGAGGTACGTTCGTGGATTCGAAGCGTGCCATTGGGTGAAGACCGTGGATTCGGTTGGACGTCGTGGACTCGACGTTGGACGCTGTGGATTCAGCGTTGGGCGCGGATCGTGGATTCGAGAAGCGTCGTGGAGCGAGCGGAGAAGATCTACTAGGAGCGTATGGTAAAAGGTTGAGTCGTCTGTGAGTACGTTATATCACCTTGTACGTGTGTTAATTCTAGTGGATTTCGCCGTGTTATCGGTCCCGTGGTTTTTTACTCCGGTTTGGAGTTTTTCCACGTAAAAATCTTGCGTGTTCTTTTATTTTTCCGCATTGGGTTTATTGCGCAATGATTTTTTGAGTGTTTATTGTTTACACCTATTCACCCCCCTCTAGGTGTTTTTTCCCCTATTTAGATCCTTATTAACCTAAACCCAACAAGTGGTATCAGAGCGGGAATAGGGTTGTAAACAATGGTTGAAGGTGGAAACATCAATCGACCCCCTTTCTTTGATGGAACAAATTATGCGTACTGGAAAGTACGGATGAAAGCCTTTTTAATTTCCATCGACGAAAGGGTGTGGCAATCAATTGAATTAGGATGGTCTAATCCAACTGAAATTTTAGATGATGTTCGCACCTTAAAACCTAGGTCGAAATGGACCAAGGAAGAGATAGACTTATCTTCTTACAATGGCAAAGGAATTAATGCTCTATTTAATGCTTTGTCACAAACTGAGTTCTCTCGCGTCTCGGCATGTGAGACTGCGAAAGAAATCTGGGATGTTCTTCAAGTTACGCATGAGGGAACTAACTTAGTGAAGATTCAGAAACTGCAAATGCTCACGAGCAAGTTTGACTCTATCTCTATGGCAGAGAATGAATCCTTCACTGACTATTACACACGATTGCAAGACATCGTAAACTCATGTGCTAACTTGGGAGAGAAGATTCCAGAATTTAAAGTTGTAAGAAAAATTCTAAGAACTCTTCCTGAACGATTTCGCCCGAAGGTCGCAGCCATTGAAACAATTAAACACCCGGACGAAATGCGTGTAGAAGAATTAGTAGGTGCTTTACAAACTTATGAAATGACTTTTCCTACTAACTATTCTTCTGGAAAGGCATCCTCTTCTAAGTCTTCAGGTTACGCATTGAAATCAACTAAAGAAGAAGACGCGGATTCATCCTCCTCGGACGACGACGAGAACCTTTCTATGGAGGACTTTGAGAAGCAGCTCGCTCTCTTGACAAGGAAGTTTCGCCGCAACTTTCGAAGGGGAAATTCAAGCAAAACTCCATCCTTCGGAAAGTCGAAGAAAGGCAAGGGTTCTTCAAGTTACAAGTCAAGAAAGCAAGAGAACTTCTCAAAGGATAAGAAAAGTTCTGAGGGACAAGTTCAGTGCTTCAAATGTCGAGGCTACGGCCACATTGCAACGGAATGTCCCAACAAGAATCCGGCTAAGAAGAAAGCGATGCAAGTCGTTACTTGGGATGACAACTCCACGTCAAATGAGTCATCCTCAAGTGATGAAGAAGACAACGCGACAGCTTTCCACGCGTCCACTACATCTTCACCCTTCATGTGCTTAATGGCAAGTACATCCGACTCACTGTCCAACTCCACTGTTGAAAAGATTGCAACGGACGATGAATCAGATGATTCGGAAGGTGAAGATTTTGTTTTAGCCTACCATAAGCTTTTGAGGGATTCAAAGAAACTGGCTAAGCAAAACAAGGGGTTGAAAGAGAGATTGCAGGATCTTGAAGATGAAGTAAAAAGGGTAACCTCTATCTCAACCGATCTTGAAGTGGAAAGGGATAATCTGATTAAAACAAATGTTTCCCTTCAAGAGTCCAATGAGCAACTCGAGAAGAATTATATGGATATGGTGAACAAAGCGAATTACTTCTTGAAGCTCAACGGCGAGGCTCGACAGGAAAAATTGGAAATGACGGAGACCATACGCCAACTGAAGGATGACTTAAAGAGATTTTCTTCTGGAAGGAGTAAGTTGGACAGACTTCTTGGTCTCGGTCAAAGAAATAAGTTCGGCCTCGGATACACTCAAACTGGAGACATTCCAAGTTCGAGTGGTACAGTATTTGTGCCTCAGTCGGTATCTCCTCCTCCGACACCGGAATTCACGACAAGCAACGACAACAAACCTACTACATCCTCCTCGGAATCGACAAGAACCAAGGTATGTTTTCGTTGTGGCATTTCAGGGCACATAAGGAGAAATTGCAAGACGGAAGCCAAACGCACACCTCAAGCACCTCTTGCAATGACTACCAAAAAGGCTATTCCTCGAAAAACAACTGCAAACATTTGAAGGAAAAGAGCCTTGGTAGTACACCGCTCAAGACGACATCATCAAGGAGCAGCAATTCTTCAAGCAAGACGCTCTCACCTAGGAAATCAACTTCACGATCATTACCGACGCATTCCAAAAAGGTTTGGGTGCGCAAAGGTGAAATTTTCCCTTGTCTTGCTACCAATGTTTCCTTGCATGCATATGATAGTTCGTCTTGGTACCTGGATAGCGGGTGTTCCCGTCATATGACCGGCGATAAAAACTGTTTTCAAACTTTTGAGAAAAACTCCGGAGGACTTGTTGTTTTCGGAGATGGTCGGTCTTCCAAAATTGTTGGAAAGGGAACGGTAGCTATTCCAGATGGCCCGGTTCTAGATAATGTGTTATTTGTTCATGGCCTTAAGACTAACCTCATAAGCATAAGTCAACTGTGTGATAGTGGTTATTCAGTTAATTTTTCATCTGATAAATGCACTGTAACTGACATGAACCATGCTTTCTTTTTAAAGGGGGTTAGATCAGAAAACAATTGTTATGTAGTTCCTACTAAGATTTCTGAAAAATGTAACCTAGCATCTTTGAAAAATGAAACACTTTGGCATGAAAGGCTAGGTCACATAAACTTTAAGGAACTTGCTAGAATTTCGAATAAAGATGTGGTCAAGGGGGTTCCGAAACTTTCTTTTGAACAAAACCTTGTGTGTGGCGGTTGCCAAAAGGGAAAACAGTCTAGGACTGCACACAAGAACTTGAACCACATAGGTACAAAACGGCCTTTGGAACTTTTGCATATGGACTTAATGGGGCCAACTCGTCAACCATCTCTGGGAGGTAAATGGTATATTTTCTTGTTGGTTGATGATTTTTCTAGATATACTTGGGTAGCTTTCTTAAAAGAAAAAGCTGATACCTTTGATTCTTTTCTCGAAATCTGCAATCGTATTATGATAGAAAAGAATGATAGGATTACTCGAGTTAGGAGTGATAGAGGTGGGGAATTCATAAATTCCAAATTCATTGATTTTTGCACTTCTAATGGCATTAAACATGAATTCTCCGCACCTTACACACCTCAACAAAATGGTGTAGTCGAGCGCAAAAACAGGGTCGTACAGGAAATGGCACGTGTTATGCTTCACAGCCGGAACTTACCTTTTTATTTTTGGGCTGAAGCGGTGAACACTGCTGTTTATGTTATCAATCGCGTGTATTTGCGCCCGGGGACATTGAATACACCATATGAACTTTGGTTTTGTAGAAAACCTAACATCAAATATTTTCGTATCTTTGGGAGTCGGTGTTTTATTTTACGTGATCGCGAAAATCTTGGAAAATTTGACTCTCGAAGTGACGAAGGGATTTTCTTAGGTTATTCTACAAACAGCAGAGCATATCGAGTTTTTAACTTAGAATCTAAGACGATCGTAGAATCGATAAATGTTAAGGTAGATGAAGCTTTTCATTTTGAATCTGAAAAATCTACCCTCGATATCTCTCTTGATGATGATACACCTGCTAATGCATCTTCTTCTAACAATTCTTTCGATAATAATGTTGATGCATCTAACGGTTCTTCAAGCTTATCTGATGTGCAGGAATCATCTCGTGTACCTCCGCCTACTCCTCTACCTCAAACGTTACGCATCTCCAAGGATCACCCGGAATCGAATATAATTGGAGATCCACAAGAAGGAGTTAGAACACGGAGACAATTGGTTTGCGGATTTGCATGCTATGTATCTCAAATCGAACCAAGGAATGTTGATGAAGCTCTCCAAGATGACTACTGGATTAAAGCAATGCAGGAAGAGCTCCATCAATTCGAGCGAAACAAAGTCTGGGAATTAACGAAGCCTCCGAAGCAACACAATGTGATAGGTACCAAATGGATCTTCAAGAACAAGAAAAACGAAGAAGGTACTATCATCAGGAACAAAGCAAGGTTAGTTGCTCAAGGCTATTCTCAAGTAGAAGGTATAGACTTTGATGAAACTTTCGCCCCTGTAGCTAGACTCGAGTCCATTCGTATATTGTTTGCGATCGCTTGTCATTTCAAAATCAGATTATTTCAAATGGACGTTAAGAGCGCCTTTTTAAATGGATTTTTAAATGAGGAAGTTTATGTAGCTCAACCGAAAGGTTTTGTGGATCATAAACTACCTAACCATGTTTTTCGTCTGAAAAAGGCTCTTTACGGTCAGAAACAAGCACCGCGAGCATGGTACGAAAGGTTGACAAAGCACCTTTTGGAAAAGGGCTACACTCGAGGGGGAGCTGACAGGACTCTCTTTGTGAAGCATTATCAAAACAATTTCATAGTTGCTCAAATCTATGTTGATGACATTGTTTTTGGAGCAACGAGAGATAATGATGCTTCTAAATTCGCGGAGACCATGGAAAGCGAATTTGAGATGTCCATGATGGGCGAGTTGAATTATTTTCTTGGATTACAAGTTAAACAAAACGATGAAGGAATTCACTTGTGTCAATCCAAGTATGTGTTGGGTTTAGGTTAATAAGGATCTAATAGGGGAAAAAACACCTAGAGGGGGGTGAATAGGTGTAAACAATAAACACTCAAAAAATCATTGTGCGATAAAACCCAATGCGGAAAAATAAACGAACACACAAGATTTTTACGTGGAAAAACTTCAAACCGGAGTAAAAAACCACGGGACCGATAACACGGCGAAATCCACTAGAATTAACACACGTACAAGGTGATATAGCGTACTCACTGACGACTCAACCTCTTACCATACGCTCCTAGTAGATCTTCTCCGCTCGCTCCACGACGCTTCTCGAATCCACGATCCGCGCCCAACGCTGAATCCACAGCGTCCAACGTCGAGTCCACGACGTCCAACCGAATCCACGGTCTTCACCCAATGGCACGCTTCGAATCCACGAACGCACCTCGCTCCGAATCCACGAGAGCGATAACACCTTGAATCCACAAGGCCACGCGAGTCCACGCGCCGATTTTGGGATAAATCGTTGTTTGTTTGGGTGGTGATGATCCGCCGAATACTTAGATTAAAGATAGATCGGAAATACCATCTAAGTATTCATTGATTTGATTCTACTCAAAATGTGAGTATGGAAAACCTAGAATCAAATCAATCAATATAGATGAAGAACCATTGAATAGATCTAATGATTTCCGTTCTTCTCTATATATGTGGATTTTTCTTTTCGGCTATCTTTTCTTAACCAGCCGATCTATTGCGGATGCCCTAGAAATGAAATGGAAGGGCTATTTATAGGTTAGAAACCCTAGGAAGAATATTCGGATCAAAAACAGCCTTTTCTGGAAAGAAATCCCGACGGCGATCCGGATCAGATCTGGCGATCCGGATTGCAGAAGCAAAAACCACGATTTCCAGAAAATTGCCTGTTCGGGATCCGGATCGTAGTCACCGATCCGGATCGTTCATACAGTTTTACCAGAATATCATGTTCGGGATCCGGATTGCAATTCCTGATCCGGATCGAAGAAGCACACAGGTAAAACTAGTGTTCGGGATCCGGATCAGAGAGTGCTGCGATCCGGATTGAACCAGTGTATGAACAAACACCTTTCGGGATCCGGATTGAAAGCCACGATCCGGATCCTGAACATGTCCCATGTCCAGTTTTTGATGAATAAGCAATTAAAACCTCTTCCAGGTGTTTCTACACTATAAGAAGTATTCGGATCATCAAAATTCTTTAGTTAAACGTACCTGATCCTTTTGAATTCTTCTTTCTTGAGATTGAGGTAGACGATCCAAAATTTCTTCATCTTCAATCTTCAAGACTTAACACATTCACGAAATACGCCAACTCAAATTCCGTAACAGTATGCACTGGAGTTGGTCAAAAAGTTTGATCTTGAAAATTCTAAGGATTTTCCGACTCCAATGGGAACTAGCCATAAGGGACTTGGAAGTGAATCACAAAGTGAGAATGTAGACGAGAAACTGTACCGCAGTATGATTGGGAGTCTACTATATCTCACGGCTAGTCGCCCGGATATATCCTTCAGTGTTGGGATTTGTGCGAGATATCAATCAGCACCGAAGGAGGTTCACCTGAAAGCGGTGAAACGGATCATCCGATACATCAAAGGTACAATCAATTTCGGAATTTGGTATCCTATGGGAACGACTTTAGATATTGTTGGATACTCAGATGCCGATTGGGCTGGATCGGTGGATGACCGGAAAAGCACGAGTGGTGCATGCTTCTATCTTGGCCACTGCCTTGTTGCATGGCACAGTAAAAAGCAGAACTGCATAGCACTCTCGACTGCCGAAGCGGAGTACATTTCTGCAGGAAGTTGTTCAACTCAATTGATTTGGATGAAAAGCGTGTTGAGCGATTTCCGGATTTCAACATCTTCGGTAACCATTTTATGTGACAACACTAGTGCTATTAACATTTCTAAAAACCCTGTGTTGCACTCTAGAACAAAACATATTGAACTTAGATATCATTTTCTTAGAGAGCTAGTTGAATCAAATATTCTTCAACTGTCATATATTTCAACTGAGGATCAATTAGCCGACATCTTAACAAAACCTTTGGATCAAAAACGTTTTATTCACTTGCGTAAAGCAATTGGCATGCTTTCCTTGAAATAAACTCTTTTGAAACCTTTGCTTAGATTAGGTTTTGTTTTTGTTCTTGTTTTGTTTTGTTCTTTATCTATGTTCTGTACATAGCACACTAATTGAGCATAAATCATAATTGACTTTAATTGCATCCTTTTATGCATTTAGAAATTTATTATGCTTTTGATGTCATAATATTTCAATGTTGCAATGATCATTTACGTTAATTAAACCATCTTTTAAGTGATCAAAGTCAATTTCTCTCTCACTGATCTCTTGGTATAGTCATTATCATATTTGATTGCTTAGTCGAGTATGAATTCGAGATCAATGGTTTGGTTGAATACCTTATATATTAAATAATTGATAGCCAATTGAGGGGGAGTCAATGAAATGTAAAATGCTCAAAAGATGTGGAAAGAGTTACATCCCAATGAGGAGTGTGAAAACTACCACCACATGGAGGAAATGAAAGAAAAAAAATATCTACTCCATGAATGAAAGCAAATTTTTGCTTTGAAAATTGTTGATGAAACTCATATTGAAATACTTGACTCAGTCGTATTTCATGGTTGGTATAAGGTGGGATTTTTGATTTAAGATGCTCAAAGAGCCACTCCTTCAACAGATTGTCTAGATATATTATCTAACTTATCTGGGATTTCAAACATCTATTGATCTTGGTATTTCATTTTCTTTACCAAAATTGATGATTTGATAAAGGCATTACGCATAAGATCAGGATAGATGTAATTGAAGTTGTTCAACTTTAAGTGTTTTAACTTTCGTAAATTTTCGTTTCATTTTTGGATATTTTTGATAGATTTGTCATAATCTATTTCTTGTTGTATGAAACGATGTCGTTTGTTTAAAGTTGACATGGTAATGTGCTTACATACTTTTTCTGGATTTTATTGAGTTTTTCTAAATTTTTCTGAAGAAAAAGTTGTAGCCGATCCGGATCGGGGCAAGTGATCCGGATCCCGAACGCAGGATTTCTCCTGCGGGTGGCCGATCCGGATCACATGCTCGAGCCGATCCGGATCACGGCTAGGGTTCTTATAAAAACATAGAGATTTTCAATTTCTTTTACCCTAATCTCTGGTTTTCAAGCCTCTAGAGTTTCTCTCTCTAGATCTCTTGCTTCTTGGAGCTTCAAAACTCAAGGTTCTTCGGATTCAAGTAAGTTTTATTGATCAAAACTTGGTTTTTACAGTGTTTCATCAAACGTGAGTTGAAAAATTGGAACTTTTTCGTTTGTGAATGGTTTTTGATCAAATTTCTTTTGAAATAAGAACTCTGGGTCAATTAGTTTTGCTTTTATGCTGGTTTTTCTCAAGATAAACGAGTTTTTAGGCTTCGATTTCTAAAAATTCTGGTTTAGGGCATAAAAGAGGAATTTTTGAAAATCATGGAATTGATCTATTTTTAAAATTCTTTTTGGAAAACTAATTTGATTCTTGGCTTCTCTACATGAATATGATTGTCTAGGTACAATGTTTTCAAATTTTTCAAAATTGACGATTTTTCATATGTTCTTGAGTTGGTGTTTCACAGGACAATTTCTCAAACTCAAAGCACTAGATCAATGGCATTCTCCTGGCTGATCCTGCTACTTGTTACAATGGTGCTTACTAGAGCAACTAATAAATTGAAAAGGGCCAAGAAACTCCAAAGAAAGGGAGAAGTCGATGTCATTAGTGACACTGAACTTGAAGAAAACGAGAATGAAATTCACTGGGATATGATAACGGATGATGATGATGATGAGGTATTGCCGACTACCTCAAGACCAAAAGGAAAGGCTCCCATGGACACTGGGAAAGCTCCTATGTCTGCTCCAACTATCTCTATAAAACGCAAACGACTTGCTCGCCGCTTTGGACTAAGACAGAACACCAGTGTTGACCCGCCAATTGCTCCTGACTCTCCGCCCCGTGTTGAAGAAGTATTTGTTAACAATGATCGTCTTAGAGCGTTTGCACATCGCGAATGCATTGGTGAAAGGCACGTGAACATTGAGGCTCTACGAGGTCACTGCCCTGAATTTGGTATTTTGATTGAACAAGCGAATCTCATTCAAGTGTGTCGCTTCCCAGAAACTCTCGGCTACTGCCTGCACCATGTGAGGACCTTCTATACCAATGCACGGCATCTTCGGGAATTTGAGAACGGTCCTATGGAGTTCTACACGAATATCCAAGGCACAAGGTTTAAGATCACTCCACAATTGATTGGCGAGGTTTTGGGAATGGAAGCCAGCAAGACAGGAGCTCACTACCTGAAAGGAGTAAATTTGACAAACACTTTATGGCGAAAAGTGATCGAGGGAATTTGTCTCGAGGGAACACAATCAACCGAAAAATCTGTTCGATCTAAAGAACTTCGTCTTGAATATCGCTTCTTAAACTTCATCACGTGTTACAATATACTTCCAAACATGCAGACGAAGGTTGTGAGATGGGAACGGTTGTTGTTCTTGTATCTCATAGGACATCCATCAGAGGCAACGGCATTGAATATCAACATTCCGTACATCATCTGGAATAGAATGGCGCGATATGTCGAGCATCCTCATCCTGCTGAAAGAATTCCATTTCCATTGATTATAATGAGGATTTTAAAGAAATTTCAAGTTGATATCACTTCTACAACCTATCATCAATGTCTGAGCATGATAGATGAGTCCACGATTGTCAAATCCCTTCACAAGTTGCCACATGTCACTCAACCTTCTGCATCTGGAACGAAGCCCGGTACAAGCACGCATGCATCACCATCTCGGCAAGCACCTGGCACAGATGGTGAAGCATCGTTAAATACGATTTTTAAGTCACAGCAACAACTATCCGTTCAGCAGGACCAAATTGTGAAGGAACAACAAAGAATTGCCAATGAGCTTGAGATCACTACAGCAGCTCACATTACCATCACGAAGAAGATAAATTCTGTGCACAAGCGATTGACAAAGATGTTCTACAAGCTGGGTTGCACAAGTTCTGACGATTCAGATTCTGACAACTGACTATCTTTGACTCATTTCTTTTTGTGCAGGATTTTTAGGTTTTAGTCTTATTGATTTTCTTACTTTTAGTTCTCAGTTTGTGCATATTATTAGAATTTTATTTTTTTTTACTCTCCTTACATATTGTAGCTCTTGCTACGTTTTGGCTTTGTTTTGTGACAAAAAGGGGGAGAGAGTTTGAGAGAGAGAGAGTTAGAGTTTGCAAAGAACTTTGAACAATGATTGTGAATATCAATGACTAAGTAAGGTAAGTATGACCTCAACTCAACTTTGTTTTTTTTTTTGTGTTTGTGACATGCTTCTATACTAACTATTCGACTAACTATTTGGGCATGTAATATGACTAACAAGTTGATGTTGGACTAACATACTTTGACATTTGGTTTTTGACTGCTTAGAAGATATGTTGGTTTTAACTATGATTCTCTTGCATATCTGAATTTTTCAAATGTCATGATGAGAGAAACTCTATCTCTGTAGTTGTTTTTGAATGTTTCAATTCTTGAGGTATCTAACGATTTTGTTTGTCAAGAATGCTTTCTGTGTGCAGAGATTACAGATGTCTAAGTCTAGAGTCTGTTTTAGGAGTTTATCTCATGTATTTAATTTCTGGAACTCTTTTGTAAATTTTTGTTGTATGGTGATAGCAACAAAAATATCCTTTTTGAATTTTCTTTTGTGGATTTGTGTTTTGTCACGAAACCGCCAAAGGGGGAGATTGTTACGGAATTTGAGTTGGCGTATTTCGTGAATGTATTAAGTCTTGAAGATTGAAGATGAAGAAACTTTGGATCGTATACCTCAATCTCAAGAAAGAAGAATTCAAAAGGATCAGGTACGTTTAACTAAAGAATTTTGATGATCCGAATACTTCTTATAGTGTAGAAACACCTGGAAGAGGTTTTATTTGCTTAATCATCAAAAACTGAACATGGGACATGTTCAGGATCCGGATCGTGGCTTGCAATCCGGATCCCGAAGGGTGTTCGTTCATACACTGGTTCAATCCGGATCGCAGCATTCCATGATCCGGATCCCGAACATAGTTTTACCTATTTGCTTGAACGATCCGGATCATGAATTGCAATCCGGATCCCGAACATTGTGTTTTGGTAAAACTGTATGAACGATCCGGATCGTGGACTACGATCCGGATCCCGAACAAGCAATTTTCTGGAAACCGTCATTTGTGCTTCTGCAATCCGGATCGTCAAATCCAATCCGGATCGCCGTCGGTAAAACTTTCCAGAAAAGGCTGTTTTTGATCCGAATATTCTTCCTAGGTTTCTAACCTATAAATAGCCCTCTTATTCATTTCTAGGGCATCCGGTGGAAATAGAAAAAGATATCCGAAAAGAAAAATCCACATATATAGAGAAGAACGGAAATCATTAGATCTATTCAATGGTTCTTCATCTATATTGATTGATTTGATTCTAGGTTTTCCATACTCACATTTTGAGTAGAATCAAATCAATGAATACTTAGATGGTATTTCCGATCTATCTTTAATCTAAGTATTCGGCGGATCATCACCACCCAAACAAACAACGATTTACCCCAAAATCGGCGCGTGGACTCGCGTGGCCTTGTGGATTCAAGGTGCAACCGCTCTCGTGGATTCGGAGCGAGGTACGTTCGTGGATTCGAAGCGTGCCATTGGGTGAAGACCGTGGATTCGGTTGGACGTCGTGGACTCGACGTTGGACGCTGTGGATTCAGCGTTGGGCGCGGATCGTGGATTCGAGAAGCGTCGTGGAGCGAGCGGAGAAGGTCTACTAGGAGCGTATGAAAAAGGTTGAGTCGTCTGTGAGTACGGTATATCACCTTGTACGTGGTTTAAATTCTAGTGGATTTCGCCGTGTTATCGGTCCCGTGGTTTTTTACTCCGGTTTGGAGTTTTTCCACGTAAAAATCTTGCGTGTTCTTTTATTTTTCCGCATTGGGTTTATTTGCGCAATGATTTTTTGAGTGTTTATTGTTTACACCTATTCACCCCCCTCTAGGTGTTTTTTTCCCCTATTTAGATCCTTATTAACCTAAACCCAACACAAGGGGCAACGGTGTTCTCAAAGATTGAACTGCAGTCCGGCTACCATCAGCTTAGAGTTAGGGTGAGGATATTCCTAAAACGGCTTTTCGGACTCGCTACGGCCACTACGAATTCACGGTAATGCCGTTCGGGCTCACCAATGCCCCAGCGGTGTTCATGGACATGATGAATAGGGTGTTCAAACCCTTCTTAGATCTATTCGTAGTGGTCTTCATCGATGACATCCTCATCTACTCCCGTACAGATGAGGAACATGAGGAGCACCTACGTATAGTCCTTCAGACCCTCCGGGACCAGAAACTCTATGCCAAACTCAAAAAGTGTGAGTTTTGGCTCCGCGAGATGGACTTTTTGGGGCATATTGTTTCGGCGTCTGGAATTGCAGTAGACCCGAGGAAGATAGACTCTGTGACCGACTGGCCCCGACCGACAACAGTAACAGAGGTTCGAAGCTTCTTGGGTCTGGCAGGGTATTACAGGCGCTTCGTGGAAGGCTTCTCCAAAATAGCCACCCCCTTGAATCGTCTAACCCGAAAAGGGAAGAAATTCATCTGGACGGACCAATACCAGAAGAGTTTTGAGGAACTCAAGGACAAATTGACGTGGTCCCCGGTTCTCGCCTTACCGGAGCCCGAGGAGGACTATGAGATTTACTGTGACGCTTCGCGAAACGGTCTCGGAGGTGTGCTTATGCAACGGGGTAAGGTCGTAGCCTATGCGTCAAGACAACTTAAGGAGTACGAACGAAATTATCCCGTGCACGACTTGGAGCTTGCAGCAGTCGTGTTTGCCCTCAAGCTGTGGAGACACTACTTATACGGGACACACTACAATGTGTATTCAGATCACCAGAGCCTCAAGTACCTTTTTACTCAAAAGGAGTTAAATTTACGGCAAAGGCTCTGGCTCGAGCTGTTAAAGGACTACGACCTGTCGATCCACTACCACTCCGGAAAGGCAAACGTGGTGGCCGACGCCTTGAGCCGCAAAAGGCAGACAGAAGAATCAGGGATAAATGCCGTTACCCAACAGGACCGTCTGATTGCAGAATTCTCGCAATTAAGACTGGAGGTAGTACCGGCAGGAACGGTTGCACAACTCCTGACCCTGGTGGTTAGGCCTACCCTACTCGACAAGATCTTGGAGGGACAATCGACTGATACCCAGCTGCAACTTGTGCGAGACAGAATACCCTCAGACCAAGGGGGCGATTTCGCAATAAGCTCTGATGGCACGATACGATTCCGAGGGCAAATTTGCATGCCTGACGTACCGGAGCTCAAAGAGGAAATCCTGAGGGAAGCGCATACTGCTCCCTACGCAGCGCACCCTGGGGGAACAAAGATGTATAAGGATATTAAACAAACTTTCTGGTGGCCTAAGTTGAAGGGAGACGTGACCCGATTCATGGCGCATTGCCTGGTGTGCCAACAAGTAAAGGCCGAATATCAACTCCCAGCAGGGAAGTTATAACCATTGCCTGTGCCGGAATGGAAGTGGGAGATGATTACCATGGATTTTGTGATCGGCTTTCTGAGATCGCCACAAGGACATGATGCGATATGGGTCATAGTGGACCGGTTGACGAAATCGGCCCATTTCCTGCCCATACATACGACGTGGACTCGGGAACGACTGGCGCAAACATACATTAACGAGATAGTAAGGTTGCATGGAATACCGGCATCCATTACGTCGGACAGGGACACGCGGTTTGTGTCGAACTTTTGGCAGAGCCTACAACGAGCAATGGGAACCAAACTGTATTTCAGCACGGCTTTTCACCCGCAAACTGATGGACAATCGGAACGGGTGATCCAGATTTTGGAGGATATGCTCAGAGCATGCGTATTGGACTTGGGCGAAGGGTGGTCTCGATACCTACCCCTTGTAGAATTCGCCTACAACAACAGTTACCAGGCCAGCATTCAAATGGCGCCATACGAGGCCCTGTACGGGCGCCGCTGTCGGTCTCCAATATGCTGGGACGACTTGGGGGAGCGCAAGTTTTTGGGACCAGATTTGGTGGAGGAGACCGAGGCGAAGGTGCGCCTTATCAAGCAACGGCTGCTGACTGCCCAGAGTCGACAGAAAAGTTATGCGGACCACAGACGAAGGGATTTGGAATTCATGGTGGGCGAGCACGTGTTGCTCCGAGTTTCGCCTTCAAAAGGGACCCGACGTTTCGGCCTGAGGGGGAAATTAAGTCCGATGTACGTGGGACCATTCGAGATCCTAGAACGTGTGGGCCCAGTGGCGTACCGGTTGGCTTTGCCGCCGAATCTTGATCGAGTCCACAACGTGTTTCACGTCTCGATGCTTCGGAAGTACCTTTCAAACCCCTCTCACGCTCTTGATGTTTCCATGATCGAGTTACAAAAGGACTTAAGCGTTGAGGAGACGCCGGTGCGAATCCTAGCGCGAGAAGACAAGAAATTGCGCAATCGGACCATCCCCGATGTAAAAGTCCAGTGGAGCAATCACGAGGAACGTGAAGCAACTTGGGAACTGGAAACGAAGATGAGGGTGCTTTCCTGAATTATTTAGTGAGGGTTGAGAATAAGTTTTGAGGATGAAACTTGTTATAAAGTGTGAGTGGTGTAATGACAGAATTTTTCGTGTAATACTTTACCCTCCTGTTAGTAAAGTGCTCCTTTTAGTGGATCTGAATTACCGAGTTTTTGTAAGTGGATCGATGTGTTGCACGAGTATTTTTCGGTGACAGAGCTCGAAAAACGATGAACGACAGTGCGATCGGATCTGAAATCCGACCTTGGGATCTCCCGGAATAGGGTTTTTAGGGTCGCAGTGACTTAGCGCACATCAGAATCCATGCAAAATATCCCGCACGCTTTTTGAGGAAATTACGGGTTTATCCCGTGTAATTAATTAAGCTAATTATTTATTATTTGCTATTAAATATTTAAGTGGTGGAAATATTCGAACGTACTAGAGAAAATCCCATTTTTCGCAAAAAAGAAACCCTAGCCGGAGAGTAAAACAAAGAAAAGAAAAGAACGAAACCCTAACCGGAGGAAAAAGAGAAGAGAGAGGAAAAAGGCGGAGGAGTCCGATCAGCCCGATCAACATACCGGAAAGAGGAGCGCGATCGGATCGTCTTCCCCGTCGAAAATTTCGGTAAGTGGAATTCGTTTTATGTATCGTTGGGGTTTTCGGGTCTTTTTCCGCCGTCACCGTCATCGCCCCCATCCCCGTCGTCCTCGCCGCCACCGCCGCGCCACCCGCGGGCGCGCGCCGCGCCGCTTCATGCCGCGCGGGGCGCCCGCGGGCGGGCGGACGCCGCGCGGGCGTCGCGCGGGCGCCACCCGCGGGCGCGCGCCGTGCGGCCTTGTGCCGCACGGGGCACCCGCGGGCGGGCGGATGCCGCGCGGGCGCCACCTGCGGGCGCATGCCGCGCGGCCTCGTGCCGCGCGGGGCGCCCGCGGGCAGGCAAACACCACGCGGGCGCCACCCGCGGGCGCGCACCGCGCGGCCTCGTGCCGCGCGGGGAGCCCACGGGCGGCGGCATCCGCGCGGGTAAACGCCGTACGCACGCCGTTACGGGGCTTTCGTCGCGATGAGGAGTTTTGGGTTTTCGTCGCATAGTTAGATCTCGGATTTCCGTCTTTGCGGTATTGGTGCGTGATATTGATTGTCGTTTTTGGGGACTTCTTTAGGTCCAAGTGCGCAGCGGGAGTGTGTCAAAGATCCAGGTGTTCCGATCTTCCCGCAACCAGGTGGGTATCTTTGCAATAAGCACTTTATGTTATCATAACAAGTATAATAACAAGTCTACTAAAGTAGATGAGATGTATCAACTGTTTAAACCTATCGCATGAGTATTTCCCGTTTCTTCTATAATTAATTGTGGTGACTGAGTGTCGCGGTGAATGTTACACGCCGATTTCGGCAATTCATGTATTTGAATGCTTACACGCACACCAGCGGTTTGGCCACCGATAGGGTGTATTTTTCCGAAATTGTGGTACGTTGATCTGTGTACCCCACAAAAGTGAAAGTGCCGAGTGGGGACCCCTTCACGCCAGCTATAAGTGTGGCACTAGCACCGTGAAGGGGTTAAAAGCATTACGCAAGTAAAGTGATTGTTCACGAGGGAGGTCATTAGACCTCCCGACAGGTATCATGCAAATAAATCAAGGGATATGGACTCGTGAGGGAAAAAGCGAAAGGTTCCGGTGTATTCGGTTTGCTTTAAAAATACTTTAATTATTTTGATCATCTACTTTATTTGTCACTGACTTTTCCCACACTGTGACAGGTTCAACTAGGTGTAGTAGTCGGGACGATGGTGAGGCAGCGTCTAAAGGACATTAGCCCACGGAGGCTTTATTTCCGTCGTTCTTGCTCTTGGGTTATCTCATCTCTTTTCCTTTTAAGCTTTTATGTTTCAATTGTTTGGATGTGGAACATTATGAATGTTGGTTTGAGAGTTATTCTAATATTGTGAACTTTGGGATGTTTGTACTCGATTTAAATGTGGCATGTTTTACACTAAATAAAAGGATTTCGAAAACACTTTCCAAAACCAAGTGTCGTGTGGGCACTACTTTGTAAAACCCTGGATTTATCCTTTCAAATGATGTAGCCGCCCTATTGTGACTTGTGTAAATACTTTGAAAATTCTAGGTGTCGTGTGGACACTATTTGCAACCCGTAGTTTTATCTCTGGATGTTTTAATGTAAATAAATGGTATTACTCTCTCTCTCGTTGTATTCACTGTGACTGTGTGGTTAAAGAATGATGTTGTAAATGTGACGCCGTGCATATACAAAGGAGACTCTGTCCATTTAAAGAGTGAATTTGTATATGTGGCGTGTCTGACGCGCACCGGTAGGCGAGGTCGTTTTCAGAAGAAAAAAAAAAATATGTACGTTTTCCGCTAATCTTAGACCTCCGGGGCGTGACACCACTTTATTGGACCCTTCGAGGTACTTGAGAGAGTTGGCCCTGTGGCTTACAGAGTTGCCTTTTCTCCACGCCTGGCCAGAGTTCATGATGTCTTCCACATCGCGGCTCTGAGGAGATATGTTTTCGACCCTTTGCACGTGATTGACTTCACTTCTTTGGAGATCGGCGAGGACCTGGGCTATGAGGAGCGCCCGTTGCGAATTCTTGCTCGTGAGGTGAGGGAATTGCGCAACCGGGCCATTCCATATGTGAAGATCTTGTGGAGCAATCACGAGGAGCGTGAGGCTACTTGGGAACTAGAGACGATGATGAGAGATACCTATCCCTTTCTGTTCGAGACTTCCAGTTGAGATACGTCTGTTTTGTTTTCTTTGTTTCGGGGACGAAACTTCCTTTTAGTGGGGGAGGATGTAGTGGTCCAGAATCCCATGCAACTTTTCCGGTGAAACCATTGTGTAGAACACATAGTGTTGGTGTATCTGGCCCATAGTGCATCAAAGGGATGCCACAGATGGACCCTGTGAGATATCTTTAGATGTATTGGCCTTCGGCTATATTTGTCGAAATTTTGAAAAGGTTTTTGGCCAAATAGAGATAGGATTTGGATTCAGCGCGGAAAAACGCTTGAAAACGGCTATTTGCTTGTTTGATTCTGAGTCCGGAGGCCCAAAAACGGACTCCTGGAAGTTTTTATTGGATTTCGGTGCATAGGAGGGGCCGTGGACTGCCGGCATGCCACGTGGCGGCCTGTCATTGGCCGGTTTTCAACGCTTAGTCCACAGAGCATTGCGGCTGGGTGCACAGACCCGGCGCAGGGACACGTGGCACCGCCTGATTGGCGGGCTCATGGTGCGCGGTCTACAGAGCTGGCGCGGCGGTGCATGGACCAGGGCGGGGGCACGTGGCAGTCCCCGGTTGGTCGGAGCACCCGGTGCGGTCCACGGAATCCGAAGTTGGGTGCGTGGACCGGGTGCAGGGGACACGTGTCAGCGCGTGATTTGCGGGCTCACGAGGCGCGGCGCATGGGGACGCGGGCGAGCACCTCGGGGCGCGTGCGTGGTAGGCGGTCAGGCGGCGCCTGCCCGCACGTGTGACCGCGAAAGGACCGGGACAGGTGGCGCCCCGCTATTCGCGGGCGCCACCTACCCGTTTGACCGGGGAGGGCCCACGTGGCGGCTCCGGACGCGCCCCGCACAGCTGTTTGCTGTGCGGGACACGTGTCCGATCCCTGGTGCGCCACGTGGCCACTTCCGACGCGCCCCGCATAGCTGTTTGCTGTGCGAGACACGTGTCAGCACAGGGGAGATTCGGGCGCTCTCCAGTGGTACGTTGTGCCGCCAGATTCGGGTGCCCGAAACCGGTTCCAGTGCCCGAATCCTAGGACACAGATGGAATTTTTCCAAATGTTTTGTGCGGCCTATTTAAAGCCCGAGCGGCCTTCATTTGCAGGTTTTCCGCATTTTCGAGCTTCATTTCGACTCGAGACCTTCAGCAAAGTTGATCCCCGTGCTGTGCTGCATCTACCTGAGGATTTTTGGAATTTTAAGTGGAATGCTTTTCGAGATTTCCATTTATTTGGCGCATCGCGACGCTCCTTCGTTGGTGTTCCCTTCCGTTGCGTTTCGGTGCACGAGCTCCCCCGACCTACTTCGACCACCTTTTCGAGCGATTCTTTCGCTGTTGGATCCGCGATAGGTAGGGCTATGATCTTGGTACTTTCAGCTTCCCCTAGTTTCGGGTCTTTCTTGGAGTTTTTCCATGCTTACTGGGACCCATTGTTTTTTGTGAGGATTTCGAGGACAGCAGGTTGTTTTGTGGATTTCTCTGCGCTCGAGCATTGGATTGAGGCGTGCCTATACACTTTTTGCATCTACTCATCGCGAGGATTATCACCGTATTTTTTTGGGATTTTTCTGAGGCTTCTCCGGAGGTATATTTTTCTTTCTTTATCTGTGCATGAGATTACAGTTATGTTGTTGTGGGGTTTTGCGCTCTCTGTGTTGTGGAATTTGTAACTCGGCCTATGGGACTCAGATTGGGACGTGCAGGTACTTGTTTCGAAGGTCTCGACGCGACGATCGCAGCAGTATTTTTGTCGGATTTTTCGCCCTTTTTGCGGGTGAAAATATCACATCTTTAGGACTGTTTTCGCAGATGGTGTATACTTGGATAATTTTTAGAATAAAGTGTAACTGTTGACCTTTTGTTGTACCCAGGAGGGTTTGCGGGTATTTCTGAACCCGTTGTGACTTGAGGATATTGGAGATATTTATTCCTGGTATTTTCAGCTGTGGGACTTTGGACAGTTCAACTCTTCAGGTGGGCTGCTTCGTCTTCAAGATCTACGGACTGATCTCTAATTCTATTGTTGTAGGTTCTTGCATGATTGTGATAGTATATTGATAGCATGCTAGAATGTAGAAATTGATGTTCCTGATGTATTCTGATGATCATGTGAATTATTGTTTCCTACAACCTGTTAATTTATTGTTATCTTGGAACTTGACCTAGCACCCCCGTCACATGCTTCATGTTCAACCGGACTAGTAGAAAACTTCAACTTGGGCTAGGATTTTATTGCTTTAGACATTCCCACACTGACATTTATTGTTTCACCTTGGACTTAGAGTTTTCCTCGCCCGGGTAGTGAGCCGAGAGGTCGGGTTGTTGTGGGATGCATGTTACACTCGTGTCTGGGGACCGAGTGGAGTCTGATAGCAGTCTATAGATCAGTGTTTCTTTTGGTAGCCGTCAGAGTGACAGTGGGTCACGGCTGTGTAGTTTTCTAGCCTGTGAGTGAGAGAGTGTTTTGTTGGTTACTGCCGATCTTGTTGATCGAGGATTTGGATTATAGCCTGCATGAGCCACATTTGAGCTCGACAGAGATGCGCGAATACTTTCTTCGGTGGAGTCGCGCCCCTCGAGTGCCACTCCGGAGCTGGGCTTGATATTTGCTATCGCGACTTGTCGACGCAGTCCCTCTGGCTGGGCCAGTTTTGGCAGTCATGGACGCCCTACGTAAGTCCGGTCCCTTTTCGGATATAACGGCAGTAGGTAGGTGCAGGTTTGACTGGACCCGATGTGGCAGTCAGTATAGATTGGGTGATCTGAGTTGAGGGATAGTAGATGCACCATGTTTCTTTCTGTTCCACTCCTTGAGCATCTAGATAGAGGCATAGTAGCTGTAGAGTTTATTTTTCCAGCTTTTCCTTCCAGCACTGCATTTGTTACTTTATGCCTCTAGTAGACTTAGTGGGCAGACCGTCGGGCTTGTTGGCGGTACCCACTGAGAACTACTGTGGGATGTAGTTCTCACACCCGCCGTGGTGTCTTTTCCCCAGGGACTTCTACTCCTGTTCCTGCTGCTCCAGTTGCTGATCCTGCTTCTTCAGATCGAGGTAAGGGAGTCGCGAGATAGATCCCTACCAGTCGTCTTCCTGAGAGAGAGTAGATGTACCCCTCTTTTTATTTTTGAGAGTTACATTTTGAGAGACCTTTCTAGTGAGGTTCAGAGTTGTACTTTTCTTTTACAGCTGAGAGACTTATGTATTTTGGTGAGGACTTGGGTTGTATATTGATGGAGTTGTATTTATCTTATTTTTAGCTTTTACTTTTCAGCTCTGATATCTCCATAGTGTAGATAATCTTTTGCAGGTTAGTCGCTACGTCTATACGGGGCTTCCCGTATGGGCGGCGGATCTGTTGGCGAGCCCGGGTCGCAGTTTCGACCCCGGGGCGTGACATTATGCCTCTAGTAGACTTAGTGGTCAGACCGTCGAGCTTGTTGGCGGTACCCACTGAGAACTACTGTGGGATGTAGTTCTCACACCCGCCGTGGTGACCTTTCCCCAGGGACCTCTACTCCAGTCCCTGTTGCTCCAGTTGCTGATCCTGTTGATCGAGGTAAGGGAGTCACGAGCTAGATCCCTACCAGTCTTCTTCCAGCGAGAGTAGATATACCCTTTTGGTGATGTACTAGTATTGTCAGTGATTTTGGGATGTATCATGTCCTTTTTACTTTTGAGAGTTTTAGTTTTGGAGTGACTTATGTATTTGTGAGGACCTGGCATGTACTATTTGAGGAGTTGTATATATTTATTCAGTAGTTTACTTTTCAACTCTGATATTTGTATAGCTATAGTATCCTTCTTTTTGCAGGTTAGATGTTTCGTCTCTACGAGGTTTTTCCTATGGGCGGCGGATCTGTTGGCGAGCCCGGGTCGCAGTTTCAACCCCGGGGTGTGACAGGAGCTCTCTGACCTAAATCTGGGTATCCGGCCCAAATCTAACTACTCGGGCTCAACTGCTGTGACAGGATGCACACGGGTCAAAACCCAGCGTCGGGGAGACACCGCTCACCATGACAAACCGCAAAACAGCACACAACAACCACTCGACCCAATCTAGCGAAAGTCTAGAGCATGTCACCCATTCCGCAGCATTATGTTGTCTGCAGCCAACATAATCACTTAGGAGAATAAACATGCCAATTACTCATCCCATCCCTTGGAAGAGGTATAAAACTCAATCAGGACTCTCGCTATAAATCACGACTCTCACGAAGTCATCCAAGGGTCAAACCATAAGCCTAGGGTTTCTAAGTCGACCATGACCTACAACCTAGGCTCTGATACCACTCTAATTTGTCACGCCCCAGGGTCGAAACTGCGACCCGGGCTCGCCAACAGATCCGTCGCATATACAAAACCCCGCATAGGCGAAGCGTCCAACCTGCAAGAAGGGACTATAGCTAAACAAATATCAGAGCTATAAAAAATAACTGCTATAAAACTCAAATCCAACCACTGTATAACTGAAAATAATGATACAATATCCATCTCCCACAAAGATCATATACAATGTCCTCAGATACAATAACCAACTGAAACAGGAAGGTAAACTAAAATAATACATCCGTATACAGGCTCTCAGTACAAGTCAGATCTTCACAATACAATGATCTCTCAAAAGTGGAAATAAAATAATATACTGGTTGTACTACAAATCTCCAATAAAGGGGTACAACTACTCTCCAAAGATAGGTAGGGATCTAGCTCGCGACTCCCTCGCCTCGAACAGCAACTGCAGAATCAGTAACACCCGCTAAGACTCTGCAAAACAAAGGAGAGGAAAGAAAAAGTAGGGGGAAGACCCCCAACGGGTGTGAGAACTACACTAAAAGAGAGTTCTCAGTGGGTACCGCCACCAGGCCTGACGGTCTGCCCACTAAGTCTACTAGAGGCATAAGATAACGATGCGGTAAAAACTGAACAAGAAAGCTAGAGGTACTCTACAGCTACCATGCCTCTATCTAAATGCTCAATGGGAAAAATCGATGAAAGATATTCAACCACTCGCACACGAGGTGCCCAATCGACCCAATCGAGCTGACTGCCACATCTGGTCCAGTCAAGCCTGCGCCTCCCTAGTGCATCAACATAGGGTGTCCCATCGGACTAACTCGCTATCGAATAGTGGCACATACAGGCTATAGTCGAAATCCACGCTCTCTCTCAGAACAGATAGACTCAAGATCCTCAACATCTCGCACAACTGTCGAAGTACTCTCAACGATCCGAGACCACCGTCAACCCAAACGGTTCCCAACAACACTGACACTGGTCTAATCACAGCTACTAGACTCCACTCAGCCCCCAGGCACGAGTGCAATAATGAAAGTACCTGCCTGAAATAAATCCAATCAATGGACCAGTAAAAACTGGCACTGCCTGCTCAAACTGTCTCAAGTATCTGCTAACAGATCGGCACTCACTGACCGGCACTCATCTGTCTGGTACTCACTGGCCGCTGTTTAAATCGCCTACTCCGGAGTGGCACTCGAGGGGAGTAACCTTCTCGAGTAAATAAGTAACCCATGTCAAGTATCTCAATATAGCAGGACTGGATCACGACTCTGATCGAAGTGGGAAAATCCATCCACTAAAGAAACCCGATCCCCGATCTGATGCAAAAGTACACAAAAAGTGGGAAACTCCATCCACTAGAGAAATCTGATCCCCAATCTAATGCACAAGTAAATATCCGGTCAACCGCCCAATGGCCGCGGTCGCCGCAATACCCCCTGATCCACAATCCGGTACAATAACCGACACCCGGCCAACCGCCCAATATCCGCCGTCGCCGTAATACCCTACCATCCACAGTCTGGCACCATAACCAACATCCGGTCAACCGCCCAATATTCGCGGTTGCCGCAACACCCCACAACCCACAATCAAGTCCAACCTGTCCCAGACTCGAAGTCTCGACTACACTATCCCAAACCCCTGCTCGAACCCGAGCAACATGAATCATCTGACTAACGAATAAGGAGAAAAGAAGCAAACATGGTTTCTCCTAAGTCAATTTCCAACATGATAGTATAGCAGTAAAAGATGGCCTATCTAGATGTCCATACAAGCATGCATTTGTCCTCAAGAAAGATAAAAGGGAGCAAATCACATACTAACTCCACAAGGGTATAACCAACATGCCAAATCACTAATCAACTACACCTATCCATAATCCATGATTCATAAGAAATCATCTCAGGTGATATCCGCACATAGATACATAATCCTGCCCTATCGCATAATCAAATCTCATAAAAGCTATGTGCTAACATGGCATGCTAATAATCACATAGGATAACATTCCCTTAGGTAAGCTTTCACTAATCATCAACATGGATATCCACTATTGCAATTGTCATAAGACATAACACGAATATAAATCTTGCAATTCCTTCTACAATTACCATTACTAAGCTTACCCCTCAATCACATATATTGTACCCTAAACATGCATGCATTCTAACAGATAAAATTACAGAACCGTCCACCGGTTTTGGAGACGAAGCAACCCACCTGAATCGCTTTCTGCAGGCAAAGCTGAAGTCGGTGAAGTGCGCAGTTACTCACTAACAAAATCCGCCGAAACTGCACCCTCGGCACTCAGTCGCACAAGCCTCTGCTCCAAGTAACATCACAACCACAAAACACTAATCAATACCCCACACACACCAAACAGCGTTTGCTATTTTTACAAAACTGCAAAGAAAATGGGCCTTTTCACCTGCATGCAGTCCCCCGAAAAATCCAAAAAAATCACGGTTGCGATCCTCACGACGAGTAGATCCAAATCATATATTTATACATCTCATTCCGACACCTGTAGGCCAAAATACACCCAAATCAATATGGTAAGTCAAACTACCCCACGAACACAAGTCTGCGGAAAAACAGCCGCGAAGAAGCATAATTATCACCTTCGAAGAGTCCTCCAAAAATTCCAATAAAAATACGGGCGTGTTCCTCTCGAAGCGTAGATGCCAATCGAGTCCTCATACACCCCGATCCGATGCCCGTAGGCCGAGAAATCCCAACATTACTCCACCGCTGTCCCATACCTCGCAGCAGTACAAAGGGTCACAAAAACATCTCGGGAACACCACCAAAAACTTAAAACGGAGCAAAGTGCTCGACACGGAAATCGAAGGCGTATCTCTCGTGAACACGCTGCCGTGAAAATCGACTCAAAATTCCATCCGGGTAGCTCAGGGGGCCTCGCGCACTGAAAAGCGAGGGTAGAAGCCAAAAATGATGGAGCGTCGAAGTGCACCGCATTGCAGAAAACGCCGATGCTGCCGCCTCCAAAAATATCCAAGATCCATCAAAAGGGTAGAGGAGGAGATGGTGAAGTGCTCTGCTGAAAGGAGACTCCCAGAACTGCCAAAAATCCAGCACACATGGTGTCACGCCCCGGGTGTAAACCAGAACCCGGGCCCGCCAACAGATCCGCCGTGCACACAGAATTTTCCATGTACACGAAGCGCTGGTAACCTGCTCAGATATGAAATAGCAATAAAAGAGCATAATAATAATCAGAGCTAAACTAAAACTACTGTATCTCAGACAGAAGCTGGAAGTAAAAAGTACAACAGTAAAATAGAATACAGATGTCTCTCCCAGCTCACCACTATAATACAAACAGCTGGCAGAAGCCAGACCCCAAAAGTAAAAGTACAACAGTCTGAGATAAGATGCCTGAAAGGTACAAGTCTGGCTAACTCACTGTCGGGTCCACTGTCTAGCTACTCAGTCGTCCTCTCTCCTCGATCCGCCGCTGTAAGCCCAGCAGCACCCGCAGAAGGCTCTGCAAAACAAGGAGAAGAAAAGAGAAAGAAGAATGGGGGTGAGAACTACTATAAACAGTAGCCTCCCCTAGTGGGTAAAACCTCAAAACTCAGACATACCCACTAGGTCTACCAGAGGCAAAAAGGGAAAAGAAGAGTGGTAAGAAATAATGACTGCTGAAGAAATGAAACTACCACTACTATGCCCCTCGAATACAGTCCTAGACTGAAATAACCATATCCACCATAACCAACCGTCCCAGATTAACCCTATCTGTACCGCCCTCATCATCGGGCAAGTAAGCCGCGCCGATGTGATAGCAAAGCTCCTGCCGCCGCCCTCATCATCGGGCAAATAAGCCGCGCCGATGTGATAGCAAAACCGTCAATAACTGTCCGACCCCGGCCTCCGGAGGGGAACTCGAGGGGAGCGACCCACTCGAGGAAAGCACTACCGGGCAATAACCGCGCCGGTAAAATCCATATCAAAACACTACCGGGCAATAACCGCGCCGGTAAGATAAGTACCAAAAGCAGGAATAGATCACAACTGCAAAGCCCCAGTGGAACACACCCCCCACTAAAAGAAACACAGATCCCCCAATCTGATGCACAAATGAACATCCGGTCGATCGCCCAAAATCCGCGATCGCCGCAATACCCACAATCACAATCATGTCCCACATCCGACATCCGGTCAACCGCCTACTGTCCGCGGTAGCCGCTATAATCCCGCAACCCATAATCAAACACAACCTGTCACTAACCCTCAGGTCCTCGCTACACTATCCCGAACCCCTGCTCGAACCCGAGCAACCAGACTCAAAGGTCTAATTAAGAAGGAGAAAAGAAATCAAACATGGTTTCTCCTAAGTCAAGTTCCAGCATGAAAGTGTAGCGATAAAAGATGGCCTACCTAGATGTCCAAACAAGCATGCAAGTGTTCTCAAAGAAATAAAGGAAAAGGTGTTCAACAGTGGTTCCACATGTGTAACAATTAATAATTCCGCATAGATAAAACCATCATGCTAAAACATTATCCAACCACACATGTCTAATATCCATTTCCCATGATAAAGCATCATTATCCACCTACGCATGTCATGAAATCCTCAATTAGTACCAACCACTAACAGGATAATCATACAGTGTTTTCCAGATGATAGGCTCGTAATTATTTTAGTTAAACATGCATGTCTACTAAGTGAGCATTCAAAATGTCCAATAGAGAAGATCTCTCTAATATTCCTAGTGGGTATATCAGAAAAGAGGAGTAAAGCAACCACCCACCTGAAGTGCGACTGTCCCAATCCGTACAGCTGGAAATACCCAAAAACTCCAAATCCTCGCTCCCACAATTTTAGCACACCCGCAACATTCCTGGTACATCAAGAAATCCACTAATTACACTAGACTCCCAAATTCAGCACTTAATCACATACAACCTCGAATTCAGAATTGCTTAATTATCACCTGCAGAAATTGCCCAGAAAATTCCAATAAAAATATCACGGCGATCCTTGCGTCGATAGCTTCGAAACGGTACCTTGCACGTCCAAATCGGAGTTCGGTAAGTCCAGATAAAAATTCGGCAAGAGAGCACTCTCATACAATAATCTGGATTAAGGGCTGATTACTGTTCACAGAGAAATCATTAATTCTCACCTCGAAAGAAAATTCACAAAAATCCAATAAAAATACGAGCGCGTTCCTTGCGATCCGTAGATGAAAAAGTTGTATAGGCTCGTTTCCGTCGGACGCTCGTGCGCAAAGATATAGCCGAAACACTCCGCTGCTGTCAAGGAATTCCATTCAGAAAAAAGGGTCACTTACTGCCTCGAAAACCGTGCCAAAACCTCGAAACGGGAAAGCGCGACCAAAACGAAAGATGAAGTCCTACCTCTTAGGAGTCCACTGGTGCAAGAATCACAGGAAAATGATGTCGGGGTAGCCCAGGGGAGCAAAAATACGATCGCTGCGCCGAAGAAGAACACTAGGAAGCAACGTCGCGCCGCACCGTAAAATGGGGAACCTCGGGATTCGTGCCTCCAAAACTCTTGAAACTTGGCAGGGAGATCAAGGACTTAGAGATGAAGATTTTTGCTTGAAATGTGCTTGGGCTGAAAAGGCTCGGGTTGGGAGAAAGGGAGAAAGAAGGAGGCTCGGATTGCACTATTTATATAGGCTGAAAAACAAATCACTTAATTCCCTCCATGTCCCCTTTCCGGGCGCATTCGGATTTCGGGCTGCTACAGTAACGGGCCGGCCCGTTACTGTTCACGCCCGAAATCCCCGGGCCGGCCACGTAGCCCAGCCCAACAGGCCCCCGGACCCCGCTGCACCCGGCGCACCTGCGCCAGCCAACGGGGGCGCGCCACGTGGCCCCGACAGGCCGTGCACCGCGCACGGTGCGCCGTGCACCGCGCACGTCCCGGCTGACCCGGTCGTACGGCCACCTGCCCCGGTCAGTCTCCACTACTCGCGTGGACCGCGTGCACCAAGACCCGCCAATCCCGAGCCGCCACGTGTCCACCCGGTCCACCGTGCACCCGGCCCAAATTCAGTGGACCGCGCTGCTGCACCGGCCAACCGGAAAGCGCCACGTGGCCCGCCTCCGGTGCACGACCCGCGCGGTGGACCGCGCGCCTGCCCGCGCCCTGCCCGCGCCCTGTGCCGCCGCCTGCCGCCTGCCCGAGGCCGCGCCGCCGCCCGCCGGCGCTGCCCGCCGCCGCGGCCGCCGCCGGCGATCGCCGGAAACACTGTTCCGGCGTGAACAGTACCCGCAAGCTCAAAAATGACAAGTAAATAGCCCATCTTGACCGTTTTCGCGCGCTGATTCCAAAAACGAGGTCCGTTTTGCCAAATTCCGCCTCCAAAATTTGCCGGAGGCTCCCGCAAGCGCCAAAAACTGTCAAAACTTCCGGGAGTCCGCTTTTGGACATCCGGACTCAGAATTGGGCAAACAAAAAGCCAATCACAAGTGTTTTTCCGCGCTGAATCCAAATCCAACCTCCGTTTGGCCTAAATCCTTTTCTAAAATTCGGCAAAAGCAGCCGAAGGCCAAAACAGCTAACCAAAGCTCACAGGGTCCATCTGTGGCATCCCTTCGATGCACTATGGGCCAGATACACCATCAACAGGTGTCTAAACAGTGGATTCACGGGAAAAAGCTGCATGGGGTTCAGGGATCCTACATCCTCCCCCACTAAAAGAAAGTTTCGTCCCCGAAACTAAAGTCGTTCCTCAACACGAAATCTCAACCAAAAAGAGGGGGTAATTATCCGATCATCCGCCACTCAAGCTCCCAAAGCTGTCAAATACCTCCTCAGCCTTAGGTAATCCAACCACAAGTCCATCGGCACACTAGCTCGATCTGAGTACCTCTTTACTTCCCGCGACATCCAAAGTAAGTCCCTCAACCACACCAGCCAAAAAGGCTACCCAACCACAACGACACATCCGCCTCACGCACAAAATCCAACCATAGAGGGGAAGATAACCCTCAAGCAACCCAGGTACACCGAAACCTCCGGGCCTGGCTTCCCACAAAAACCGTCCTCGCGGCATAGTCAACCGCCGCGAAAAGAAGAAAACCGAGCCAGCCCAACCCGTCCTAATTACCAAACCCAGTCCCGCCACCAAGTTAAGACCATCAGGCCCACCGGTACCAATGAAGACTCAACTGCACCGGGCAGGACCAACCACACGCCCCTACGTGCCAAAGATCGGGAATATAAACCTCCCGAACACAGGGTAACCGTCCTACCCCTAACCCATGCAAGAAGTACATGCACACCCAACCAAGGACAAGGACGCTAAAGTACACAACAATGCAAGACTAAAACCAGTAAACAAAACAAAACAAAATAGTACCTGCCACCACATGGTCGGTTGCTGCAAAGTCCTCCACCTGAGCGGCGTAAACCCGACCGCTCTGAGCAGGCGACCGATGATCCGCAGAGTAGGAAGATGGTAAACCGCTCGCTGGAGCATACAGCCGCTGAGCTGACAACTGCTGCTGAGGCGGAAAAGGGGCCGATGCTGATGACGGTGCCGCTGAAGTCGAAAAGGGGCACGAAGCTCGAATGTGGCCTGGCTGTCCACACTTATAACAACGACCCCACCTCTGATCACAGGTGTGCGACAAATGGGGTCCCCCGCAGAAAATACACCTGTCTCTGTCGCGAAACCGTGGCTGTCCCGACTGATGCTGTCTCTGTGCCTGATGCTGAGACTCCGGCTGCTGCCGCGATGACCTCTGGGGTCCACTAGGCTCTCGCGGCTCCGCACGCCCACGGCTAGATGACTGAGGCCGCGGTGGTCTCCATGAACTAGGCTGTCCTTCGTCCTCTGGTGCTGGTCGCTTCCTGTCGGAACTCTGCGCGACCGCGGCCCTCCGTCTAGCCACCTCCTGATCACCTCTCTCCACCCACTGTGCATGCTCTGCGGCTGCCTCCAAGGTCTGAAATCTCTGAGCATGCACAAGTGTGTAAGTCTCTAGACGAAGGCCTGCCTCAAACAACTCTACCTGGTGCGGACCGTCACGAGCGACGTAAGGCACACAGTTCAGCAACTCCCTGAACTCCTGAAAATAGGCATGGGCCGGTCGATCGCCCTGCTGCAGATTCTTCAAGTCATCCTCCAACTTCTTCTTCACACTGGTAGAAAAATATGTGTCCAACACCATCCGTTTGAACTCCTCCCAAGGCAACTGCCGAGTGATCCGAAACTCCAGTGGCTCTACCCGCTGCCACCAAAAATCTGCATCTCCGTCCAAACAGTGCACCGCCATGTGCACTCGATACTTCGGGTCGACGAAGAAGTCCCGAAAAAGCTTCTCCATCGCAGAAAGCCATCTCCCAACATCCCGGGGCTGAGCATCCCGTCCCGAGAATCTAGGTGGTTCCCGCTTGACAAACGCAGCGAGTTTGTCAGCAAAATCCCGCTCCTCCTCCGCAGTCAAAGGCTGAAATGCCGCAGGAGCCCCGCTACTCGAAGATGGCGCTGATGGCACAAAAGGTGAAACAAGAGGCACAGGGGCCTCAGGAACAGCCGGGGGTGGTGCCTCCCTCTGAGCAAGCAGCTGATCAATCCTCTGCTCCTGGCGGCGCTGTCCCTCCGCCAACTGGGCCACCAAGGCCCTCAACTCAGTAAGCTCGGGTGGTGTAGGCTGCTCTGGCTCAACAGGGGGCGAAGGGACACCCCGGGTGGGAATCCGACGTCGAGGAGGCATCCTGCCACAAGAAACCAAACATCAGCAACAAAACTCCACACGACCCAATCTGGCGAAAGTCAAAAGACATCCCCTATTTCTGTAACCTTATGTTGTCTGCAGCCAACATAATGGTTCAACAGAAATAGACTATGTCGATCACTCTTCACTCACAGGAAGAGTTAACAGTAAAAATCACCGACTTTCGCAACAAGTCACGCCACTCACGCCCTATAATCCTAGGGTCTGTCCAAAAGCCTAGGGTTTCCTAAGTCCCAACTGACCTATCCCTAAGCTCTGATACCAACTTAATCTGTCACGCCCCGGGTGTAAACCAGAACCCGGGCCCGCCAACAGATCCGCCGTGCACACAGAATTTTCCATGTACACGAAGCGCTGGTAACCTGCTCAGATATGAAATAGCAATAAAAGAGCATAATAATAATCAGAGCTAAACTAAAACTACTGTATCTCAGACAGAAGCTGGAAGTAAAAAGTACAACAGTAAAATAGAATACAGATGTCTCTCCCAGCTCACCACTATAATACAAACAGCTGGCAGAAGCCAGACCCCAAAAGTAAAAGTACAACAGTCTGAGATAAGATGCCTGAAAGGTACAAGTCTAGCTAACTCACTGTCGGGTCCACTGTCTAGCTACTCAGTCGTCCTCTCTCCTCGATCCGCCGCTGTAAGCCCAGCAGCACCCGCAGAAGGCTCTGCAAAACAAAGGAGAAGAAAAGAGAAAGAAGAATGGGGGTGAGAACTACTATAAACAGTAGCCTCCCCTAGTGGGTAAAACCTCAAAACTCAGACATACCCACTAGGTCTACCAGAGGCAAAAAGGGAAAAGAAGAGTGGTAAGAAATAATGACTGCTGAAGAAATGAAACTACCACTACTATGCCCCTAGAATACAGTCCTAGACTGAAATAACCATATCCACAATAACCAACCGTCCCAGATTAACCCTATCTGTACCGCCCTCATCATCGGGCAAGTAAGCCGCGCCGATGTGATAGCAAAGCTCCTGCCGCCGCCCTCATCATCGGGCAAATAAGCCGCGCCGATGTGATAGCAAAACCGTCAATAACTGTCCGACCCCGGCCTCCGGAGGGGAACTCGAGGGGAGCGACCCACTCGAGGAAAGCACTACCGGGCAATAACCGCGCCGGTAAAATCCATATCAAAACACTACCGGGCAATAACCGCGCCGGTAAGATAAGTACCAAAAGCAGGAATAGATCACAACTGCAAAGCCCCAGTGGAACACACCCCCCACTAAAAGAAACACAGATCCCCCAATCTGATGCACAAATGAACATCCGGTCGATCGCCCAAAATCCGCGATCGCCGCAATACCCACAATCACAATCATGTCCCACATCCGACATCCGGTCAACCGCCTACTGTCCGCGGTAGCCGCTATAATCCCGCAACCCATAATCAAACACAACCTGTCACTAACCCTCAGGTCCTCGCTACACTATCCCGAACCCCTGCTCGAACCCGAGCAACCAGACTCAAAGGTCTAATTAAGAAGGAGAAAAGAAATCAAACATGGTTTCTCCTAAGTCAAGTTCCAGCATGAAAGTGTAGCGATAAAAGATGGCCTACCTAGATGTCCAAACAAGCATGCAAGTGTTCTCAAAGAAATAAAGGAAAAGGTGTTCAACAGTGGTTCCACATGTGTAACAATTAATAATTCCGCATAGATAAAACCATCATGCTAAAACATTATCCAACCACACATGTCTAATATCCATTTCCCATGATAAAGCATCATTATCCACCTACGCATGTCATGAAATCCTCAATTAGTACCAACCACTAACAGGATAATCATACAGTGTTTTCCAGATGATAGGCTCGTAATTATTTTAGTTAAACATGCATGTCTACTAAGTGAGCATTCAAAATGTCCAATAGAGAAGATCTCTCTAATATTCCTAGTGGGTATATCAGAAAAGAGGAGTAAAGCAACCACCCACCTGAAGTGCAACTGTCCCAATCCGTACAGCTGGAAAATACCCAAAAACTCCAAATCCTCGCTCCCACAATTTTAGCACACCCGCAACATTCCTGGTACATCAAGAAATCCACTAATTACACTAGACTCCCAAATTCAGCACTTAATCACATACAACCTCGAATTCAGAACTGCTTAATTATCACCTGCAGAAATTGCCCAGAAAATTCCAATAAAAATATCACGGCGATCCTTGCGTCGATAGCTTCGAAACGGTACCTTGCACGTCCAAATCGGAGTTCGGTAAGTCCAGATAAAAATTCGGCAAGAGAGCACTCTCATACAATAATCTGGATTAAGGGCTGATTACTGTTCACAGAGAAATCATTAATTCTCACCTCGAAAGAAAATTCACAAAAATCCAATAAAAATACGAGCGCGTTCCTTGCGATCCGTAGATGAAAAAGTTGTATAGGCTCGTTTCCGTCGGACGCTCGTGCGCAAAGATATAGCCGAAACACTCCGCTGCTGTCAAGAAATTCCATTCAGAAAAAAGGGTCACTTACTGCCTCGAAAACCGTGCCAAAACCTCGAAACGGGAAAGCGCGACCAAAACGAAAGATGAAGTCCTACCTCTTAGGAGTCCACTGGTGCAAGAATCATAGGAAAATGATGTCGGGGTAGCCCAGGGGACCAAAAATACGATCGCTGCGCCGAAGAAGAACACTAGGAAGCAACGTCGCGCCGCACCGTAAAATGGGGAACCTCGGGATTCGTGCCTCCAAAACTCTTGAAACTTGGCAGGGAGATCCAGGACTTAGAGATGAAGATTTTTGCTTGAAATGTGCTTGGGCTGAAAAGGCTCGGTTTGGGAGATAAGGGAGAAAGAAGGAGGCTCGGATTGCACTATTTATATAGGCTGAAAAAACAAATCACTTAATTCCCTCCATGTCCCTGGTTTCGGGCGCATTCCGGATTTCGGGCTGCTACAGTAACGGGCCGGCCCGTTACTGTTCACGCCCGAAATCCCCTGGGCCGGCCACGTAGCCCAGCCCAACAGGCCCGCGGACCCCGCTGCACCCGGCGCACCTGCGCCAGCCAACGGGGGCGCGCCACGTGGCCCCGACAGGCCGTGCACCGCGCACGGTGCGCCGTGCACCGCGCACGTCCCGGCTGACCCGGGTCGTACGGCCACCTGCCCCGGTCAGTCTCCACTACTCGCGTGGACCGCGTGCACCAAGACCCGCAAATCCCGAGCCGCCACGTGTCCACCCGGTCCACCGTGCACCCGGCCCAAATTCAGTGGACCGCGCCTGCTGCACCGGCCAACCGGAAAGCGCCACGTGGCCCGCCTCCGGTGCACGCCCCGCGCGGTGGACCGCGCGCCTGCCCGCGCCCTGCCGCGCGCCCTGTGCCGCCGCCTGCCGCCTGCCCGAGGCCGCGCCGCCGCCCGCCGGCGCTGCCCGCCGCCGCCGGCCGCCGCCGGCGATCGCCGGCGACACTGTTCCGGCGTGAACAGTACCCGCAAGCTCAAAAAGACAAGTAAATAGCCCATCTTGACCGTTTTCGCGCGCTGATTCCAAAAACGAGGTCCGTTTTGCCAAATTCCGCCTCCAAAATTTGCCGGAGGCTCCCGCAAGCGCCAAAAACTGTCAAAACTTCCGGGAGTCCGCTTTTGGACATCCGGACTCAGAATTGGGCAAACAAAAAGCCAATCACAAGTGTTTTTCCGCGCTGAATCCAAATCCAACCTCCGTTTGGCCTAAATCCTTTTCTAAAATTCGGCAAAAGCAGCCGAAGGCCAAAACAGCTAACCAAAGCTCACAGGGTCCATCTGTGGCATCCCTTCGATGCACTATGGGCCAGATACACCATCAACAGGTGTCAAAACAGTGGATTCACGGGAAAAAGCTGCATGGGGTTCAGGGATCCTACACATGGCCACCAATGCCTATTTATAGGCTGAAATTCGAACGAAAAATACACATTGGGGGACATTTTCCGGGCGCCCAAAAGTTTCGGGCGCCAATAGTAACGCCAAATCCAGCCGTTCCTCCAGCGCTCGGATTCGCCTGATTGCGCCACGTCACCCCCGAACAGGCAACAGTCGAATCCACGCCTCACGCCGAGCCGCATGGCCCGCACGGGCGCTAACGCGTGGCGCGCCCACGCTCGGGAACCGCGCGTCAACGCGTCGGTCGCCGCGCCAACGTGCGTGGCTGTCGCGCCGCCCGCGCCCTGTTGCGCACGTATCCCGAGGCGCCCTCACCCAACACCATGGACTGCACCTGATGCGCCAGCTACTCCCCTGCTGCCACGCGTCCAACGCGAACCACTCGAAAGACGCCACGTGGCACACGCCCGGGCGCCTGCCCACGCCTGCGCGCTGCCCGCGCCTGCTCCCGTGGGCCGGGCCCACTGCGCCGCGACCCCCGCTCCGCCACGTGTCGTACGGCACCAACAGGAAGCCACCACGTGGTACTCTTCTCGGTCCACCGGTCCACCGTGCACCCGAAAACACTAGAAATCTTCCGGGTGTCCCTTTTTGGGCGTCCGGACTCAGAAAAATACAACCAAGAAGTCGATTTCCACCGTTTTCGCGCGCTAAGTCCAAATCCGATGTCCGTTTTGCCCCATTCCACTTCTGAAATTTGTCGAAGGCATCCAAATAAGTAATCTTAATCCAAATTTCGCGCTAAGTCTAATTCTTGGGTCCAATTTGCGCACAAACACCTCCAACACGCAACATAGGCCTGCAGAAGTCGCTGAACACACCGCAAAAGCTCAGTGGAGATCCAGGTCACCACACTTCGGTTATCTCTTTCTTCATTTTCATGGCTTCTCGCGCCGCTCCATTGCTGTCTAATCCCAGTGTTGATTTTCGGCTCCTTCGTCCATTGGCGGAGAATCCACTGGGTTTTCTTCATGGACCTTCTTTCGTAGAAAAACTTGTCACACCCCGCCCGAGACCACCAATTTGGACAGTTCGGGCATGCCAACTGACCCGCCAATCGGACATGACCTCTCTATACCCGATAGGAACTGTTACATTCATATCAACACAACTTCGTGTAATGGGAAGAGTAACAATCAGAGTATGAAACTGGCAACTAAAAATTTTCATTCATCAAATAAATAGTTTAATAAATATGAAAGTAAATACATGAGTGAAACTTTAAATATAAGGAAAGTTACATCTTTTATTCAACAAGCTTTGAACCAAATTAAACATTTACATTATTTTTCTCTCACATACAAGTTCACTCAAAATAAACCAAAAAGGTGCTGGCGACTCTGGACTACTAGATCGCTAAGCTGTTGGGCTCTTGCCCCTGTCGTGCGTCTCGCCCGATGTACCTGGTCATGTAAAATGGTCACCTAAGAATGTGAGAACTACTAAAAGTTTCTAATGGGTTCAACCACCGCGAGAGAATGTTCTACGCCGTTTGGTTCAATGGAAACAATATAATAGATAATAAAATGACAAGGTAACTGTAAATGCTAATAAGAATACTTCTGAAGTAAGCTACTATTGCCATGACACGACCACTATGCCGCTACCAAAGGTTCAACACTAGTCCAGCCACTCGGCCACTTTACTCATTCTTTTTATTTTGCTTTAGTTCAGGTTACTTATCCCTTTGGAAGATCTCGTCCAACGGACCCGTGCCCAGTAGTCATGCTATCATAAGACGCGATGATCCAAAGGCGCCAATAGCACCCGAGTGCTATGTCAACCAATCGGAAGTATCTCATCGACAACGGACCATGCCAGGGGAGGCGGCTATCACTCTCACACTCCCGCACAAGTTCCAACATCCGATGGTGTCATTTCCTTTTCTTTTCCATTCACTTAAGTTTTTAGTTTCTTTTGCTCTTTCATCTTTACCCTTTTATTCATTTATTCTTTACCCTGGATCCTTGACTCAAGGGTAACTAGAAAGTCTCTTAGACTATCAATTTGGATTGAAGTTAACGTACTAGTTCATTTTGCACATTCACCCTAAGACAAAAGCTCTAGGGTTGATATTGTTATACTCATTAACCTCAACCAATACACATGATCCTTAGGCACCGATTGGTTCGAGTTTAAATTTAATAGGTATAAATTTTTTTATACCTAGGATAACTTGCAATTCCGAAATAATCAAGTATAAAAGTTAAATTGGGTTTGGTTGAAAAGTTGGTATTATCTGGAATAGTTAAAATTATGTTTGGTTAAAATTATGAAATAGTAGAGAATAGTTGAAAACGAATATATAATTTTTATTAAAATACCAACTTTGCCCTTATCTTTTTTTTATAGAAAAATTAATTTAAATATTATATTAAATTTGAAGTAATTTAATTATAAATAATAAATTATATCTTACCTAAAGAAAATAATATTTTATATTTTATAGTATATTTTAGTAAATACAAAAATTAAGTTTAGATAGCTACAAGTTGGAAGTTAAGCTGCAAATATAAAAAATTAGAATTCACATAGCAGCAGGTTAGAACTAAAGCTAAATCAATGAAAAAAATATTTAGCCGTATAGTGTAAATCAATGAAAAAAATATTTATATAGCCCCTCGTGGATAAGCCCTATTCCGAGAGGGGGGAGGAATTGAGCTTAAAGGGTTACCCTAGGATAACCCGTTAAGCAAGGGTAATTTTAAACTTTTATATGTTGGCTTTCTCACCTCTTGTTTGGCAAAAATTGTGGAATAAAAGAGGTTATTCCGCTTTTATTCCACAACCAAATAGGATCTTAAAAATTTAACTCTATGTTAAATACTCTATAATACAATCTTAAATTAACCCCTAAAAATTCTATTAAATTTCTGTTAAATTTTTAGTAAATAGAATTATAAAATAAGTAAAAAAATTCTAACCCTGAGGAGGTTAGAGCCTAGAGTGTACAAATTTGCACCTATATATTGCTTAATAACTGAATACACCGTACAACGACCACCGCAAGGAACTCTTTTGAAAACTTTCACTATAAAAACACAATTGACTTTTACTTGTTTATTTTTTACTAATATTCAAAATTTTAAAATTTATTTTAAAATTATCAAAATATTTTTTAAACCTCAATTTCCAATACTAAATTCTAGAAGTTTGAAAATATTTAATTTTTAAAAAAAATTAGTAAAAATTCTCCATCAATCAAAAATATATTAAATATTTTTAAGTGCTGAAAAAAAAAAAACAAGATATGTACATTGAGGGAGGTGGGCTATTAGAATTTGGATTAAACCGAAATAAAATAGGAGGTGGGCTATTAGAATTTGGATTAAACAGAAATAAAATAAAAAAATTTAAAAATTCAATATGTGCGGGAGTATTTATGAAACTAATCTGTATGATAATTTTTATTATAGAAGTAAATTTATAAAAATAAGCTCGAGTGAAATAAGTATTCGATGAGAAATTACTATAAAAAATTATTTTGTTTGTTTCTATGTAATATTGTATTCTGTTATGATATATATTGCGATGAGAAAATATGACAAAAATTTATTTTGTTTGGTTCCGTAATATTACATTTAGTTATGATATATATTGCGATAAATCGGTTATGATATTTTTTTTATTCCAACCTTTTTTTTATAAATAATTTTAATTATGTACCGCTTGCTTTTAAAAATAGTAAACCGTTCAGAATAAATCTTTTAGAAGCGGTGAATAATTTACCGCATTCATATTTTTATCAATTTTTTTAAAAACGGTAAATGATTTACCGTATACTTAAGACTATATTAAAAAAAAAAGAAAATTATAAAAAATTATTTTTAAAATTATAAAATATAATAAGATTATTTATAAAAAAAATTTGTTTGTGATTCTGTACAGAATGAAAAAATATATATTTTTTTAAAAAAATATTATTTATATATTTTAAATAAAAATATATATTTTAAATTTTTTTTTATTTTAGAAAGAAGTGTAATGAATTTTAGTGGTCTCTTTTAATGCAAGTAGTGGAGAAGCCTGGGTGGAGTCTTAACAGTTTTGAAGTCCAGAGCGTTTAAATTTGACACGTTTCTAGCTGTCATTGGTCAGAATAGTTACCGGGGATCTGGGCGGCGGGATCCGCGGGGAATGGGTGAGGCTCGCGGGCAGCAGCAGCAGAGTACGTGAGGTACTCTTAAAAAAAAAATAAAAAAATTAAATCGGACGACCGTGGAGTGCGGAAAGGGCCAGCTGGATCCAACCAAGCAAAATGGCCCACCAATATTATCGCAACTACAATGTTCTTCACGTAACCCCAAAAAAATTGAAAAAAAAAAAAACACGCAATGATACACACCCTGAGGGGGTCTTTGGTTGCACCAAAAAAAAAAAAAAAATTTATTTGGATGAAAAAAAAATTCGATAAAAAAATATTTTATATTTTATAGTATTTAATTTGTAAAGAAAAAAAATAATTTTTTATCTATATTTATTTGGTTGAAAGAAAAAAAAAATTATATTTGTTTGATTTGGTTGAAAAAAATAAATAAAGAACGTTTTTCAAAGTTTGAATTTTATTTTTTTTTCGACTTTCGGTGAAAACGAAAACACACTAATTTTTTCAAATCCGTAAAAAAAAAATTTTGAAAAAAAAATTACGATTAAACAAACACACAAAAAATAAATTTTCAAATTGAAAATTAATTTTTGCTGTATTTTACAGTAAACTAAACAAATCCTAAAAATTGTATAAATTTTCTCAACTTTTTGATCTTTATTTTATCAATTTTTTAAGAGTAATTTTAAAAACTTTATAAATTTAAAATAAAAGAATATATATTAATCATAAACTTCCATAATGTACAACTAACATTCTTCTATAAAAACAAAAAATAATAATATTGCTCCTACACCCCAAAATATATGGGTGTATATTTTATAACCATTTTATTCAAAAATTATTAATTATTTACTTATCATGTAATTTTTTTTATTTTTATTAAAAGTTATTTAGATTTTTATCAATTCTATGACCGAGTTGAAAATTTTATATCTTTTTAGGATGTACCACTAGAATTTTTTTTAAAAAAAATACTCCTATTACATCTCATTTAGTATTTAGTACCATCTAATATTAATACATAAAATAGAATTAGATCGAAAGTAAAAAAAAAATATTATAAAATATTCATTGTGATATGCAAAATGCTATATTACGCACAAAAATAATTAAAATAAATTTTTATCATATTTTTTTAAGTACTTTTAGTGCACGTAACGTAATGTTGTTGTAATTCCAAACAAAGCAACACTATTTAGAAGCACAGGTGAGTTTTTCATTTATTTTTATTTTATCTTAATTCAAAGGCTTATTTGATTCGAGTAATATTTCGATAATTTTTTATATTTTTTATCAAATAAATATTTAAATTATTATTATTCAACACAACTGGATAATTGTCAAAGATATATTATTGTTGATTTCTAAATGGCAAAAATATTAAATCATTATCAATTAGATGGTATTCTCATTTCTATACTTATAAGAATCATTGATAAACCATTAATATATAAATGTATATTATGGGTTGTTTGGTTTCTAAGAAAAGTATGAAAATTATTTTTTTTCAAATTTTCGGCCGTTTGGTTGCAATAAATATTAGTTCTTTTTTTTTAAAAAAAATCACATTTTACAAAAAAATTAGTATTTTTTTTAAAAAAAATAGAAATAAAAACACTAGTTATTCATAATTTTTTTAATTTTTTTTTTTAAAATCTTGTTTTTTTTATACGAACGAAAAACTTAAAAAATGGTTTTCCATAAAATCTTTTTTCTCAAAATTTATTTTTATATTTTTCTAAAAAATCAAACAACCCCTTAACTCTTTAAAATCTTTCAATTCAAAAAGCTTGATAAGTTAATAGCAAACTTATCATTCCATATATATAAAATACTTTTAAAATATTACACTGAACTAAATAGTCAATCCAATCCATACATTTTATAATACTATAAAGTACCTCCGTTTTGCCGCGTATAAGATAAAAACTAATAACTAAATAAATTTTTTTAAAAAATGAAATGCATGCATAACTAGTAGGCATATAATTAATATAAGTTTAAATATTTGTTGATGTAGCTAATAATATTTGAGCAAAATATATATAGGTATTAAAGTTCATACAGAACAGAAATCATAAATATAAATAAAGTTCATATAGAACAAAAACAGAAATTATAGATATAAATAGTGTAATACCAAATAAAACTTTAGATCGTACCTTCTGTCATGATTTTTAATTTTCTATAATTGATTACAGACGACGGTTCTTCCTTTTGATTCATCCTCGTGCGCAATCTACAAAAAGCATAATGTTTCCTGTCTATTCCCTTATCTCTGGAGATGGAGCCGTCATAGAAAATCTGAATTAGGATTAGACGGGGACTCTCGTTATGTTATGTTTATATATATATATATATATATATATATATATATATATATATATATATATATATATATATATATAACCTAATATAAGTATATTTTAATTACGCCTGTCCATCAAGGACGTGTTCAGATACATCCTAACCGATTAGATTGACTGTATCTTTAAAGATCGCCTTGTGTAAATCACGTGGGCCACATCCAACATTCTCCCACTTGGCCTAGTGATATATTCAATACTATATTGGCGATGTAAAACTTTATTAGGTACTCACCAAATTATACAGTCAAAATCTCTCATTCAATCAGGAAATAATAATACTTTGATCATAGCGGTCATATTCAAAATGAACACTTTTTTCTATGTATCAAAAGTATGTATTCTTTAATTAAATATCTTTATGAGTTATAACTATATGAACTTACTATAAGTTCAACTCAGAGTCCCACTTTAATGAACAATAATACTTTAATATACAAATATAACTTTATACGCAAAAATGTGCAAAACAAAATATTCTTATTCAAATAAAAAATAGTCACTGAAGTCTTTATACAAGAAAACTCAAACTGTAAATGAACTCAAGATGCCCATACAATCAACATGATTCTTGAATTTGTTTGCCGGGAATGCTTTAGTCATAGGATCAGCGATCATCATCTTAGTCCCAATGTGTTCGATATCCACCATATTCTTCTTGGCGTATTATTTCACAGCAAGAAACTTTATATCGATGTGTTTGCTGTGATCTGTAATTCGACTATTCTGAGCAAATAACACTGCAGCAGAGTTGTCACAATGAATCTTAATGGGCCTTGCAATAGAGTCGACAACTCTTAAATCTGAGATAAAATTTCTCAGCCATAAAGCATGTGATGAAGTCTCATAGCAAGCGATAAACTCCGCCTCCATAGTGGATGTAGCAACTGTATCCTGCTTGGTGCTCCTCCAAGATATAGCACCGTGAGCAAGAAAGAAAATATATCCTGAAGTGAATTTTCTAGAATCCACACATCCAGCAAAATCGGAGTCCGAATAACCAATCACCTCAAGATGGTCAGAATGTCTATAGGTGAGCATATAGTCCTTTGTTCCCTGTAAATATCTCATAACCTTTTTTGCAGCTTTCCAGTGATCAAGGCTAGGGTTGCTATGGTATCTGCCCAGCATCCCTACTGTATGCGCTATATCAGGCCTGATACAAACCTGCGCATAGATCAAGCTCCCTACTGGAGAGGCATAGGGTATGCTCTTCATATGCCCTCGCTCTAAATCATTTTTTGGACACTGTTTCTGATTGAATTTGTCACCTTTCACAATAGGTGCGGTTGTAGGTGCACACTTTGTCATATTAAATCTTTCTAAAATTCTTTCGATGTAGGCTTTCTAAAACTCTTCTGTCATGCCCTGGGGGTTTCTTTCAGCGGAAAATGGTTCACAAAAAGTATGTATTTGGCGCATAATTTTTTTTTTTGAATAACCCTCCTCCCCGGTGCGTGCCCAGACCCGCCGCATACACAGAATCACTCTGCAAACGGACAGAGTCTCCTCTGTATATGCACGGCGTCGCGACTAGTACAACGTCCAAATCAGTCATCATTTCAATCACAACAATTTCAACATACATACATACATACATACATGCACTAAAACTGAAGTATTCTCACGGCCGATCAGTTTGAAAGGATAAATCCACAATTGTTAAAAACGACGCCCACTCGGCGCCTAGATTTTTAAAACCAGTTTCGAAAAACAACATAAATCCACAGGGTTTTGAAAACAGTGCCCACACGACACTTAGGTTTTCAAATCTCTTTTTGAAATCCATAAATCCACAGGGTTTTGAAAATAGTGCCCACACGACACCCAAGTTTCGAAAACGGTTTTCGCAATCCTTTTGGTTTTGTTTTCTTTATTTTCTTTTCGAAAGCGGCCAATAGAGAGAGGAAAGGAAATTTAATAAATAAGCAGAAATTTGCCGACATCCACACCGATCCCACGAGGGTATCGAGAACCACACATAAATCTACAATAATAAATGGAATGCGAAAGAAAGGAGAAAGTACAGTCCGGGGTCTCCAGGGACCCAGAAACTCCTGTCTCGGCCTCACCGTCGCCTAACTCTCCCCCCTGAAGGACCCTGTCACAAAGTGGGAAGTCAGCGACACAATAATAATAATAAGGAAAGCAGGGTAAATAAAGTGCATCCAACCAAAAACTATCCGGAGCAACCACCCTCCCAAGAAGGGAAAAACAACCACTCACACCTACATAATCCAATCCGGGCACCTGCCCCGGCACCCCAACCGAGCACCTACCTCGGTAGACCACGTCGGGCACCTACCCCGACGGGTCGCACCGCTCGCACCTCGGCGCCTCAAAACCCCCCACCTGCGGGGGCCCCCACTACGTCACCTCGTGGGTTTACACGGGTCATAGACCACTTTTTCGGAAAAGCGCACCCTTTGCGGTGGCCAAACCGCGGGTGCGCGTGCTGCAGCCTCGAGCAAAGTAACCGAAAATACCAAGAGTACTAAAAAAAAAAAAGACTATAACGACTATCATGTTAACAACATTAAACGTATAATCAAAAGTAAATACGACCGCCGGAAACCGACGCTAAGCCCCAAAATAAAACCCACCTGTCACGTGCGGTGACCAACGCTCAACTCCTCCGCGTCCCGGTGCGCTCCCCGAATCTACAAAGTCCCCCGGGAAGAAGTCAGTACCCACCGAGCATAAATCAAGGAAAACAAGAAAACTCTCCAGTTTCCGTCGCGGAACGGGGCCCTCGGGTCCGACGGAGGCGGCGGCGGCCGAGTCGGAACTAGTGGCGGCGGTGACCCCGCGTTGCCGCGCTGTCCGCACGCGCATAAGGCCCCGTGCGGTGTGAGACCCGCACGGCACCCTGTCGGTGGCGGCCCCGCGCGGTATCCAGGCCCCGCGCGGCGGCCAGCCCGCACGCACGGGCGGCCCCGCGCGGTACCTGCCCCGTGCGGGCGCCCAGCCCGCACGCACGAGCGGCTCCCCGCGCGGCGCCCAGGCCCCGCGCGGCGCCCAGCCCGCACGCACGTGCGGCCCCGCGCGGCGCATGGCCCCGCGCGGGCGCCCAGCCCGCACGCGCGGGCGGCCCCCCCGCGCGGCGCCCAGCCCGCGCGCACGGGCGGCCCCTCGCGGCGCCCGGCCCCGCGCGGGCGCCTAGCCCGCACGCGCGGGCGGCCCCCCGCGCGGCGCCCAGGTCCCGCGCGGCGCCCAGCCCGGACGCACGGGCGGCCCCGCGCGGGCGCCCAGCCCGCATGCACGGCGGCCTCTCCCCGCGCGCGTCTGGCGCCTCGCGGCGGCGGCGGTGCGGCCGACCGGAGCGCCCCGCCTCCCTCTTGCGATGATCCGAAGGAAACTACCCTAAATAATAAAATAAAAACTCACCGATCTACGCGCTCCCGATCCGCCGATGAAGAAGGAGGAAGAGGAGAGGATCGTCCCGCGCTCGCTTGCCCGGTTTCGTGGGGTGTGCGATCGTTCCTTTCTTCCCCCCGTCGCGATCCTCGGTTCTTCACGCTGCCTTGCTAGAGAGGCGAGGTTTGGGAAACGGGGTTTCTCGCTCGCGCTCGGGTGGGGGCTAACGCGTAGGGATGAGGAGTGGGGAAAACCCTAGTCCCCCAAACAGGGTTAATTAGTCGTTTTGGTGCGAAAGAGGGAACTTGAACCCTAATCCCTAAGTCACAAAGAAAATAATTGATCGGCGAAAAGAAATGCGGGAACAATAAAATCCAAACCCCCGACCAACAGAAATAAAAGTTCGGGTGCGAACCAGGATCCGGATTGCCTCGAAACCCGTGTTGGTCGCCAGAGCTGCTAGCAACCTTCCAGAATTTATTCTAGGAGGTTCCGGGGTCGGAAATCAAATCCGATCGCGCCACCGTTCTCCGTTTCGCGAGCTTTATTGCCTAAAAATACCCGCGAGCCCCGACGGTCTGCCCAGAAAAAGGGAAAAATAAGCCACACTCCGGACCCCTTAAGCGAAAAGCGGTGCAAATAAAACCAAAATAAAATCCAAAGCATTTTAAACCAGCGGCTACTACACCACTCACCTCTTAAAAACGAGTTTCGTCCTCGAAACTCAATCCTGGGTTGTGGTGAAAAGATTGGGGTAGCACTCCCTCATTTTTGACTCCAGCTCCCACGTCGCTTCTCGCTCCTCATGGTTGCTCCAGAGCACCTTCACGTAGGGGATGGCTCGGTTTCGCAGCGTTTTACTTTTCCTTGCTAGTATTCGCACTCGGGTTTCCTCGAAGCTTAGGTCCTCCTTCAGTTCGAGTGTAGAGACGTCCAGAACATGTGATGGGTCGGGAAGGTATTTCCTGAGCATCGAGACGTGGAACACGTCGTGGACTCGGTCGAGGTTTGGTGGTAGGGCAAGGCTGTAAGCCACCGGGCCGATGCGCTCCAGGATCTCGAATGGCTCCACAAATCGTGGGCTTAACTTGCCTCTCAGCCCGAAACGCTTGATTCCCTTGGATGGCGAGACACGCAAGAGCACATGTTGACTCTGGGCGGCCAGTAAGCGCTGTCTGATGAGTCGTATCTTTTCTTCGGTTTCCTCTACCAAGTCGGGTCCCAAGAACTTCCGTTCCCCTAAGTCGTCCCAACAGATCGGGGATCGACAACGCCTCCCATATAAGGCTTCGAAGGGCGCCATCTGTAGGCTGGCCTGGTAGCTGTTGTTGTAGGCGAATTCCACGAGGGGTAAGTAACGTGACCAACCGACTCCCCAGTCAAGTACGCAGGCGCGAAGCAGATCCTCCAGAGTCTGAATCACCCGCTCAGACTGTCCGTCCGTCTGGGGGTGGAAGGCTGTGCTAAACTGCAGTCTGGTCCCCAAGGCCCGCTGTAGACTCTGCCAAAACTTTGAGACAAAACGCGTGTCTCTATCCGAGATAATCGACGCTGGGACTCCATGCAATCTCACGATCTCGCTGAGGTAAACCTGGGCTAACCGCTCCTCGGTCCACGTCGTGTGAATCGGCAAGAAGTGTGCTGACTTGGTTAGCCGGTCCACTATGACCCAGATCGTGTCGTGTCCCTGCTGTGAACGTGGGAACCCTGTGACGAAATCCATGGTGATCCAGTCCCATTTCCACTCTGGCACCGGTAAAGGCTGCAACTTTCCCGCTGGTCGCTGGTGGTCGGCCTTTATCTGTTGACAAACCAGGCAGTGAGCTACGTGTCGTGTCACATCCCCCTTCAGGTTAGGCCACCAAAAAGTCTGCTTGAGGTCCCTGTACATCTTCGTGCCTCCCGGATGCGCCGCGCCTCTGTAAGGATCTCCTCCTTTAACTCCGGCGAATCCGGTACGCAAATCCGCCCCCGAAATCGTAAGGTGCCGTCGCCTCCCAACGAGAAGTCACTTTCTTGGCTCGGGGAGATCTTGTCTCGCATAAGCTGTAGGTGAGGATCTGTCTGTTGCCCCTCCCGGATTTTCTCGAACAGTGAAGGTTTGACTATCAAGGTTAGCAATCGTGCCACCGTGCCTGCTGGTACCACTTCTATCTTCATTCGTGCGAACTCTGCGATCAGGTTGTTCTGCTCAGTTAAATCGCTTACAGACGTCCCTTCCTGTTGGCCCTTCCTGCTCAAAGCGTCCGCCACCACGTTGGCTTTTCCAGGGTGGTATTGGATCGATAGATCGTAATCCTTTAGTAACTCCAACCACCGTCTCTGCCGCAAATTTAGCTCCTTCTGAGTGAACAGGTACTTCAGACTTTGGTGGTCCGAGAACACATTACAGTGGACACCAAAGAGGTAGTGCCTCCAAAGGTTCATGACAAAAACCACTGCGGCCAACTCCAAGTCGTGCGTCGGATAGTTCCTTTCGTACTCCTTCAACTGCCTGGATGCATAAGCTATTACCTTCCCCTGTTGCATCAATACACCCCCAAGGCCAATCCTTGACGCGTCGCAGTATACTTCGTAATCTTCCCCAGGGGTCGGTAGTACAAGCACAGGTGCCTTGGTTAGCCTTTTCTTGAGTTCTTCGAAGCTTTCCTGGCACTGGGCGGTCCACACAAACCTTTCTCCCTTCCTGGTCAACCGGTTCAGCGGGGCAGCAATCTTCGAGAAGCCCTCGACGAAGCGTCGGTAGTAACCTGCCAGGCCCAAGAAACTGCGGATCTCCGTCACTGTAGTTGGCGGCTGCCAGTCGATTACTGATTCCACCTTCTTGGGATCCACCGCAATTCCTTCCGCTGAGATTACATGTCCTAGGAAGCCCACTTCGCGCAGCCAAAATTCACATTTCTTGAGCTTAGCAAAAAGCTTCTGATCCCTGAGAGTCTGGAGAATCGTTCGCAAATGGTCCTCGTGCTCCTCGTCGGTAGGTGAATAGATCAAAATGTCGTCGATAAAGACCACTACGAACCGGTCTATGTAGGGCCTGAAGATGCGGTTCATCATGTCCATAAAAACCGCGGGGGCGTTCGTAAGCCCGAACGGCATAACCGTGAATTCGTAGTGGCCGTACCGGGTCCGGAAGGCAGTCTTTGGGATGTCCTTGTCCCGAACTCGGAGCTGGTGGTAGCCCGATTGCAGGTCAATTTTTGAGAAAACCGTCGCTCCCCGCAGTTGGTCGAAAAGGTCGTCGATTCTGGGCAGGGGGTACTTGTTCTTCACTGTAACCTTGTTGATCCCTCTGTAGTCGATGCAAAGTCGTAGGCTTCCGTCTTTCTTTCGCACAAAGAGTACTGGTGCACCCCAGGGCGATACACTTGGCCTAATAAACCCTTTGTCCAAGAGGTCTTCAAGTTGCGCCTTGAGCTCCTTCAGTTCCACGAAGGCCATTCGGTAGGGCGCCTTCGTGATAGGCTGCGTACCCGGTAGGAGTTCGATAGGGAACACCACTTCTCGCTCAGGGGGCATCCCGGGCAGTTCCGTTGGGAAGACGCCGGGGAAGTCCCTCACCACTGGAATATCTGACGGTGTCCCCGAGGGTAGGGTGACTAAGTCCACAGGCGCCAAATAGGCCACACACCCACCCTCTACTAATCTTTTGGCCCTTGTTGCTGAGATGACCGCTGGGAAGGAGGTGCTCTTGCACGCCAGGTACACGTGCTCAGGGAAACCCGGTTCTTGTAGTCGCACTTGCCGTTTCTCACAGTCGATGAGTGTTTGGTACCTCGAGAGCCAGTCCATACCCAACACGGCGTCGTACTCCTTCAAGGGAATTACCACCAAGTCCCAAGGGCAAGACAATCGCCCTAGCGTGATCGGGCAGGCGGACACAAAGCTAATCGCCTCCAAGGCCCCCGCCGCCGTTTGAACCGTCATTCTACTTTGGAGAGGTGTCTCCCCAAGATCATGCACAAACACGAAGTCACGAGAAATGAAAGAGTGCGTCGCTCCGGTGTCAAAAAGGGTTCTAGGACGAGAATTTGAAACAGAAGTAATACCTGCTAGCACGTCCTCCGGTGGATCCGACTCCTGGCGGGTCATTGAGTAAACCCTCCCGCCTGCCTAAGGTTGCCTCTCCCCCTCTCGCCGTGGTGCAGGGGGTCTAGAAGTTGACCCCATAGGAGCTTTTCCCCGTCCAGAATGCTGTGGCGACGGCGCAGAAGCTGCTGAGGAAGCCGTTCCCAGGGTTAAAGGGCAGTTGTGGCGGAAGTGCCCCTGCTTGCCGCAGCGGAAATAATGATCATGTCTCTGGGGGCAAGCCAACACCCGATGCGCCCCTCCGCAAATCACACAAGGCCCGTCCCCCAGCCTCGGTCCTCCTGTAGGTGCGCTCCGAGATCCCGAATTTGGTCTCCACCGTTTGGGGGGTCGGCTCCCACTAGAAGAGCCTCCCCCAGAGTAATGTTGTTGTCGCTTCCTGTCTTCCTGCTGTGCCGAGCCCTCCCTCCTGGCGCGCGTAACAGCAAAACCGCGCTCCACCACAGTCGCTCTGTCGACCACTTTCTGAAACGTGTGCAAGTCGGCTGCCTGTACCACTTGGAAAATATCACTTCGCAAGCCATCCACGAAAAGTTGCGCCTTGTGAGATTCGTCCCTTATGACGAAAGGGACGCAATGAAGGGAATACTCCTGTATCAAATAAGACATGAACCCTAATGCCCGGAGCAACTGAAACCTGCCACCACACCGTCGGGTGTAACCTGTGTGCTCTAACTGTCTCTATAAACAAACCTCCTCTTGTCTACCTCTAGTCCATGCAGGAATGCAAAATGCTCTAACACAGACTACTAAAAAGAAATCATTCCTGCGACATCCCGACCCACTACTGTGGCGCCCTGCAACCGGGCGGCCCAAACTCATCCGCTCCATGCAGGTGGTCGTCGCTCAGTCTGCCCGCAAATATCAAGACTAACCACAAGGGAGCACGACCTCTGCCTCTGCTCACACTGAGGCGAGAAAAGTGCCCCTCCGCAGATAACACATCCATGCCACCGCTGTTGCCGATACTGATGTTGATGCCGTCGTCGGGGTCCACCCGATCTCTAGCGTCTCAGAAATCCACTACCCTGGAGAAAGAAATCGGGAATGCCTCTGCCGACTGATCTGTCCTCCATCACCCGGCGCCAAGTGCCTCTATCCAGAACTCGCCTCTGGCGGCAGATCCCAATCAAAAGGAACTGCAGCGCCACGCTCCATACACGACGCCTACCCTCTTGCGGCATCCTAATTCTGTAACAGAGGGACCGAATGAGCTGAAAGGTATCCTAGCGCAATTCACTCCCAGACACACACATATCCTATGCGCCTCGTCCCTCTACACCTGAAGCACGTAGTTCAACAACTGCGTAAACTCTTAACATAAGGAGGCTCTCAAGTAATCTCTCCATCACCACCGAACGCAACCCTGCCTCCAAAGGCTCCACACTCAATCCCACGAATCGGGGTGATTTATCCGCCAAAGCTAGCTCACTCGATCGATGGTCCCACAGCTTTTCTGCTGTCAACTGTCCACCCTGCCTCAGTGCCCCATCACTAAACGTCGGCACGGGGGCTGCTTGCTACTCCGACAACTGTATCACCTCGCTGCTCCGATAACTATGTCACCTCGCTGCTCCCTCCGCCGCTGATATGCCTCTATCACTCCTACCATCTGGGTCCGGAGCACTCAGACTTCCATCTGGGAATCCGGTCCGAAACAAATAGCTCAGACCCAACCGCTGCGACAAGGTGCACAAGGGTCAGAACCCAGCGTCGGGGAGACACCGCTCACCACAACAAAAACCGCAAATCAGCACACCACAAACACTCGACCCAATCTAGCGAAAGTCAAGGACATCCCTCTATTTTTATAACTTTATGTTGTTTGCAGCCAACATAATTGTTCAACAGAAATAGGATATGTTAATCTCTCTTCATTCACAGGAAGAGTTAAATAAACAAATTACCGACTTCCGCAAAATATCATGTCTCTCACGCCCTATCATTCTAGGGTTCGCCAAAAGCCTATGATTTCTTCAGTCCCAACTGACCTATCCCTAAGCTCTGATACCACCAAATCTGTCATGCCCTGGGTGTAAACCAGAACCCGGGCCCATCTATAGATCCGCCGTGCACACGGAATTTTTCGCGCACACGAAGCATCGGTAACTTGCTCAGATATAAGAGATAATAATAAAGAGCATAAAACAGAGCTGAACTAAAAATTAATACATCTCAGACTGAAACTGGAAGTAAAATACGATATATCTATAAAAAAAATGACACATCAAAGGGATGCCACAGATGGACCCTGTGAGGTATCTTTTGCTGTATTGGCCTTCGGCTGCATTTGCCAAAAATTTGAAAAGGTTTTTGGCCAAACAGAGGTTGGAATTGGATTCAGCACGGAAAAACGCTTGAAAACGGTTATTTGCTTGTTTGATTCTGAGTCCGGATGCCCGAAAACGGACTCCCGGAAGTTTTTATTGGCTTTTGGTGCATGGGAGGGGCCGTGGACCGCCGACATGCCACGTGGCGGCCCGTTATTGGCTGGTCCGCAGCGCTCGGTCCACAGAGAGGCGCGGCTAGGTGCATAGGCCCGGCGCAGGACACGTGTCAGGTGCTGATTGGCCGGTGCAGAGTGTGCGGTCCACGGGGTTTGGCGCGGCGGTGCATGGACCAGGGTGGGGGACACGTGGCAGCCCCCGGTTGGTCGGTGCATGCGGCGCGGTCCACGGGGTTTGGCGCGGCGGTGCATGGACCCGGGCGTGGGGACACGTGGCAGCCCCCGGTTGGTCGGTGCACGCGGCGCGGTCCACGGAACCCGAAGTAGGGTGCGTGGACCGGGTGCAGGGGACACGTGTCGGCATGCCATTCGCGGGCTCACGAGGTGCGGCGCACGGGGGCGCGGCCGGGGCCTCGGGGCGCGTGCGTTGCAGACGGCCAGAGCGGCGCCTGCCCGCACGTGTGACCGCGATAGTGTCGAGCCACGTGTCGCGCTGCCACTCGCTGGCGCCACCTACCCGTTTGATCGGGTAGGTGCCACGCGGCGACGGCAGGCGCGCCTCGCACATCTGTTTGCTGTGCGGGACACGCGTCGGCCCCCGGGAGGGCCACGTGGCCGCTCCCGGCACGCCCCGCACAGCTGTTTGCTGTGCGGGTGATGTGGCGGCTCCCGGGCGTTTCGGGCGCTTAACCGCGGTACAGTGTTCCGCCGGTTACGGGCGCCCGAAACGTGGTCCAGCGCCCGAAACCGGGGACAAATTGGTCATTTTCCAATTTGTTCTTGTGGGCCTATATATAGCCCGAGCCTCTTTCACAGCGGACTTTTTGGCATTTCTGGGCCTTTTCTCTCTGCAATTTCTTCAGAGAAGTTGTTCCTCGTGCAGTGCTGCTTCCATCTGCAGAGTTTGGGGATTTTTCGGGGCACGCTTTTCGAGATTCCCATTTTTCTTGGCGCGTCGCGACGTTCTTTCTTCGGTGTTTCTTCCGTTGCGTTTCGGTGCACGAGCTCCCCCGGCCTACTCCGACCACCTTTTCGAGCGATTTCTTCGCCGTTGGATCCGCGACAGGTAAGGCTACGATTTTGGTGTTTTTTGCTTTTCCTTATTTCGCGGTTTTCGAGGAGATTTTCCATGCTTACTGGGACATTGGTTTTCTGTGAGGATTTGTGAGGACAGCAGGTTGTTTCGGGGAGATCTCCGCGCACGAGCATCAGATTAAGACGAGCTTGTACACTTTTTTTATCTACTCGACGCAAGGATCATCACCGTATTTTTCTTGGATTTTTCCGAGACCTTCCCAGAGGTATACTCTTCCCTTTTTGTCTGTGCAAAAGTTTACAGTTGTGTGGATGTGGGATTTTGCGCACCTGGACTGTGGAATTTATAACTTGGCCTACGGTGCTCGGAATTGGACGTGCAGGTACCCGTTTCGAAGATATCGACGCGAGGATCGATGTGGTATTTTTATCGGAATTTTTCGGGCACTTTCAGTAGGTGAAATAACTGCATCTTTGGGGCTGTTTTCTGATTGTGTTGTTTGGGTAAATTTTGGGAAGTTAAGTGTAACAGTGAACCTTGTGTTGTACCCAGGAGAGTTTGCGGGTGTGGCTGGACCCGTTGGAGTTGGTGTTTGAGATTCCTGGGTATTATCAGCTGTAGGACTTTGGACTGTTCGGCTTTTTGAGGTGGGTGTTGTTGCGAATCTCTTACTTTTGACTAACTCACTAGGCTTATTGGAGTGTTTTCCATATTAGGAAACTAATTACACCCTTTGAATGATTTTTGCATGCTTATGTGAGATAGATGGGACATATGCTAGTATTTGCTTACAATGACATTAGTGAATTAGTGTGGTAATATCACTTGAGAGATAGAAGGCTCTATTAGTAACTATGTGGATATTATGCATGATTTACTAGTACATAGGGTACTTAGGCCATGGTGATGAATTGTTGCCAGCATGCTTTATTTCGCGGACAATTGCGTTTATTTTACTAAGTACAAGACAATTGCATACTTGATTGGACATCTAGTTAGGCCACTATTTACTGCTGCACTATCATATTGGGAAATGACTTGGGAGAAACCATGTTTAGCTATTCTCCTTTCTATTCAGTTGCATGTTGCTCGAGTTAGAGCAGGGGTATGGGATAGTGTAGTCGAGGCCATCGAGTCAGGGTCAGATTAGACTCGATTATGGATCGTGGGGCATTGTGGCAACCGCGGACATTGGGCGGTTAGCCAGCTGTTGATTATTTTATCAGATTTGGACTTGTGGGGTGCTGCGGCGACCGCGGACATTGGGCGGTTGACCGGATGTTTTACTTATGCATCAGATTGGGTATCAGATTACTCTAGTGGATAGAGTTTCCCGCTTATTGAGCACTATTCTACCAGATTGGGGATCAGGGTTTCTTTAGTGGATAGAGTTTTCCACTTTGATCATAGTCATGATCAAAGTCCTGCTATACTGAGATACTTGTTACAGAGATATTTTACTCGTGTGGGTCGCTCCCCTTCGAGTGCCACTCCGGAGTGTGCGATCGGACGGTCCGATGCCTATCTGTTACTTACTTTGGGATGCGAGCCATGTGGGCCGATCCCGCGGTTTCACGCTCTGTGGGTAGATTCCGCTGAGCAGGCAATGCCAGTTCTACTGGTGGCACATGATTGGGTTATTTGGACAGATACGGTTTTTCTGATGCATTCATACAGTCATCTCTTTTGATATTGCATTTAGAGGCATAGTAGTGATAGTTTTTCCTTATCAGTAGCATTTATAGCTTACTACTGTTTTTCCCTTTTTGCCTCTAGTAGTCCTAGTGGGCACGTTAGAGTTGAGGTTTTCCCACTATGGGAGACTACTGTCCTTTATAGTAGTTCTCACCCCCATTCTCTCCCTTTTCTTTTTCTCCTTTTGTTTTGCAGAGTCTTCTGCGGGAGTTGCAGGGCCGTCTTGGGCAGATCGAGGTAAGCAGATAGCGGATTAGATAGTTCATCTATCCCGACTTTGAGCTTAGTCGTGTATCAGTTGTACCCTTTCTTTTCTCAGATAGTTGTAGTTTATTTTGGGTCTGGCTCTTGCCAGCTGTTTGTACTTATTTGGTGAGCTGGGAGAGACACTTGTATTTTGAGAGTTTTATTTTGCTTTTTACTTTCCAGCTGTGGTCTGAGATGTAGTAGCTTTATTTTAGCTCTGTTTTATGCTCCTTTATCTATATCTTTTATATCTGAGCAGGTTACCAGCGCTTCGTGTACACGGAAAATTCTGTGTGCACGGCGGATCTGTGGACGGGCCCGGGTTTTGGTTTACACCCGGGGCGTGACATCTGTCTCTCCCAGCTCACCAAAAATATACAACCAGCTGGCTAAAGCCAGACCCAAAAATACAAGTACAACAGTCTGAGTAAAAAGGGTACACCCAAAGTCTAGCTAAACTCTCTCATCCTGCTAGGAGATCAATCTACTCAGCCGTCCTCTCTCCTCGATCTGCCGCTGAAAGCCCAACAGCTCCCGCAGACGACACTGCAAAACCAGGGAAAGAAAAAAAAGAAAAGAAGAATGGGGGTGAGAACTACTAGTAAACCAGTAGCCTCCCCTAGTGGGTAAAGCCTCAAACTCCGACGCACCCACTAGGTCTACCAGAGGAAAAAAGGGAAAGAAGAGTGGTAAGCAATAAAGACTGCTGAAGAAAAAAAACTACCACTACTATGCCTCTAATGCAATCCCAAACTAGGATAACCGAATATATGCATCAGTAATCAAAACCGTCCAGATAAACCCAATCTATCCACCGGTAAAAACCGGTACTGCCTGCTGCCGCCCTCATCATCGGGCAAATGAAGCCGCGCCGATGTGATAGCAAAACCTCAATAACTGTCCGGCACCTATCTGGTACCACTACAGCGGGATACAGACCGGCTCCTGACCGGCACGGTCGCATCCCAAAATAAGTAACAAATCGGCTCCTGTCCGGCATGGTCGCACACTCCGGAGTGGCACTCGAGGGGAGTGACCCACACGAGTAAAATATCTCTGTAACAAGTATCATAATATAGCAGGATTGGATCACGACTCTGATCGAAGTGGAAAAACCCATCCACTAAAGAAAACCCCGGTCCCCAATCATATGCAATAGTACTCCATATGTGGGAAACACCGTCCACTAGAGAAATCTGATACCCAATCTGATGCACAAGTACATATCCGGTCAACCGCCTAATATCCGCGGTCGCCGCAATACCCATAATCCACAATCCACAACCTGGTACAAACCAACACCCGGCCAACCGCCCAATATCCGCGGTCGCCGTAATCCCCTATCAACCACAATCATGTCCCACAACCGACATCCGGTCAACCGCCCAATATCCGTGGTTGCCGCAATATCCCACAATCCATAATCATGTCCCTCAACCGACATCCGGTCAACCGTCCAATATCCGCGGTTACCGCAATACCCCACAATCCAGGCCCCGGCTACATTATCCCAAATCCCTGCTCGAACCCGAGCAACATGAATAATCTGACTAACGAATAAGGAGAAAAGAAGTAAACATGGTTTCTCCTAAGTAAAGTTCCAACATAATAGTGTAGCAATAAAAGATGGCCTATCTACATGTCCATACAAGCATGCAAGTGTTCTCGAGAAAGATAAAAGAAGGATTATCATGCAATAATCTCGCAAAGAGTAAGTCATCGGTCATAACCACTATCCACCTATGCATGTCCATAATATCCTCAAGTAGTACCCACTAACAGGATAATTCACTTTGTCCCAGTTTACTATTCGATTCCACATGCAAGGTTAAGTGCTAACATAGCAAATGGTATATCCATACAAGCATGCAAGTATCCCTACAATAATATTCCCACAATCATGTTCTTATATTAATATTTCTCCAATAATATTCTCAACATGATATGTCCGTAAGATTAGTCTAACATGATAGGCTCACATTTATTTTCATTTAAGTATGACTGTCAATGGGGTGATCAATCAATAAGTCTAATATAGAGACTTCTCTAATAAACCTAGTTAGCAAGTCGAAAAAGTGAGGTATACAACAACCACCCACCTCGATCACGAAGCACGCGAAGCACCGCTCCAAACTCACCCTCTCACAAAGGAAAACCCCGGCTCACCGCAAAAACTGCAACAACAACCAACACGGTGCACAAATTAATCAATTAACACAATGCCGCTATCCACGCAACAGTCCAGAAGATGATCGATTTTCACCTGCGAGATGACCTCAAAAAATTCCAGAAAAATAACCGCTGTGATCCTCGCGATGAGATGATGCAAAACGAGTACTCCCACGTCCTGTTTCGACGCCTGTAGGCCAAGAAACAAATAAAACACCGCGGCGAGCCAAAACTTCCCATGATCGATAATTTGTAGCATTCGGTCTAGAAAAGTGGAAATATCACCTTCAAAGAAACCTCAGAAAATTCCGATAAAAATACGGTCGCATTCCTCTCGAAGCGTAGATGCAGATAGAGTCCTCACACGCCCTGATCCGATGCCCGTAGGCCGAGAAATCCCAACAATACTCCACCGGTGTCCCAAACATCGCAGTAGTACAAGGGGTCAAAAGGTACCTCGGGAACACCACCAAAAACTCGAAACGGAGCGAAGTGATCAACACGAAAATCGAAGGCGTACCTCTTGTGAACGCGCTGCCACAAAACTCGGCTCAAAACTCTATTGGGGTGATCTAGGGGACCTCGCGGACTAAAATGCGACGGTAGAAGCCACAAACGAAGGAGCGTCAAAGTGCGCCGCATCGCAGAAAACGCTGATGCCGCGGCCTCCAAAAAATTCGGGAATCCATCGAATGGTGGAGGAGAGGGAGAGAAAAAACTTCTCTGAAGAAAGCCCTTAGAAAAAAGCCCAAAAAAGGAGAAAAGGTTGCAAAGGGGGCCTATTTATAGGCCTAACCCACCAATACAAGCAATCCGGATTCGGGCGTAGGATTCGAGCGCCCGAATCCGGCCCGGCCGGCTACTATGTGCGCCCGAATCATCCACAAAGAGCCACGTGTCTCGTCCGCGCCCCGTGCGCCTTGCGCACAAGCGCCCGCCAATCGCAGCGCGCCGCATGGCAGCGCGATCCACGGCGGGAAACGTGGGCCGCGGTTCACGGCGGCCCAGCCTAGTCGTTGCACCTGCCAATGAGCGGGTGACATGTGGCCAAGCGGGGTCCACGGTGCACCGCGCCCGGCACGCTATCGCGCATGCATTGATCGGCCAATCCCCGCGCGCCACGTGTCCACCGCCAGCGCTCGCTGCTCCCGGTGCACGTATCGGATGCACCCGCCGAACTTGAACCTGCCACCTGTCCCCAGCGCGCCCAATGGGGCGTTGCCACGTGGCACACACAACCACCGTACTGTTGGGTTATGATAAAATGGATCTAAATAGAAAAAAACACCTAGAGGGGGGTGAATAGGTGTAAACAATAAACACTCAAAAATCTTTGCGTAATAAAACCCAATGCGGAAAAATAAATAACACGCAAGATTTTTACGTGGAAAACTCCAAACCGGAGTAAAAAACCACGGGACCGATCACACGGCGAAATCCACTAGAATTAAACACGTACAAGGTGATATAACGTACTCACAGACGACTCAACCTTTTTCCATACGCTCCTAGTAGATCTTCTCCGCTCGCTCCGCAACGCTTCTCGAATCCACGATTTGCGCCCAACGCCGAATCCACGGCGTCCAACGTCGAGTCCACGACGTCCGACCGAATCCACGGTCTTCACCAAGTAGCACGCTTCGAATCCACGAACGTACCTCGCTCCGAATCCACGAGAGCGGTAGCACTTTGAATCCACAAGGCCACGCGAGTCCACGCGCCGATTTTTGGTAAAATCGTTGGTTTTTGGTGGTGATGATCCGTCGAATACTTAGATCAAAGATAGATCGGAAATACCATCTAAGTATTCATTAATTTGATTCTACTCAAAATCTGAGTTTGAAAACCTAGAATCAAATTAATCAATATAGATGAAGAAACATAGAATAAATCTAGTTATTTCCTTTCTTCTCTATATGTGGATTTTTTTTTTTTTCGTTGATTTCTTGTTTATTTACGGAAAACAAAACTTATATTGGATTACCCTAAAAAAGAATTAGGGTTTATTTATAGGTTAGAAACCATTGGAAGAAGATAAGAATCAAAAACCAACCTTTCTGAAAGTTTTCAGGACGACGATCCGGACTGGAATAAGTAGGGTCCGGACTGTCGTCAATAAACAGAACTTTTCCAGAAAATCACGTTCGGGATCCGGATGAAGAAACCACGATCCGGATCGTTCATACATTTCTACAAAATCCACGTTCGGGATCCGGACTGAACCAGGGGTGTTCCGGACTGGATTTTTGCATGAATCTACCTATGTTCGGGATCCGGATTGAAGTACCCTGATCCGGATCCTGAACATGTCCCATGTCCAGTTTTTGATTTTTATGCAATTAAAAACCCTTCCAAGTGTTTCTACACTATAAGAAGTATTCGGATCACAAAATTATTTAGTTAAACATACCTGATCCTTTTGAATTCTTCTTTCTTGAGATTGAGGTATATGATCCAAACTTCTTCATCTTCAATCTTCAAGACTTAATACTTTCACGAAATACGCCAACTCAAATTCCGTAACAATCTCCCCCTTTGGCGGTTTCGTGACAAAACAAAATCCACTTAAGAAAATTCAAAAAGATATTTTTGTTGCTATCACCATACAACAAAAATTTACATTCGAGATCCAAATAAAAAAATACATGAGATAAACTCCTAAAACAGACTCTAGACTTAGACATCTGTACTCTCTGCAAAAGAAATAATTCTTGACAAAAGAAATCGTTAGATACCTCAAGAATTTTAGCATTCACAAACTAAACAGAGAGATAGAGTTTATACTCACCATGACATTTATAACATCAGATATGTGTTCAGAATACCAATCAGAGATAGACATATCTTCTAAGTATTAAAATCCAAATGTCATAAGTTTGTTAGTCAGCAACAACTTGTTAGTAATATTACATGCCCAAATAGTTAGTCAAATAGTTAGTCGGGGCATGCATTCATTTACACTACAAACCAAGCCAAAGTTGTTGTATACTTACCTCCAAGTTTTAGTGTTCCAAGGTTCAAAGTTCTCACATCACACAGACCAAAACATTGTCAAACCAGTTCATATCTCTCTCCTCCTTTTTGTCACTAAACATAGCCAAAATTACATAAAATATGGTAAAGGGAGTTAAAAGTTCAAAACAAAAAGAAATGTAAGAACTAAAACTGAAACCTGCAAAAACAAAAAAATGATTAGATCACCAGAAAAACCCAAGATTAGATCATTAGAGCAACTGGTCATTTTAGATCAGACTTGTCTGAACTACTACAATCCAATCTGTTCAAAATTCCTTTAAGTAGTCTTGATATTTTTGAACACTTTCTTTTCATCTTGTGTATGTCAGTGGACATTCGTTCTTGTTCAACAGACAATCTTCTCTGTTCTTGTTGGATAGAGGACAATATATTAGCTTCTGTGGAGTCTCTCCTGGAGGTCGAAGGAGGTTGTGTAGACGCGGACGGTGCATTTTGACCGTCATTCCATGGAGATTCTCTAGGCAGAGAGTGTGCTCTAACGAGGGTTTCATTAATTTGAATTCCACTTGTCACGCCCCGGGGTCGATACTGCGACTCGGGCTCGCCAACAGATCCGCCGCCCATACGGGAAGCCCTGTATAGACGTAGCGACTAACCTGCAAAAGAATCATCTACACTAACAGATATCAGAGCTGAAAAAGTAAAAGCTGAAATAAAAGATAAAATAATACAACTACAGCTCTAAAATATACAAACCAACCTCACCAAATACAGAAGTCTCTCTGAACAGCAGTAAAAGAAAGGTACAACTCGATACCTCACTTCAAAAGTCACTCGACATAAAACACTCAAAAGTAGTAAAGGGGTACATCTACTCTCACTCTGAGGATGACAGGAAGGGATCTATTTCGCGACTCCCTTACCTCGGTCTGAAGGAGCTGGATCAGCAACTGGAGCAGCAGGAACCGGAGCAGAAGTCCCTGGGAAAAAGACACCACGACGGGTGTGAGAACTACATCCCACAGTAGTTCTCAGTGGGTGCCGCCAACAAGCCCAACGGTCTGCCCACTAAGTCTACTAGAGGCATAAAGTAACATATGCAGTGCTGTAAGGAAAAACTGGAAAAGTAAAGTTTACAGCTACTATGCCTCTGTCTAGATGCTCAAAGGGTGGAACAGAAAGAACATGATGTCACAACTAACCCTCAACTCAGATCACCCAATCTAAACTGACTGCCACATCGGGTCCAGTCAAACCTGCGCCTACCTACTGCCGTTACATCCCGGAGGACCGGACTTACGTAGGGCGTCCATGACTGCCAAAACTGGCTCAGCCAGAGGGACGGTGTCCGTGACTGCCAAAACTGGCTCAGCCAGAGGGACAAATGCATCGACAAGCCACGATAGAAGTATCAGGCCCAACTCCGGAGTGGCACTCGAGGGGCGCGACCCCACCGAGCAAAGTATCCGCGCATCTCTGTCGAGCTCAAATGTGGCTCATGCAGGCTATGATCTAAATCCTCGATCAACAAGATCGGCTAAAACCAACAAATCACTGTCTCACTCACAGGCTGGAATCTACATAGCTGAGACTCACTGTCACTCTAACAGCTCCCAAGAACCCAGATCTACAACCACTATCACTCTCCCAAAGAAAACTGATCTACAGACTGCTATCAACTCCACTCGGTCCCCAGACACGAGTGTAAATGCATCCCACAACCACTCGACCTCCCAGCCCACAACCCGGGCGAGAAAAGCTAAGTCCAGAATGACAAGTATACAAGTGATGTGGGAAATGTCTAGAGCAATAAAAGAAATCTAGCCCAAGTTGAAGTTTTTCTACAGTCTGGCTGAACATGCTGCATATGACGGGGGTGCTAGGTCAAGTTCCAAGATCTCATTAATTAACATGTTGTAGGAAGCAATAAGATCATAAGATTCATCAACTGATATTAAGAGTAATAACATTCAGTTTCAACATGCTATTAAGTCCAATCACTAACATGCATGATCCTATATAAATAGAATTAGCATGCAGTTCATAGATCCTGAGAGCAAAGTCACCCACCTGAACGCGCTAACTGTCCGGAATCATACAGCTGAGAATGCCCAGAAACAGATATCTCAATACATCCACCAAGCCAACAGTACAGTAGCAGTGATCAATACATCCTGGATACAAAATACATCCCAAAGTTACACTTAATTCCACAAAATTCCAAGTTTACAAATTCTGCGGTGAATAGTCATTTTAATGCGAAAATTTTACCTGTAAAACAACCTCCAAAAATTCCAATAAAAATATGATGGCGATCCTCGCGAAGAGTAGATGTCGATAGAGCCCTTAAACGTCGAATTTCGATGTCTGGATGCGGAGATAAAAATCCGACAAGTAGGTACTGTCCAAACAGTCCATCAGCCGCAAAGGGGGTTAAAAACGTACCCAAAACCCCAATAAAAGCTCAAATCCAGAAAAAGTGAACAACACAAAATTTGTATATATACCTCTCATGAAATCGCCGCCATAGAAATCATCCAAAAATATCGTCGGGGTAGCTCTGTAGACCTCCCAGACTGAAGTGCGACGAAAATGGGCCTCCAACAGAAAATCGTCGCTCCGCACCACGATGCAGAAATCATCGTCGTCGCGGCCTCCAAAAATTCTGAGCATCCACCGAAAGATGCACAAGAGGATAAGCTTCAACTTTGCTAAAGGCACAATGGCTAAAAAGCTCGGGCAAAACCTTAAAACAGAAGAGGAGGGGTGGTATTTATAGGCTCCACCAAGAAAGAAACCAAAAAAAAAGCAACATGGGCGTTTTGGGCCCACTTTCTGGCGCCCGGCTGATTCGGGCGCCTACAGTGTTGGGCCCGTCCCAACACTGTGCGTGCCCGAATTAACCAAGGGCCGCCAAGTGGACACAGGACCCCTCCCCGCGCCCGGCGCACGCGCGCCCGCGTATCGGGGAGCGCCGCGTGTCCCGACAGCGAAGCGTAGGGCAGCTGCGCCCGGCCAACCACGGGGCGCCACGTGGCGCCCCAAGTCGCGGGTCACCTGCCTAACTGCCCCGACCTGCTCAACGCGCTGCGTGCGCCGCGCGCGCATGGACCGTCCAACCCGGGGACGCCACGTGGCCCGCCCTGGTTCACTGCACCCACCGCGCGCGCCAATGTACCGCGCCGCGTGAGCCCGCCAACCAGAAGCGGCCACGTGTTCCCCGCACCCGGTCCATGCACCAACGCCAGAGCTTTGTGGACCGCGCCGCGTGCGCCGGCCAATCCGATGCTGCCACGTGGCATCAGACCGGTCCACGGCCTTCCCCATGCACCAAAATGCGCGAAAAACTTCCTGGAGCCCTTTTTGGGCATCCGGACTCAGAATCAAACAAGAAAATAGCCGTTTTCAAGCGTTTTTCCGTGCTGAATCCATTTCCAACCTCTGTTTGGCCTAATTCTTTTCAGAAATTTCAGCAAACCTTGCCGAAGGCCAACATAGCTAATGATATCTCACAGGATCCATCTGTGGCATCCCATTGATGCACCATGGGCGAGATACACCAACACTAGGTGTTCTAACAGTGGATTCATCGGAAGAATGTTGCATGGGAACCAGGGCCACTACACCACTGCCTTTGGCATTCTTTTGCCTAGTATATTGCTTGGTTGTTGAGGAAGACTTCATCAGCTTTTTGTTCTTTAAATAAAATCTATCTTCGTCATCAACAGCCTATTGTACTTCTTTACAAAATGCGTCCCAATCTTCTTCTTCTTCTGATTCTGACTCAATTTGAGGAACATTCTTCGTCTCTTCTAGATTTGTTCCATCTTGTTCCTTTTTAATAGACGCTCGAGTTCCTACTAATGCTACTATGAGCACAATAATCCATGCAAACACCATTGTTGCTAGTGCTTAAGTAATTGAAAAACCTGCGAGCAAGATCTCAATAACACGAAAAATTATTTAATTTTCAAAAATTTGAAAAATTATACCCAAACAATCATTATCGTGTAGAGAGACTAGGAATCAAATTAGTTTCGCAAAAAGAATTTTAAAAATAGATCAATTCCATGATTTTCAAAAATTCTCATTATATGCCCTAAAATCGAATTTTCAGAAATCGAAGCCTAAAAATCCGTTAATCAAGAGAATAACAAGCATATAAACAAAACTAATCTACTCAGAGTTCTTATTTCAAAAGAAATTTGATCAAAAACCATCTAGAATTGAATTTGAATCATGATTTCCGCTCACGTTTGAAGAACAATGAAAAAATAGTGGAAAAATTGAATTTTGATCAAAGAAACTTACTTGAATCCGAAGAACTCGAGTTAGAAATGCTCCAAATCGGTTGTTTACTAGAGAGAGAAACTCAGGAGACTTGGAAACAAAAGCTTGTGATAAAACAGAAATCAAAACCCTTTCGTTTCTTATAAAACCTAGCCGCGGTCCGGATCGGCTCAAGAATCCAGTCCGGATCGGCTACCCGCAGAGAATTCCTGCGTTCGGGATCCGGAACAGAAATTCCAGTCCGGATCGGCTCCAACTTTTTCTTCAGAAAAATTTAGAAAAATTCTAGAAAATCTAGAAAAAGATTGTAAGCACTTTTGGAAGTCAACTTTAAACAAAAATCATCGTTTCATATCAAAAGAAATAGATTATGCTAAATCTATCAATAATATCCAAGTAATGAAACGAAAATTTATAAAAATTAAATCTTTAAAGTTGAACAACTTCAATGACATCTATTACGATCTTATGAGTAATGCCTTTATCAAATCATCAATTTGGTAAAGAAAATGAAATACCAAGATCAATAGATGTTTGAAATCCCAATAAGTTAGATAATATATCTAGACAATCTGTTGAAGGGAGTGGCTCTTTGAGCATCTTTCAATAAAATCCCACCTTATACCAACCTTGAAATTTGACAGAGTCAAGTATTTCAAAATGCATTTTATCTAATCAACACGAAAAACCATGCTTGGTATACATGTTGTAGCTGCACACAGTACTCGGACGACCGAGTTTGTAGCTCTTTTCTCCATGTGGTGGTAGTTTTCACACTCCTCATTGGGATGTAACTCTTTCCACATCTTTTGAGCATAACAATTTTAATTGACTCCCCCTCAATTGGCTATCAATTATTTAATATATAAGGTATTCAACCAAAAATTGATCTCGATTCATACTCGACTAATTGTCAAATAAGATAATGACTATACCAAGAGATCATTGAGAGAGAAATTGACTTTGATCACTTAAAGATGACTTAATTGACATAAATGATCATTGCATCATTGAAATATTATGATATCAAAAGCATAATAAATTTCTAAATGCATGAAAGGATGCAATTAAAGTCAATTATACTAATGCTCAATTAATGTTCTATGTACAAACATAGATAAAGAACAAAAACACAAAACAAAACCTAACCTAAGCAAAGGTTTCAAAAAGAGTTATTTCAAGGAAAGCATTCCAATTGCTTTACGCAAATGAATAAAACGTTTTTGATCCAAAGGTTTTGTTAAAATGTCAGCTAATTGATCCTCAGTTGAAATATATGAAAGTTGAAGAATATTTGATTCAACTAGCTCTCTAAGAAAATGATATCTAAGTTCAATGTGTTTTGTTCTAGAGTGCAACACAGGGTTTTTAGAAATGTTTATAGCACTAGTGTTGTCACAAAGAATGGTTACCGAAGTTGCTGAAATCCGGAAGTCGCTCAACACGCTTTTCATCCAAATGAGTTGGGTTGAACAACTTCCCGCTGAAATATATTCCGCTTCGGCAGTCGAGAGTGCAATGCAGTTTTGCTTTTTACTATGCCATGCAACAAGGCAATGGCCAAGATAAAAACATGCACCACTCGTGCTTTTCCGATCATCCACTGATCCTGCCCAATCGGCATCTGAGTATCCAACAATGTCCAGAGTTGTTCCCATAGGATACCAAATTCCGAAATTGATTGTTCCTTTGATGTACCGGATGATCCGTTTCACCGCTTTCAGGTGAACCTCCTTTGGTGCTGATTGATATCTCGCGCAAATCCCAACACTAAAGGATATATCCGGGCGACTAGCCGTGAGGTAGAGTAGACTTCCAATCATACTGCGATAAAGTTTCTCGTCTACATTCTCACTATGTGATTCACTTCCAAGTCCCTTATGGCTAGTTCCCATTGGAGTCGGAAAATCTTTAGAATTTTCTAATCAAACTTTTTGACCAACTCCATTGCATACTTGGATTGACACAGATGAATGCCTTCATCATTTTGTTTAACTTGTAATCCAAGAAAATATGTCAATTCGCCCATCATGGACATCTCAAATTCGCTTTCCATGGTTTCCGCGAATTTAGAAGCATCATTATCTCTTGTTGCACCAAATACAATGTCATCGACATAGATTTGTGCTACAATGAAGTTGTTTTGATAATGCTTCACAAAGAGAGTCCTGTCAGCTCCCCCTCGAGTATAGCCCTTTTCCAAATGGTGCTTTGTCAACCTTTCGTACCACGCTCGCGGTGCTTGTTTTAGACTGTAAAGAGCCTTTTTCAAACGAAAAACATGGTTAGGTTGTTTATGGTCTACAAAACCTTTCGGTTGAGCCACATAAACTTCCTCGTTCAAAAACCCATTTAAAAATGCGCTCTTAACGTCCATTTGAAAGAGTTTGATTTTAAAATGACAAGCAATTGCGAATAAAATACGAATCGACCCAATGATGTTGTGTTGCTTCGGTAGCTTTGTTAATTCTCAGACTTTGTTTCTTTCGAACTGATGGAGCTCTTCTTGCATTGCTTCAATCCAGTAATCATCCTAAAGAGCTTCATCGACATTCTTTGGTTCGATCATGGATACGTAGCAAGCGAATCCGCAAACCAATTGTCTCCGAGTTCTAACTCCTTCTTGTGGGTCTCCAATAATGTTCGATTCAGGATGATCCTTGGAGATGCGTAACGTTTGAGGTAACGGAGTACTCGGAGGTACATGAGATGATTCCTGCACATCAGATAAACTTGAAGAACCGTTAGATGCATCAACATTATCGGAAGAATTGTTAGAAGAAGATGCATTAGCAGGTGTATCATCATCAAGAGAGATATCGAGGGTAGATTTTTCAGATGCAAAGTGAAAAGCTTCATCTACTTTAACATTTATCGATTCTACCATCGTCTTAGATTCTAAGTTAAATACTCGATATGCTCTACTGTTTGTAGAATAACCCAAGAAAATCCCTTCGTCACTTCGAGAGTCAAATTTTCCAAGATTTTCGCGATCACGTAAAATGTAACACCGACTCCCAAAGATACGAAAATATTTGATATTTGGTTTTCTACAAAACCATAGTTCATATGGTGTATTTAAAGTCCCCGGGCGCAAATACACTCGATTAATTACATAGACAGCAGTGTTCACCGCTTCAGCCCAAAAATATAACGGTAGTTCCGGCTATGAAGCATAACACGTGCCATCTCCTGTACGACCCTGTTTTTGCGCTCGACTACACCATTCTGTTGAGGTGTATAGGGTGCAGAGAATTCATGTTTAATGCCGTTGGAAGTGCAAAAATCAATGAATTTAGAATTTATGAATTCTCCACCTCTATCACTTCTAACACGAGTAATCTTTTCATTCTTTTCAATCATAATACGATGGCAAATCTATGAAAAGAATCAAAAGTATCAGCTTTCTCTTTTAAAAATGCTACCCAAGAATATCTAGAGAAATCATCAACCAATAAAAAAATATACCATTTACCTCCCAAAGATGGTTGACGAGTTGGCCCCATTAAGTCCATGTGCAAAAGTTCCAAAGGCCGTTTTGTACCAACGTGGTTCAAGTTCTTGTGTGCAGTCCTTGACTGTTTTCCCTTTTGACAACCGCCACACACAATGTTTTGTTTAAAAGAAAGTTTAGGAACCCCCTTGACCACGTCTTTGTTTGAAATTCTAGCAAGTTCCTTAAAATTTATGTGACCTAGCCTTTCATGCCAAAGAGTTTCATTATCAAAGAAGCTAGGTTACAATTTTCAGAAATTTTATTTGGAATACATAGCAATTATTTTCAGATCTAACCCCTTTTAAAAAGAAAGCATGGTCCTTATCAGTTACAATACATTCAACAGATGAAAATTTAACTGAAAAACCATTATCACAAAGTTGACTAATGCTTATGAGGTTAGTCTTAAGGCCTTCAACAAATAACACATTGTTCAAAACCGGGCCATCTGGAATAGCAATTGTTCCTTTTCCAACAATTTTGGAAGACCGACCGTCTCCGAAAACTACAAGTCCTCCGGAGATTTTCTCAAAGTTTGAAAACAGTTTTTGTCACCGGTCATGTGACGGGAACATCCGCTATCCAGATACCAAGACGAATTATCATATGCATGCAAAGAAGTATGAGTAACAAGACAAGGGAAGATTTCACCTTTGCGCACCCAAACCTTTTTGGACTGCGTCGGTAATGATCGTGAAGTTATTTTCCTTGGTGAAAGCGTCTTGTTTGATTCATTGCTGCTCTTTGATGATCGTCGTCTTGTGCGGTGAACTACCAAGGCTCTTTTCCTTTGAAAAATTTCCTTTGTTTTCCGAGGAATCACCTTGTTGGTAGTTGTTGCAAGAGGTGCTTGAGTTGATCGTTTCGCTCCATCTTGCAATTTCTTCTTATGTGCCCTGCAAAACCACAACGAAAACATACCTTTGTACTTGACGATCCCGAAGAGGTGAGGTAGGCTTGTTGTCGTTGTATGCGTGAATTCCGTGTCGGAGGAGGAGATACCGACTGGGGCACAAAAACTGTTCCACTCGAACTAGGACTGTCTCCAGTTCGATTGTATCCAAGGCCCAAACGATTTGTTTGACCAAGACCAAGCATCTTATCCAACTTACTCCTTCCAAAAGAAAAACGCTTCAAATCATCCTTGAGTTAGAAAATGGTCTTTGTCATTTCCATTTTTTCTTGACGAGCCTCGGTGTAGAGCTTCAAGAAGTAACTTGCTTTATCCACCAATTTTACGTGTTCCTTCTCGAAATGCTCATTTTTCTCTTGAAGGGAAACATTTATTTTGATCAAGTGTCACGCCCCGGAGGTCTTAAGACAAGCGAAAAAACGTGTTTATTTTTTTTTTGAAATGCAAGTGAGGACGACCTCGCCTACCGGTGCGTGTCAGACCCGCCATATATACAAATTCACCCTGCAAATGGACAGAGTCTCCTTTGTATATGCACGGTGTCACGATTACAACAACGACGATAACATCATACAGCATTAGCCACACAGTCACGGTGAACAAGTACGAACGTGCAACAACATTCAACAACATTAGGATGAACCTATGAGTTTGCAAACGGTGTCCACACGACACCCATTCCTTTAGAAACGTCTAAACATTCGCATTAAGGCGGCTATATTGTTCGAAAGGATAAATCCACAGGGTTTTCAAAGTGGTGCCCACACGACACCCTATTTTTTGAAAAATATTTTCGAAATCCTTTTGACATTGTAAAACGGCCGCAAAGTCTAAGATTCATAATAATATCCAAACAACTAGTTACTTGTCCACATATCCAGCATGATCCACGTCCACAAACTAAACTAAAGAGAGAGAGAATGGAGATAACCACACTAAGAGTTCTAACAAAGGGCCTCATACGGCCGATAGCTAGGTCTGCGTTGCCTCACCACCGTCCCGATGTACATACCTATTTGGACCTGTCACGGAGTGGGTAAAGTCAGTGACAAATAAAGTACATGTTATAACATTAATGAACAGGAAATTTGAATGAATTACTCTGCACCGGCACCTTTCGCTATCCTTCGCCCTGAATTCACTTTATTTAATTTAGTGGCACCGTCACGTCAGGGTAGTCGACGATCTCCCCACGCGACACTTACAATGCTTTTACCCCTTCACGATGCGTGAGCGACATGTTTAGCTATCGTGAAGAGGTCCCCACCCTACACGCATGGGGCACACGGGTCATTCAGACCACTTCTCCGGAAAAGTACACCCATGCAGGGGCCATTTCGCCTGTGTACGTACAGCATCCAACACCGGTTTGCCGAAGTTAGCATAAATTAAATGTTGCGACACTTGGTCGCCACAAACATTAGCAAAGAACAATACATATAATGCGAAGGGTTAATTTACTGGAAACACTTCATCTACTTTATTAAACAGGTTAGTACGAACATTTAAATGATATACTGCACCTAATGCACTTACAGCACTTGTTGCATAAGAACCCACCTGGTTGCGGGAAGATCGGGGTACTAGGGGTCTTTGACACTCTCCCGCTGCGCACCTGGACCTAAAGAAGTCCCCAAAAACAACAGTTAATAACGTATACACTTACCGAAAATGGAAACCCAATTAACTCTGCGCCGTAACCCCAAAACGGCGCCAAGAACCATACTCGCCGACTCCCCGCGCGCACGCACATCCCCTCCCCGTAGGCGTCGTCGCCCGCGGAGATTGCTCGCCGTCTGCGGATGTCCCGCGCGGCGCCCGCGCGTCGGCCGCCAGCCTGCGGGTGCCCCGCGAGGTTCAAGACCGCGCGACGAGCGCCCGCGGGTGGCGCCCGCGCGGAGACTGCCCGCGCGCACACACATCCCCTCCCCGTAGGCGTCGTCGCCCGCGGAGATTGCTCGCCACCCGTTCCCTTCGTCTCCTCCGCCCGTGCGGTGCCCTAGCGGCACCGCGCGTCGTCCGCCCACGCGCGTCGTGCCCTAAATCGCACGGTGACGGCGGCGGGCGGCGAAGATGAAGGGAACGGAGACGGGGAAGACATCAAAAAATTTACGACATGGAACCCGAAAATATTACGAATGTAAAAACACTCACCGGATAATCCGACGGGGAACAACCGATCGCGCTCTAGCTTCCGGTACGTGGTTCGTGGTGATCGGATCCCGCCGTCTTCTTCCTCTTCCTTTCCTCCGGTTAGGGTTCCGCCTTTCCCCCCCCTTTTTTTTTCTTTCCGCTCTCTCGGTTAGGGTTTCGTATCTCTCTTTTTATTTCTTTTTAACGAAAGGTGGGATTATTTTATATTATATTTTTTTTTTCTATCTCGTACGTAGTTTAATTTCTGTTTTCTATTTTCCGTCACCGAATAATTAATTATTTAATTAATTATTCCCTACGAGATAACCCCCATTATCCCAAACGGGTGAAAGATATTTTGCATGGATTTCGATGCACGTTTAGTCACCGCATCACTAAAAATTTCGTTTCGGGAGGTCACGACATCGGATTCCAGATCCGATCGCACCGTCGGTCATCGTTTTTCGAGCTCTTTCACAGAAAAATACATGCACCACACACACCGACCGACTCACAAAATACTATAATTTCGGAGTACTAAAAGAACACTAAATTAGAAGGAGGGTCAAGTATTACAGAAAAACCGTGTCATTACACCACTCACACTTTATAAAAAATTTCGTCCTCGAAACTTAATCACGACCCTCGCTAAACAGTTCAGGAAAACACTCCTTCAATTTCAATTCCAGTTCCCACGTCGCCTCGCGTTCTCGTGGTTGCTCCATTGGACCTTTACATAGGGAATGGTCCGGTTCCGTAATTTCTTGTCTTCTCGTGCTAGGATCCGCACCGGCGTCTCCTCGACGGTTAAGTCCTCTTGTAGCTTGACAGTGGATATGTCCAGGGCGTGAGAGGGGTCGGGTAAATACTTTCGGAGCATCGAAACGTGAAACACGTTGTGTACTCGGTCTAGGTTTGGCGGCAAGGCCAACCGATACTCCACCGGACCCACGCGTTCTAGGATCTCAAACGGTCCCACATACCTCTGACTTAGCTTCCCCCTCAGGCCGAAACGTCGGGTCCCCTTTGAAGGCGACACCCGTAGCAACACGTGCTCGCCCACCATGAATTCCAATTTCCGACGTCTATGGTCCGCGTAACTTTTCTGTCTGCTCTGGGCGGTTAACAGTCGCTGCCTGATCAGGCGCACCTTCGCCTCGGTCTCTTCCACCAAATCCGGTCCCAACCATTTGCGCTCTCCCAAGTCATCCCAGCATAATGGTGACCGACAGCGGCGCCCATACAAAGCCTCGTATGGCGCCATTTGAATGCTGGCTTGGTAACTGTTATTATAGGCGAATTCTACAAGCGGCAGGTATTGAGACCATCCGTCGCCCAGGTCAAGTACGCATGCCCGAAGCATGTCTTCGAGGATCTGGATCACCCGTTCTGATTGTCCGTCAGTTTGCGGGTGGAAGGCCGTGCTGAAATGCAGCTTGGTTCCCATTGCTCGCTGCAGACTTTGCCAAAATTTCGACACGAACCGCGTGTCTCTGTCCGACGTGATGGACGCTGGTATACCATGCAACCTTACTATTTCATCAATGTAGGTCCGCGCCAGCCGTTCCCGTGTCCACATCGTATGTATAGGCAGGAAGTGGGCAGATTTCGTCAAACGGTCTACTATGACCCATATCGCGTCATGCCCTTGAGATGATCTCGGAAAACCAGTCACGAAATCCATCGTAATCATCTCCCACTTCCATTCCGGCACCGGCAACGGTTGTAACTTCCCTGCTGGACGCTGGTGTTCGGCCTTTACCTGTTGGCACAATAGACAGTGTGCCACAAACCGGATTACATCCCCTTTCATCTTAGGCCACCAAAAGGTTTGCTTTAAGTCCTTGTACATTTTCGTCCCCCCAGGGTGCACGGCGTAGGGCATGGTGTGCGCCTCGCTCAGGATTTCCTCCTTGAGCTCCGGTAGATCCGGCACACAGATTCGTCCCCGAAAACGTATCGTGCCATCTGCGTCCCCCGTGAAATCACCCCCTTGGTCTGAGGGTAGTCTGTCTCGTACCAGTTGTAACTGGGTATCAGTCGATTGCCCTTCTCGGATCCTGTCCAGTAGGGTGGGTCTGACCACCAGGGTCATGAGTCGTGCGACCGTCCCCGCTGGTACTACCTCCAGTCTTAGTTGCGAAAATTCTGCAATCAAACGGTCCTGCTGGGTAAGGGCGTTCGCCATCGATTCCGCCGTCTGTCCTTTGCGGCTCAAGGCATCCGCCACCACGTTCGCCTTCCCAGGGTGGTAGTGGATGGTTAAATCATAGTCTTTCAGTAGTTCGAGCCACCGCCTTTGCAGCAAATTCAACTCCTTCTGGGTGAAGAGGTACTTGAGGCTCTGATGGTCTGAGTACACATTGCAGTGTGTTCCATACAAATAGTGCCTCCACAACTTGAGGACGAATACGACTGCTGCAAGCTCCAGGTCGTGCACGGGATAGTTTCTCTCGTACTCCTTGAGTTGCCTTTACGCATAGGCTATGACTTTACCCCGTTGCATAAGCACGCCTCCGAGACCGTTCCGCGACGCATTGCAGTACACCTCGTAGTCCTCGCCGGGCTCCGATAGAGAAAGCACCGGGGTTCGCGTCAACTTGTTCTTGAGTTCTTCAAAACTCTTCTGGCATTGCTCTATCCAGATGTACTTTTCTCCTTTACGGGTCAGGCGAGTCAGGGGCATGGCTATCTTGGAGAAGCCTGTAAAGTCTTCTGAGAAGAACTGGTTAAAAAGAAAAACAAAGAGGAGTTAGGGAGAAGAATAAGAGGGGAATAAGAGTTAAGTCGGAAGGAAAGTAAGGAGACTTAGCTTAATAACTGGATGTAGTCGTTCCATGGCCGCTCCAGGGGATGTAGGGGCGGAGGATCATCGCACAGCAACCTTGGTGGCGGAGGGAGTTGTGCTTGGTAGGAGCAAGGAGTTAGCTGGAAATGGCTGGAGAACCGCCAGAGAGGGTAACCATGGGGAAGTAGCTGGTAACTAGAGAAAGCAACTGGGGTAACGCAAGTGGAGGAAACCAGCTGTAAGGGAAGAAGCCGGAAGCTTGTAGAAGGAGCCAACGGGTCGGATCTTCAGCTGAGACCCGCACCATTACGCCAACACCAGGGAAGCCCAAGCCCAGGCGCAGAAGGCCCACTCAAGGGTTACAATGACGCAACAACAAAGTCCACAGAGATATTTCCAACATTTGCAGTTCAGTCCCCATTAGTTACATATTAACACATAGGCCCATATGAAGGCTATAAATAGGTAGTTATAACTGTAAAAAGAAACTATGCGTTGAATAACAGTTCTCACTTCTCCTTTCCCCAATTTCCTCTCCACTCTCTTCTCACTCTCTCTCTCTCTCCCCTCTCCCTCATTCTCTTCCCTCTCATTACCCCAAATTCGGATCACCATTGTTGCCGAGTTGAAGAAGCAAGCCACAGCATCTGTACCACGCCCGGATCATCATCGCCGGGGCCCCATCAGAGAAGATTCATCATCGAGGCTCCGACTCCGATCCTGGCGTTAGCTCCGGTGATCGTCACTGTTGCCATCCGAGCTCAAGATCAGGGATCCAAGCGGTTGCAACTACTGTTGCCATCCGAGCTCAAGATCAGGGATCCAAGCGGTTGCAACTCGGATCGAGCTTTACAATTGGTATCAGAGCAGTTCCATCCCAGGGACTGTGGAATTGGAGAAGATCCGCTCAGGTACCCTTCTCAATTCACTCTTTCGTTGTCAATCGAGCATTCTTAGAACAGATCTGCACAAGTTATAGAATAGTGTGAGATCTAGCAACATCGATTCATCGAGTATACGAAAATTGGGAGAAAGAATCAAAACCGATTTAGGTTTACTGCTGATTTCAACTCAATGGCTGAGGGAACACGTCTCAAGGATCTTAACGAACACATGTTAACCCTAGAATCTCGGATGCACAAACTCACCACTGAATACCAAGAAAAGATAGTAGAGTTATCGGCACAGATTAAAGGAGTAAGTGATAATGAGCAAAAGCATTATGAATTAATGCAAGCTGAAGCTCTGCGAAGGCACGAGGAGATATTAAGGGTCTTAACAGTTCACAACCCTCAAGCAGTTAATGTAGAAACAGCATATCCATAACAAAATATCAAGTATGAAAACCCGGGCAGTAGTGGTAGCAAATTTGTGAAACCAGAGTTAAAAGAAAGCAAGGGTAAAGGGTTGTTACCTAATCCACTGAGAGATTTTGAATCTAGAGAAGGAGATCGAGGTGATACTGTATTAGGTAAGGGATATCATCATCCCCACCCTCGACTGGAATTTCCTACGTTCAATGGTGAGGAACCACGGAACTGGGTGGAAAATTGTGAACAATATTTTGAAGTTTACCAAATTCCTCAACAGCAATGGTTGAATATTGCCACTATGCATATGTATGGCAGAGCTAGAACCTGGAAGCAAAGTTACCTAGTTCACAGGCAGATGGTTAGTTGGGATGAATTTGTGGACTCTCTTTATCGAAGATTTGCGCAAACGGGGGAAAGATACTTAATCAGGGAGTTTAACAATCTGAAACAGATGGGCACGGTTGAAAGATATCAAGAGAAGTTCGAAGAGCTTAAGACTCAGTTACTATATTATAACCCCCAATTAACGGAGGAACATTTCATTTCATGCTATATCAATGGGTTGAGGGAGGACTTAGTGCCTTTCTTAGATATTGCTCACCCAAATACATTGGAGGAGGCTTATGAACAGGCAAAACTGCATGAGAGGGCACTGTCAGTAATAAGTAGAAAGTATAAGCCAACTTCAAGAAGTTCTGGACCGGGCTATTTGACCAATAACTATTACAAACCACAGGCACCCACAGGTCAAAGCCACAATTCCAATAACTCCCAGAAGTTGGGGGGAAATCAGTTGCCTTAAAATAAATCATTACTGGAGCAAAGGAGAGCGGCGGGACAGTGTTTCAAATGTGGTGATAAATACCACCCGGGTCATGTATGCTCCAACAAAGTTCTCAATTATTTACAGAGTCAAGAAAATATACTGGAAGTATTTGATGAGGATTGTATCTTAGAAGGAAATCTGGAAGCAGAAGGAGAGATGGGCAGTCAAGAAGGTGAACCATGCTACAATCAGGAGGAAGGCATCTCTGTACATGCCTTAAGTGGAGAGAAGCCCCAGGAAACCATCACGTTGCAAGGGGAAGCTAAGGGGCATCCTTTAATAGTGTTAATTGATACAGGGAGTACCCATAGTTTCATGGATTTACAAGTGGCCAAAGATATCAAAGCTCAATTAATTGCTGCAAGTCCTTTAATAGTCACAGTGGCTAATGGACAGAAGGTCCTTAGTAAATTACAGTGCCTAGGGTTCAATTGGGTGATGCAGGGACAAACTTTCCAGGCGGATTTGAGGATCATTAGGCTGGAAGGCTCAGGAATAATATTGGGTATCGATTGGTTAAAGTCGTATGGTCAAGTGACCTTTGATTTCCAACAGAATTCTATTACTATAATCAAGGAGGTGCAACCTGTTACGGTATTTTGGTGTTGGCATATTTCGTGAGTCAAGTCAGTGAGTTGAGTCGTAGTCTTAAAGGGATCAAATTGTCAATCAGCAATCAAAGACTTAGAGAAGATTCAACAAGAGCTCAAGTTGACACTCAGTGTCTTGAGTCTTGAAGATTGAAGATAAAGAATTGTGGATCAGTTACATCAATCTCAAGAAGAAAGTATTCAAAAGGATCAGGTATGTTTAACTAAATAATTTTGGTGATCCGAATACTTTCTTATAGTGTAGAAACACTTGGATGAATTTTTAATTGCATAAAAATCAAAAACTGGACATGGGACATGTTCAGGATCCGGATTAGATAATCCAATCCGGATCCCGAAGGGTATTAGTTCATGTGCAAATCCAATCCGGATCCAAGCCTATTCTGATCCGGATCCCGAACATTGGATGTTGCTGAAATTCATGAACGATCCGGATTGGGCCTTGCGATCCGGATCCCGAACCCTTGGATTTCTGGAATCGTCAATCTCGTTACGACGATCCGGATCGCAGTAATCCCGATCCGGATCGCCGTCCTGAAAAATTCCAGATAAGGTATGTTTTTGATTCTTATCTCTTTCCAAAGGTTTCTAAACTATAAATAGACATTTAGGGTTTCTCAAAAACGTGGGAGCACGGCCGATCATTTTATAAAACACTTGAGAGCAACCCTAGAGGCTAGGTTTTTATCGTTCTTCTTTATAGCCTCTTTTAGGTCAATTCGATGGTTCTTTCAAGAACATATCTTTTGTCGAATTGATCTAATCTTTGCTTAGAGATTTCTCCCATGGATCTTCATTGATAATCTAAGCAAAGGATCACCATCGAAGCCAATATTCTTACCGGCTGAGTTTGCGTCGTGGATTCGACGTGGCACCGTGGATTCGGTGTGTTGAAGGCGTTTCGTGGATTCGAAACGTGTGCTCGTGGATTCGAGTGGCGTTCGTGGATTCGAACGTGTGCAGTGGACGTGCAAACGGTGGAGCGCAAGGTCCGAAGAAATTGAAGGAGGGGTTAAATCCGTGGAGACGGTAATCACCTTGTTATTCTTCGTTTCTTAGTGGATTGTTATTGCGTGGACATCCAACCGGTCAGCGCAAGGTCCGAAGAACTTGAAGGAGGGGTCGAGTCCGTGGAGTCGGTAATCACCTTGTTATTCTTCAATTCTTAGTGGATTGTTATTGCGTGTTGGTCCCGTGGTTTTTCTCCTGGATTGGAGTTTCCACGTAAATCTCGGTGTGTTGATTTTTATTTTCCGCATTGTTTTTTATTTTTGCACTGAGATTGGTTTTTATAATATTACACCTATTCACCCCCCTCTAGGTGTTTGATAGTACCTATTTAGATCCTTGTGGATCCTAAATAACTCTACAATTGGTATCAGAGCGGGTTTTAGGTTTATCTATCATGATGGGTGAAAGTGGTAATATTTTTAGACCTCCTCTTTTTGATGGGACCAATTATGCATATTGGAAAATGCGGATGAGAGCTTTTCTCATCTCTATTGATGAGCGGGTATGGCAAACCGTTGAATACGGTTGGGTGCATCCGGTTGAGGAAGTAGGAAATTCTACTACCCCAAAACCTCGCTCTAGATGGTCTAAAGAGGAAATCGAAAGATCTTCTTACAATGGGAAAGGTATGAACGCTTTATTTAATTCTCTTTCCTCGACTGAGTTTACACGAATTTCCGCGTGTGAAACCGCGAAGGAAATTTGGGATATTCTCAAAATTACACATGAGGGTACTAATCTTGTAAAAATTCAAAAGCTCCAGATGCTTACAAGTCAATTTGACTCTATTCATATGGAAGAGCATGAATTGTTTACAGATTATTACACTAGACTTCAAGATGTAATTAATACATGTGCTAATTTAGGAGAAAAGATCCCGGAGTCGAAAATTGTAAGAAAGATACTTCGGACTCTTCCGGAACGGTTTAGGGCAAAGGTTACCGCCATTGAAACCGTTAGTCATCCGGATGAGATGAGTGTAGAGGAATTAGTAGGTGCTTTACAAACTTATGAGATGACTTTTCCTACTAATCAAATTTCTTCCAAGTCTTCTTCTAAGCTTACAGGTATTGCATTCAAATCAACAAAGGAAGAAGATGGCGAATCGAGTTCCGACGATGAAATCTCTTTTGCCGATTTTGAAGAACAATTGGCGCGGATCACAAAGAAATTTCGTCGGAAATTTTGGAAGAATCGAACCGATGGATCTTCATCCACGAAACCATCTAAAGGATCATCGGGTTCTAAATCCTCTAAACTCAAAGGCGTTGCAAAACCTTCTAAAGAAAAAGAAAAAGATGATTTCGAAGGGGAAATCCGATGTTATCGATGCAAAGGCTACGGCCATATTTCAACGGATTGTCCTTCTAAGAAATCATATAAAAAGAAGGCTTTGCAAGCGAAAACTTGGGACGATTCTAGTTTCGATGAATCGACCTCAAGTGAAGAGGAAAAAGTTGTTGCTTTTCATGCCTCTCAAATTCCCTCTTCTAATTTGTGTTTATCATCTTTAGTCACTGACTCTATTCCTTTGATTTTGCATGAAACATCAACATCCGGAGGAGAGTCATCAAGTGAGGGGGAGTCGGACGAAGAAGAACTCGTTGAGGCATACCAACAACTTCTTGCGGAATCAAAGAAGATGGCCAAACTTAACAAGAAGTTGAGGAAGCAACGACATGAAGTTCAAGACGAGAATCAAGCTTTAAAGATCAAACTTCATGATCTCGAGGAGGAACATGGACGGTTATTGGATAACAATAAAATCCTCCAAGAAAAGATAAACCAATCGGAGACGATCGTTAATTCATATATGGACAAGATTGGTTTTCTTGAAAAGCAGTTTGAAGAAATTCATGTCACCAACCAAGCTTTGACCAAGCAAGTTCATGAACTTAAATCCGACATACAAAGGCTTTCAACCGGTTCCAAGAAACTTGATTGTATGTCCGGATTAGGTCAAACAAGCAAGGTTGGTTTGGGATTTAAAAAGAACCAAACTGTGCATGCTTCAAGTTCCACAATGAAATTGAAAGGAAGAACTTGTCACCTATGTGGACTTGAAGGACACTTGGTGAAGTATTGCCCGAAAAAGAAAAAGAAAAATACTTCGGCAACTTCATCTACAGAGCGGACTCAACGGAATCAAAAGATGCATCAACTCAAAGGAGTTCACTCAACCCACCAAAGGTCCGAGCCACAACATCAATCATACAAGTGGATTATTGCGAGGCAAAGACCTAAGGTGGATCAACAGTCAAAGCGGACAACCCCCGGCCACAACGAATCAAGACAACCCAAAATCCAGCGATTTTGGATTCGGAAAGGTGATATCTTTCCTTGTCTTAAGTTCTAAATAGCTTTTGACTGTATGTAATGCTTTGATTGGTTTTCCCTTCATATTTTGCTTAATCTTTGCATTACATGTTTTTCAATGCTCTTTGTTTTTATATTTTGTTTTTGAACAAAAGGGTTTTTAACGAACAAGTGCATTGAATAAAAAGGGCTTCATGTTCATTCACTCCAAATTAAGTTTTCTTGGATTATCAACTTGACTCCATATTCATAATCTTGAAGACACTTCATTTAGAGGAGTTGTTTAATTGAGCATTGGTTAAATTGACTTTAATTGCATCCTTTCACGCATTTAGAAATTTATTATGCTTTTGATATCATAATATTTCAATGTTGCAATGATCATTTATGTTAATTAAGTCATCTTCTAAGTGATCAAAGTCAATTTCTCTCTCAATGATCTCTTGGTATAGTCATTATCTTATTTGACTGCTTAGTCGAGTATGAATGCGAGATCAATTTTTGGTTGAATACCTTATATATTAAATAATTGATAGCCAATTGAGGGGGAGTCAAAGAAAAGTAAAATGCTCAAAAGATGTGGAAAGAGTTACATCCCAATGAGGAGTGTGAAAACTACCACCACATGGAGAAAAAGAAGAAGAAAAAGATACTCCATGAATGCAAAGCAAATTTTTGTTTTATAATTGTTGATGAAATGCATATTGAAATACTTGACTCAGTCATATTTCATGGTTGGTATAAGGTGGGATTTTTGATAAAAGATGCTCAAAGAGCCACTCCTTCAACAGATTGTCTAGATATATTATCTAACTTATCGGGGATTTCAAACATCTATTGATCTTTGTATTTCATTTTCTTTACCAAAATTGATGATTTGATAAAGGCATTACTCATAAGATCAGGTTAGATGTAATTGAAGTTGTTCAACTTTAAGAGTTTTAATTTTCATAAATTTTCGTTTCATTTTTGGGTATTTTTGGTAGATTTGGTATAATCTATTTCTTGTTGCATGAAACGATGATTTCTGTTTAAAGTTGATATGCTAATGTGCTTACATACTCTTTCTGGTTTTTATTTTTCTAAATTATTCTAATGAAAGAAATTTGGATTGAATGACATCTCTTTGAATTCTTTGTTCTTCAAAGCACTTAAATGGATTTCTTGATGGTATACAAATCGGTATTTGAAAAGATGACAAAATCTGGATTTGTTTCAAGAAATTATTTGATTTTTTGCTTTCTGGTACCGGTACGCAATCTGCATTTTTGTTATATACCGGAACTGAGCTTTTATCTCTCTTTCTCTATGAACTAATTTCCTTTTGTCTAGTGTGTTCACTGTTTGACAATTTGTGACAAAAAGGGGGAGAAGAGAAATGACGGAGATGAGATCATCAAGAGAGGACAAACGAAAATGGAAAAATGGGGGAGAACGGAAAATGATGATCGTATCACAAACGGGGAGAACATAGATGCTCAAGAACATGGAGAACATGGAGAACATGTTAGAGATGCTCAAGATAGGGGGAGACAAAGAAAAAATTGAAAGAGCCGAAAAACAAAAGAACCAAAAGAAAAACGGATCAAATGTAGGATTTTAATTTCTAACGACTAACGTTTGATTTTGTTTGGAGTTTTGTTTTGCAGGAATTACATCACTTTAAGACTCCAAGTCCTAAGTCATAGAGTATGTTCTAGGACTGTTTGGTTCAAATGTATTTTGTATTTATTGGATCTTTCACGCAAAGAAAATCAATGTTTTGGTGATGACATTGAATTTCGATTTTTTGGTTTAAGATGAGTGACTTGAGCGTTTTTATGTATTTTTGGGTTTTGTCACGAAATTGCCAAAGGGGGAGATTGTTACGGCATTTTGGTGTTGGCATATTTCGTGAGTCAAGTCAGTGAGTTGAGTCGGAGTCTTAAAGGGATCAAATTGTCAATCAGCAATCAAAGACTTAGAGAAGATTCAACAAGAGCTCAAGTTGACACTCAGTGTCTTGAGTCTTGAAGATTGAAGATAAAGAATTGTGGATCAGTTACATCAATCTCAAGAAGAAAGTATTCAAAAGGATCAGGTATGTTTAACTAAATAATTTTGGTGATCCGAATACTTTCTTATAGTGTAGAAACACTTGGATGAATTTTTAATTGCATAAAAATCAAAAACTGGACATGGGACATGTTCAGGATCCGGATCAGATAATCCAATCCGGATCCCGAAGGGTATTAGTTCATGTGCAAATCCAATCCGGATCCAAGCCTATTCTGATCCGGATCCCGAACATTGGATGTTGCTGAAATTCATGAACGATCCGGATCGGGCCTTGCGATCCGGATCCCGAACCCTTGGATTTCTGGAATCGTCAATCTCGTTACGACGATCCGGATCGCAGTAATCCCGATCCGGATCGCCGTCCTGAAAAATTCCAGATAAGGTATGTTTTTGATTCTTATCTCTTTCCAAAGGTTTCTAAACTATAAATAGACATTTAGGGTTTCTCAAAAAATGTGGGGAGCACGGCCGATCATTTTATAAAACACTTGAGAGCAACCCTAGAGGCTAGGTTTTTATCGTTCTTCTTTATAGCCTCTTTTAGGTCAATTCGATGGTTCTTTCAAGAACATATCTTTTGTCGAATTGATCTAATCTTTGCTTAGAGATTTCTCCCATGGATCTTCATTGATAATCTAAGCAAAGGATCACCATCGAAGCCAATATTCTTACCGGCTGAGTTTGCGTCGTGGATTCGACGTGGCACCGTGGATTCGGTGTGTTGAAGGCGTTTCGTGGATTCGAAACGTATGCTCGTGGATTCGAGTGGCGTTCGTGGATTCGAACGTGTGCAGTGGACGTGCAAACGTTGGAGCGCAAGGTCCGAAGAAATTGAAGGAGGGGTTAAATCCGTGGAGACGGTAATCACCTTGTTATTCTTCGTTTCTTAGTGGATTGTTATTGCGTGGACATCCAATCGGTGAGCGCAAGGTCCGAAGAACTTGAAGGAGGGGTCGAGTCCGTGGAGTCGGTAATCACCTTGTTATTCTTCAATTCTTAGTGGATTGTTATTGCGTGTTGGTCCCGTGGTTTTTCTCCTGGATTGGAGTTTCCACGTAAATCTCGGTGTGTTGATTTTTATTTTCCGCATTATTTTTTATTTTTGCACTGAGATTGGTTTTTATAATATTACACCTATTCACCCCCCTCTAGGTGTTTGATAGTACCTATTTAGATCCTTGTGGATCCTAAATAACTCTACACAACCAATATCACTGAAAGGAATGGGAGAAAGAGCTAAGCTAAGAGTAATCACAGCCAACCAATGGTACCAAGGGCTACCCTATGGAAACTGTTGCGTCATTCAGCAGTGTACCTCAGTTAACAGTGAGGAGGAAATTGCTGTTGATCCTGAGTTAATAAGGGTATTGGATCAATATACTGATGTTTTCTGTGAACCCAAAGAGTTACCCCCGCAGAGGAAGGAAGATCACAGAATACCCCTTCAACCAGGTACTATCCCAGTCAATCTTAGGCCGTACAGGCACTCTCATGAACAGAAAAGTGAGGTGGAGAGGCAAGTTAAAGAAATGCTTGAAGCATCAATAATACAGGACAGCAACAGTCCTTTTGCTGCCCCAGTGCTGTTGGTAAAGAAAAAAGATGGTAGCTGGAGGATGTGCGTAGATTATAGGCAACTCAATAAAGCAACTATCAAAGATAAGTTCCCGATTCCTATTATTGATGATCTATTAGATGAATTGGGAAATTCCCAACTATTCTCTAAGTTGGACCTCAGGTCAGGATATCACCAGATTAGGGTTTATCCCGAAGATATACCTAAAACTGCCTTCCGTACACATCAAGGACACTATGAATTCAAGGTTATGCCTTTCGGCCTAACTAATGCTCCTGCGACATTCCAGTCTTTGATGAATACTGTTTTTAGATCCCAATTAAGAAAATTTGTATTAGTATTTTTCGATGATATCTTGGTATACAGTAAATCTTTGGAAGAGCATGTGAGACACTTGACAGTAGTACTGGAGCTTATGAGGAGTAATCAACTATATGCGAAAAGAAGCAAGTGTGCATTTGGGAGGAAGCAGGTGGAGTACTTGGGACATGTCATTTCAGCAGATGGTGTAGCAACAGATTCCACTAAAATAGAGGCTATGACACAATGGCCGGTTCCCCAAACAATAAAGGAGTTACGAGGGTTCTTGGGCTTGACTGGGTATTATCGGAAATTTGTTAAACACTATGGAGTGATTAGTAAGCCTCTCACTGAGTTGTTAAAAAAAGATTAGTTTCATTGGAGCCCTGAAGCTCAACAGGCATTTGAAGCCCCTAAGATAGCTATGACTACAGTTCCAGTGCTTCGACTACCTGATTATGGGAAGCCTTTTGTATTGGAGGTGGATGCTAGTGGGGAGGGCATTGGAGCTGTGCTATCCCAAGAAGGGAGACCTATAGCTTTCCTCAGTAAAGCTATTAAATGGAAGAATCTGAGCCTATCTACTTACGAGAAGGAATTCCTAGCTATCCTAATGGCTACACAAAAATGGAGGCATTATCTAATGACTGGGAGCTTCATTATACAAACCGATCACGAAAGTTTAAAATATCTTTTGGAACAAAAAATTGTTACACCCATGCAACAGAAGGGCATGATGAAACTCATGGGATTTGATTATACTATTGTACATAGAAAGGGCAAAGATAATAAGGCTGCGGATGCCTTGTCTAGACTCCACTATGTCACAGCTAAGGCTATGGCTATTACTTCTATATCTCCAGGATGGACCTATGAATTGGAAGATAGTTATCAAGGTGATGCCTACGCCACAGCAGCTATTGGGAAGGTCAAAGCACAATCTGAGAATTGTCAACACTACACCTACAATCAGGGAGTCCTAAGGTATAAAGGCAGGGTGTATGTTGGAAGTTCAGGAGAACTAAGAAACAAGTTAATCAATCATTTTCATCATTCTGTGACTGGGGGCCATTCTGGGGTGCTACACACCTATCAAAGAGCTAAGAGTCACTTTTATTGGAATGGTATGAAGAAACACATTGAGGAACAAATCAGAAGCTGCGAAGTGTGTGCCCAAAACAAAATAGTTACTCAAGTTACACCGGGTCTACTACAGCCTTTACCTATACCACAACAGATTTGGGAGGATATCAGCATGGATTTCATAGAGGCTTTGCCAAAATCAGAGGGTAAGGATGCGATACTGGTAGTGGTGGACTGGTTGACTAAGTACTCACATTTCATCTCATTAAAACATCCATTCACAGCCTCAGAGATAGCTAAAATTTTTCTGGACTCAGTATACAAACTCCACGGCTGTCCTAAAAGCATAGTGACTGACCGGGACAAGGTTTTCACGAGTCTATTTTGGAAGGAGTTATTCCATCTACTGGGAACCCAATTGAAAATGAGTACATCATACCACCCGAAAACCGATGGCCAAACAGAGAGAGTAAATCAATGTCTAGAAACATACTTACGGTGTATGTGCTTCCAACATCCCCAGAAGTGGGGTAAGTATCTGTCACTGGCGGAATGGTGGTATAACACCAATTTCCATTCGTCTCTGGGCACTACTCCTTACAAAGCATTGTATGGAGTAGACCCCCCTTCTACCTTGGTAGCTACTGTGGATACAGTTACTCATCCAGAGGTAAGGGAGTGGGCCTCAGAGAGAGAGAGATTGACGAGGGAATTAAGAGACAGATTACAAATTGCTCAGAATCGCATGAAACAGCAAGCCGATAAACATAGGAGGGAGAAAGAGTATGAAGTGGGAAGTTGGGTATACCTGAGATTACAGCCTTACCGACAAGTCTCTGTAGCAGGAAGGAAGAATCCCAAGCTTGCAGCCCGCTACTATGGACCTTTTGAAGTGCTGGCTCGTGTTGGAAGAGTGGCTTACAGATTAAACTTGCCCATGGATTCCCAGATCCATCCTGTGTTTCATGTGTCTCAATTGAAACCAGGTTTTCCTCCAAGTGAACAAGTCATTCCCACAGCACCCCTCACAGGTAGAGATGGTGAACTATTGGCAGGACCTGAGAGGGTATTGAACCGCCGTACAAGCTCCAAGAGAAAGAGAAGTGTCGAAGAGGTACTGGTGAAGTGGTTCAATCTTCCGGAGGATGCAACGACGTGGGAAGATGTCCGCGTCTTGCGTATCAGGTATCCAGACTTCATTACCTGAGGGCAGGTAATGACTCAAGGGGAAGGGATTGTAAAGTCTTCTGAGAAGAACTGGTTAAAAAGAAAAACAAAGAGGAGTTAGGGAGAAGAATAAGAGGGGAATAAGAGTTAAGTCGGAAGGAAAGTAAGGAGACTTAGCTTAATAACTGGATGTAGTCGTTCCATGGCCGCTCCAGGGGATGTAGGGGCAGAGGATCATCGCACAGCAACCTTGGTGGCGGAGGGAGTTGTGCTTGGTAGGAGCAAGGAGTTAGCTGGAAATGGCTGGAGAACCGCCAGAGAGGGTAACCATGGGGAAGTAGCTGGTAACTAGAGGAAGCAACTGGGGTAACGCAAGTGGAGGAAACCAGCTGTAAGGGAAGAAGTCGGAAGCTTGTAGAAGGAGCCAACGGGTCGGATCTTCAGCTGAGACCCGCACCATTACGCCAACACCAGGGAAGCCCAAGCCCAGGCGCAGAAGGCCCACTCAAGGGTTACAATGACGCAACAACAAAGTCCACAGAGATATTTCCAACATTTGCAGTTCAGTCCCCATTAGTTACATATTAACACATAGGCCCATATGAAGGCTATAAATAGGTAGTTATAACTGTAAAAAGAAACTATGCGTTGAATAACAGTTCTCACTTCTCCTTTCCCCAATTTCCTCTCCACTCTCTTCTCACTCTCTCTCTCTCTCCCCTCTCCCTCATTCTCTTCCCTCTCATTACCCCAAATTTGGATCACCATTGTTGCCGAGTTGAAGAAGCAAGCCACAGCATCTGTACCACGCCCGGATCATCATCGCCGGGGCCCCATCAGAGAAGATTCATCATCGAGGCTCCGACTCCGATCCTGGCGTTAGCTCCGGTGATCGTCACTGTTGCCATCCGAGCTCAAGATCAGGGATCCAAGCGGTTGCAACTACTATTGCCATCCGAGCTCAAGATCAGGGATCCAAGCGGTTGCAACTCGGATCGAGCTTTACAATCCTTCCACAAAGCGTCTGTAATACCCTGCCAGACCCAGGAAGCTTCGTATCTCAGTTACCGTCGTCGGCCTGGGCTAGTCGGTTACCGAATCTATCTTCTTCGGGTCGACCGCAATCCCAGCAGCCGACACGATATGCCCTAGAAAGCCCACCTCGCGGAGCCAAAACTCATACTTTTTGAGTTTGGCATAAAGTTTCTGTTCCCGTAGGGTTTGGAGGACTGTACGCAGATGCTCTTCATGCTCCTCATCTGTACGGGAGTAGATGAGAATGTCGTCAATGAAGACCACTACGAAAGTATCTAAGAAGGGTTTGAACACCCTATTCATCATGTCCATGAATACCGCTGGGGCGTTTGTGACCCGAACGGCATTACCGTGAACTCGTAGTGACCATAGCGAGTCCGGAACGCTGTCTTGGAGATGTCCTCACCCCTAACTCGGAGCTGGTGGTAGCCAGACTGCAGATCGATCTTAGAGAACACCGTTGCTCCTTGTAACTGGTCAAACAGGTCATCAATCCGTGGCAACGGATACTTGTTCTTGATGGTGACCTTGTTTAATTCTCGGTAGTCAATGCACAGGCGAAGGCTTTCGTCCTTCTTTCTTACGAACAAAACGGGTGCGCCCCATGGCGACACGCTCGGTCTGATGAAGCCTTTATCCAAAAGATCCTCTAGTTGCGCCTTGAGTTCTTTCAACTCGGCGAAGGCCATCCTGTACGGCGCCTTCGTGATGGGTTTAGTGCCTGGAAGTAACTCGATGGGAAAGTCGACCTCTCGTTCGGGCGGCATCCCAGGGAGTTCCGCCGGAAATACGTCCGGATATTCTCTTACACTGGGATATCGGGTCTAACTTGAGTTGTGGACCCACGCGATCTAACGATTTTCCTGGGTCCTTAGTCATTACGTAAAGGGGGTGGGTCCTATTTAACCCTTACATAACCACAAACTGTAGTAATCCAGAATTATAAGACCTCTATTTGCTTTTAAAAGGTGTTAAATTATTAATTTTGGCAAAGGTGGAGGGATAGTGGGTCAATAGTGGGTCCAGAAATATCGACTTTTGGTCGGGGTCTGATCTGGAAAATCTGAGACCACCATTGTGATCGTCTCGTCGAAACACAGAAGTTTCATATTCATATGTTTTCGATCCGACGGTCGGATCTTCCAAAAATCAGAAATCAAAAAAGTGGGCCCCGCGACTTAAGTGAATAGTAACCTTCGAATTTTTAATCCCTCGCTTTCACTAATGGCCGAACCACTATCTAGAATTCTAACTTAGAGGTATGAGTAATGGAACCTAGCTAATTTCGATGTTCTGAGCGCGATGGCGCTGACGGATTTCGCATTTGGCGACCCGGGTGCATCGAAGTGCGTGCCACGCGCTATATTGAGTCGAACTTTATGGAACGACTTTTAATCCGGGCGTCGAACGAACCAAACAAATATGCTACCTGACAGGTCTCGACGAGCCGGACGTTGTGGCGAAGTCCGTTTCGCAAAACGGCGACCGGATTATCTCGAAATGCGTAAAAGGTGCTCAAAATGCAATATTTTCTATATAAAACTTAATATTTTATGTGCCTAAGTGCTTGGGCTTCATACCACAAGGTGCTGGGTGCATTTTGCAACCCCAGATTAAGCCTCGGATGCTAGGGTTAAGTGTGAACCGAACCCAAAGGCATTTTACAAAGGGATTAATGCTTTAAGTCCATTTGGCTTTTGGGCTACTCGTGTGAGAGTTACACGAGGTGACTCTTGAGTTTTTATAACTCCCAGGAGCATTCTTTATAGCTCTGGTGCTGAATTGGCTGAGGAACCATCTCCATTTGAGGCCAACCCGAGAGAGAGATAGAGAGAGAGAGGAAGAAAGAGGTTGGAACCAACTGCATCTAGATTGGTTTTGGAGGTGCCTGAGGAGTTCTCTAGTGCTTCTGGACCTTGCTGGAGTGGGCCGAAGTCGCGCGAGGTGGGAGGTGCAAGAAACCGGCTTCCTCCTTCTTCCCCGAGCTCGGCCAAGGTAAGGTTTTCTAAACCTTTAGTTGTAGGAGACAAGGACCATAAACAGTGGACCCTTAGGTCCTTAGCATCATCCCGGCCAAGCCCCGAGCCCCCATGCACAGTGCATGGCCGGCGGGGACGAGGGTTGGCCGGAACCCTAATAATGGCTCCGCCGCGGCCGATCTCTCTAACTAGTGCACCAACAAAGCTAAAAATGAGTAGTTGAGGACTGTAGAATACGTATGTTATTCCTGCAAAGTTTGGTGCAATAAGGTTGAGCATTTTTGGAGAAATTTGATGCCCTAGGTTTCGGGTTTTTGCATGGTTGGCCGAACTCCTTGCTCCGGCGCCGGCGGCCTTCTCCGACGCCGGCCACCTACCCAGAAATGTTGCTGGGGCCGAGAGGACTCCAACCATACTGTTGCATGGCAACCATGCAACCCGAAACCCATGGCACCATGGATGACCTGAAAACGACTTCAAGCTCGGCCGCCGGCGCTCCAGCCACCTCCGGCCGGGGAGGGGTGGTCGGGAAGCTTTGTATGAACCTGTGGATCACTTCCCTCCATGTTAGAGAGCTTCATAATGGCTCTGTTAAATTTCACCATTAGAGGTGGAGGAGCTCCAAATCGGAGCTTTGCTCCGCCGCGCCGCCGCCGCACCCCGAGGCCAGCTTTGTGCATGGGAAGTTTCAGGGAAGTAAATAGCACCTGCTGGTGCCTTTGGTTGAGTCCCAGAACCCCTTGGTTAATGGTCACGAAAATCAATGCAAACTTCATCTTCTTCATCAATGGAGCTCGACCAACCGAGGTTCTGGGCTTGCTCCAAGATGCTGGAAATATCCCTGCAACTTGGAGGAGCATTTCCCTCTAAGAAATTCTGGACTTGGTGCTGTATTTGCAGAGAACCCAACTTCAAATGTGCTTGTGTATGTGTGTGTGTGTTGTGCATACCAGCTACTTGATTAAATGCCTCAATGAACAAAGAGTCTGAATTTGACAAAACTTTGTATATGAAACTTGCTCTAAATAGTCCCCTGAGCTATGTGCTCACTTCAGTTCAAACAGAAACTGAGTGGATTAAAGTTTGGTGCATTGTGAGTTAGGGTGTAAGCTTGACCTTGGTTCTGCTTGAACCAGCACCCCTGGGCCTCAACCAGGGTGAGCACTGAGGTCCTGGCAGTGCCCAGACCAACTTTGATATACAAAATATTCTTGTTTGAAGTCTGGATTAAAAGTTGTATTAAAATCAACATAAAATGATAATGTTGGAATAAAACTTAGTTCTAGGCTGTTATCGAAGCCGCGACAGTGCATTCCTGGCTATCTTGGGGTCACTGAACGCGATGCTCGCGTTAGAAACAGTGTTTGAAGTCTCGGAGAAACAAAAATTCATTCTAGCTAGGTTAGAGAAGGAAATTATGGCCCGAAGTTTTCCTCGGGCCCCGTGCTGCTGCAAATTAGTGAGCACGGTGTTCAGCATGATAAACGTCACCTGCTGGAAGTGACGGTTCGTCAAAATTATTTTCCAGTTGAAAGAACGAGCGAAAACAGTGCTCAAATGGCACTAAAATGTAATTTCTAGAAACTTTAAGGGTTTAAATGCAAAATAGACAATGTGTACTGGTTAGTAAAGTGGTTAAATGATTCCTAAGCTTTTCGTTGGGAATCCATCGGCTCTCGTTGAGCGGAAATCGGATAACAGTCCGAAAATCGACAAAATCGTCGATTTTACGGTATCCGGGTGACAATTAGAATAACTAAGAGGGTTTTAAGTTGATCTGGGCTTAGGTTAGAGTTAGCGGGACTGAATTGATCCCTGATTGGTGATTTTTGATCCAGGTTGATCCAGTTTGCACCTGGAGTTGAGCATATAGAGGATTACAGATTAATTGCCTGCGCATTGACAGGTGGGTTATCTTCGGTCCGGGTTTTATCAGTTCGGCCCTCTGGGGTGCGATACTGGTTGGACCCCTGTTTTTGGTAACTTAACTTGATTTCTTTGAGCCTGCCTTTCTTTGATTATATCTGCCTGATCTATGCCTGTGATCTGTTCTATTATGCCTTACATGATTGTTCATAGCACCTCTAGCATTTATACTTTTACTTGGACATTTCCATCGTTGATTAGTGAGCCTATTTGTTTTGCTGATCAAATGATACATCTCTGAGCACATAGATTTGTTTGACTGAGGTTTTACCCAGCTTCGTAGGGTCGCCGGAGTCTGTTCTTGTTTGATAGGACAAAGGCACTGCTCTGCGAGGTTTGGAAACCCAAGCTTCGTAGTGTCGCCTGAGTCTGTTCTTGTTTGATAGGACGAGGGCAATGCTTTTCGAGGTTTGGACTTTTCAAAACAGTTTTCTTAAAAATATGTGTTTAAGTTTTGTATCATTTGATTGGTTGGTTGGTTGAGTTGAGTTTATCTGTGAGTTTCTGTTGAGAGAAATTTGCCTTGATCTTGCATATGAGCTGAGATTTACTGTTTTGTTGCTGAGTATTCCTGCATGAGAGTTGAGATTCAGTTGATTTTGCCCTTGCATCCCAGTGGGGATTTCCCGGCTTGTTGCCGATTACCCAGTCAGTGGACCGTGAGCTTGAGCATTTGCATATGATTCGCCCGCACCGTTGTACTTCACGAACATCAGCGGAGTCATGACCCGTAGCGATGTTCTTTACCGGTAAAGTGGTTAGCAGTTGCAACCCGTGACCCTTAGTGGAGGGAATGTCAACCAGGTGGTGCCAGGTGGGCAGCCTCGCCTGAGGTCTTGTGAAGGCCAATATGGTAGCTCGTGATTGGGTCTTTGTGTTTTCATTTATTTGATGCATGTGTTGTTAAGTTGCTTCTTTGATTCTTTGATCTGGCTTCTAGTTATCTACTTTTATATGATCCTATGTGATGCCTTTGATTATAGTTACATTGCCGATTGTCCTAATTCTTTGATGCCTTGATTATAGTCCCTTAGTTATGTTACCCTGCTCTAACTATAACCTGCTTTTATCCTGCTTTAATTCTGCTAAAATTATCTCCTATGTTTGTATCCAGATTATGAGTTTGCTTTCTTTACAGCACCGGTTATAAATCTGCTTTACCCTAACCCCTGATTTATTACTATCCTCTAGCATTGTATACCAGTAGGTACGATCTGCTATTTCTCGGCTCGTCGTGCCCACTGGGATACACTCCGGTGTGTCTCACACCCTCGGGTGACTATTTTTCAGGTCAAGCGGGTGTTGAGATGTCGGGACGAGTTGGTGAGATCACGAGATAGAGCTTGACCCTGGACAGCCGTTAGCCAAGTGATTACTTGTTAAAGAGAAAAGAAAATGTTATGTATTTGTAATGGTTGTAAATGTATAACTATAATTTAATTGTAATAAGTGTACGTAGTTAGTACTCTGATTGTTTGCCAAGCTAGCCGTGCATATATAGAAAAGGCTCAATCCCCAGTGGGATTGAGACTCTTCTATATATGTGGCGGTCTGTTGCGCCCTGGCTGGTTTCAAACTCTAATTTCAAAAAAAAAAAAAAAATTTAGACGCTGGTTTTTAAACTCGGGGCGTGACAGATTAGATGGTATCAGAGCAATAGGAAACGCAGGTGTCTAGTTTTGGCTAGGAACGAACCCTAGGATGACCTGTGTCACGAGAGAGCGCTGGGTAGTGTTCTAAGTCTGGTAGGTCGAAAACAAAAGTTGTGGATTGTACTAAGACATATTATTGGCTATTGCAGTTATGGCTCGCACACGTCGTGGTGCTGGTAGTGGTCGAGGTGCTGGCATAGGTCGGGGGGCTGCCCAATCAACTGCTGAGAGTGGGGGCCCAGAAGTTCCCGACAGAATGCAACGATTTGAGGACCAGTTGGCTCAAATGGCTGCAATGATACAGCAGTACATGCAGCGGGAGGCCAATGTTCCTGCGGCACCCGCACCACCTGTAGCACCAGGCTCTGCTACTGAGGGACCTCCTGTTCCTCCTGCACCAGTACCTCCGGCTGAATCGGCTACATCTGTAGCCGTTGCTGCAACTGTAGATGCTCCCGGGGTGGCGGGGGATAACAATCCTAACAATCCTGCGACCCTGGAAGCTGCCAGAGCAACGTACAACGAAGAAAGATCAAGAGTCAGAAGAGTCCTGCTAGAATTTAATAAGTTCAAACCCCATGAATTCACGGGCCGTGAACAGGACCCCTGGGCCCTTGAAGAATGGCTTAACCACATGGAGAAGCTGTTCAGAGATTTGGACACTGAAGAGAAAGATAAGGTGCTACAGGTGGTGCTACGGGTGCACTGCCTCGGTGTCAGCGCAAGCTTGTGGTGGCTACGCCATCAACACCACAATTTTGCTCCTGATGCACCTAAGCCCACCTGGGAGCAATTTAGGGCAGCTTTGTACCACCGCTATTTAAAAGACACAGCACGAGAGGCATTAGAGCGGGACTTGGAAAACATGCGCCAAGGAGACCGCACCCTGAGGGAGTACGAAGAAGAATTTACAAAAATTGCTGACCTGGTACCACGAGCGGTACAGGACGAGCGTCGCAAGGTTAGATTATTTATTCAAGGCCTGCGATCCGAGATTCGTCGTCAGTTGTCTTCACATTTAATCACCGACTACGACGAATGTATCGAACGCTGCCTTGCCATTGAGGCTGAATTGACCATCTCCCGGGCTGAGCGGGCAGCGATGGATAAAGGCAAAGGAAAGAAGCGACTGTTCGCTGGCAATGGGGAAGGATCGTCTGGATCAAATAGAAGACCCCCTAGACCCCCAGGAAATCAGAACCAAGTCAGTGGTTCTAGGGCCTTCAATCAACAACAGAGGGCAAGGCCTTGCGTCTTCTGCGGGGCAGATCATCGATCTATCACTTGCGACCTGCGCCACGGAAGATGCTATAATTGTGGTTAGCCTGGCCATATCTCTGCCAACTGCCCGCAGAGATTTGCTTCAAACCCACCAGCGTTGGTCATAACACCCCTTGCTGCTCGGCCTCCTGCATCAACCCAAAGCGTGGCTGCCTCCAATCGTCCACCAGCGCGCCAGACCGAGGGATCGCGCCAAGTGTCTGGTGGTCGGGTCTATGCGCTGACCCAGCATGGCGAGCCATCGGGGGAAGGCCCATCGGGAGCTTGAAGTATTGGAATAGTGATGTAATAAATTAATACTTAGAAAAAAAAACTGATATTTTGGGTATATTAGAAAACTTTTAAAGTATGTTTTGTTAAGTTTCGGGGACGAAACTTTTTAGAAGTTGTGGGTGATGTAGTAATCCAGAATTATAAGACCTCTATTTGCTTTTAAAAGGTGTTAAATTATTAATTTTGGCAAAGGTGGAGGGATAGTGGGTCAATAGTGGGTCCAGAAATATCGACTTTTGGTCGGGGTCTGATCTGGAAAATCCGAGATCACCATTGTGATCGTCTCGTCGAAACATAGAAGTTTCATATTCATATGTTTTCGATCCGACGGTCGGATCTTCCAGAAATCAGAAATCAAAAAGTGGGCCCCGCGACTTAAGTGAATAGTAACCTTCGAATTTTTAATCCGTCGCTTTCACTAATGGCCGAACCACTATCTAGAATTCTAACTTAGAGGTATGAGTAATGGAACCTAGCTAATTTCGACGTTCTGAGCGCGATGGCGCTGACGGATTTCGCGTTTGGCGACCCGGGTGCATCGAAGTACGTGCCACGCGCTATATTGAGTCAAACTTTATGGAACGACTTTTAATCCGGGCATCGAACGAACCAAACAAATATGCTACCTGATAGGTCTCGACGAGCCGGACGTCGTGGCGAAGTCCGTTTCATAAAACGGCGACCGGATTGTCTCGAAATGCGTAAAAGGTGCTCAAAATGCAATATTTTCTATATAAAACTTAATATTTTATGTGCCTAAGTGCTTGGGCTTCATACCACAAGGTGCTGGGTGCATTTTGCAACCCCAGATTAAGCCTCGGATGCTAGGGTTAAGTGTGAACCGAACCCAAAGGCATTTTACAAAGGGATTAATGCTTTAAGTCCATTTGGCTTTTGGGCTACTCGTGTGAGAGTTACACGAGGTGACTCTTGAGTTTTTATAACTCCCAGGAGCATTCTTTATAGCTCTGGTGCGGAATTGGCTGAGGAACCATCTCCATTTGAGGCCAACCCGAGAGAGAGATAGAGAGAGAGAGGAAGAAAGAGGTTGGAACCAACTGCATCTAGATTGGTTTTGGAGGTGCCTGAGGAGTTCTCTAGTGCTTCTGGACCTTGCTGGAGTGGGCCGAAGTCGCGCGAGGTGGGAGGTGCAAGAAACCGGCTTCCTCCTTCTTCCCCGAGCTCGGCCAAGGTAAGGTTTTCCAAACCTTTAGTTGTAGGAGACAAGGACCATAAACAGTGGACCCTTAGGTCCTTAGCATCATCCCGGCCAAGCCCCGAGCCCCCATGCACAGTGCATGGCCGGCGGGGACGAGGGTTGGCCGGAACCCTAATAATGGCTCCGCCGCGGCCGATCTCTCTAACTATTGCACCAACAAAGCTAAAAATGAGTAGTTGAGGACTTTAGAATACGTATGTTATTCCTACAAAGTTTGGTGCAATGAGGTTGAGCATTTTTGGAGAAATTTGATGCCCTAGGTTTCGGGTTTTTGCATGGTTGGCCGAACTCCTTGCTCCGGCGCCGGCGGCCTTCTCCGACGCCGGCCACCTACCCAGAAATGTTGCTGGGGCCGAGAGGACTCCAAACATACTGTTGCATGGCAACCATGCAACCCGAAACCCATGGCACCATGGATGACCCGAAAACGACTTCAAGCTCGGCCGCCGGCGCTCTGGCCACCTCCGGCCGAGGAGGGGTGGTCGGTAAGCTTTGTATGAACCTTTGGATCACTTCCCTCCATGTTAGAGAGCTTCATAATGGCTCGGTTAAATTTCACCATTAGAGGTGGAGGAGCTCCAAATCGGAGCTTTGCTCCGCCGCGCCGCCGCCGCACCCCGAGGCCAGCTTTGTGCATGGGAAGTTTCAGGGAAGTAAATAGCACCTGCTGGTGCCTTTGGTTGAGTCCCAGAACCCCTTGGTTAATGGTCACGAAAATCAATGCAAACTTCATCTTCTTCATCAATGGAGCTCGACCAACCGAGGTTCTGGGCTTGCTCCAAGATGCTGGAAATATCCCTGCAACTTGGAGGAGTATTTCCCTCCAAGAAATTCTGGACTTGGTTCTGTATTTTCAGAGAACCCAACTTCAAATGTGCTTGTGTATGTGTGTGTGTGTTGTGCATACCAGCTGCTTGATTAAATGCCTCAATGAACAAAAATTCTGAATTTGACAAAACTTTGTATATGAAACTTCCTCTAAATAGTCCCCTGAGCTCTGTGCTCACTTCAGTTCAAACAGAAACTGAGTGGATTAAAGTTTGGTGCATTGTGAGTTAGGGTGGAAGCTTGACCTTGGTTCTGCTTGAACCAGCACCCCTGGGCCTCAACCAGTGTCAAGGGCGTCGAATCCCCGACTGGCTGGGCCGCGGCTACGTAGCTCGTAGCCGCCGGCCGTCTTCTTCGGTGAGGTTATTCCCCTCAACCGCAGGCTTAACAGAGAGAGAGAGAGATTAGGGATATAATTCCTACCTATCTTTATTGTCCCGCGATCACAAGCATATATGGCCACTGGCCCAACCTAAATGGAGAAGGCTCTCCTTGATTCTAGGAATTTCCAAAACAACTTACCTAATCTAAGGAATTTCCAAACAACTTAACAACTTACCTAATCTAAGAAATTTCCAAACAACTTACCTAATCTAAGTTTCTATCTTTAGCCACTAGAGGCTAACCCATGCAGCGCCTGCCCAACGTGCTCAGCGCGCTCAGCCGGTCCGCGCCTGGCATATGTGCGTCCGCACATGACATCTCTCCCCGCCTCGAAGGCCAGCTCGTCCTCGAGCTGAAAGGAAGGGAACCGAGCATGGAGGTCGTCCAGATCCTCCCATGTAGCCGACGCAGGCGTTTGTCCTTGCCATTCAACGAGCACCTGGCGCACTCCCCGGGCCAGCCGCGCCCGAGTCACCCGGGCAGGTGCAGGCACCACAGCACCGTGCAGGAGTGGAGGCAGCAGCGGTGGAACGGCCGGCGGGTTACCGACAAACTTCTTGAGGACGCCGACATGGAACACATCATGAATGCGAGCGTCGGGAGGAAGCTGTAGCCGCACAGCCACCTCGTTGATGAGCTCCGCCACCTGGTACGGCCCGACGTATCGCGGTTTGAGCTTCCCTGTTGCCGTGCGTGGGAGGGATGCTGCTGCCCGCTGCCGAAGGCGAAGAAGAGCCCAATCGCCGACCTGGAAGGACACCGGCCTGTGGTGCTGGTCGTAGACGCGCTTCTGGACCGCCTGCGCCTGTTCAAGGCGATAGCGGATGTCGGCGAGGAAGGCAGCGCGCTCCTCCATCTCCTGGGCGACCGCTGCGACGCGGGCCTCGCCGGGCTCATAGGAGCGGATGGTCGGGGGTTCCCGGCCATAGACCACACGAAACGGAGTTTCGCGGAGCGATGACTGATAGGCGGTGTTGTAGGTGTACTCTGCCCATGGCAGCCACCTGAGCCATTGCCGGGGACGGTCGCCGGTGAAGCAGCGCAAGTACATGACGATGACCCGGTTGGCGGCCTCGGTCTGGCCGTCCGTCTGCGGGTGAAAGGCGGACGACATGTAGAGCTTCGTCCCTGTGAGCCGCATGAGCTCCTGCCAGAACGTCGAGGTGAATACTGGATCGCGGTCCGAGATGATGGACTGCGGAACGCCATGGAGGCGAACGATGTCGGCGAAGAAGGCGTGAGCGACGGACTCGGCGGTGTAGGGGTGCGCCAGGGGAATGAAATGGCAGTACTTGCTGAAGCGATCCACGACGGATAGAATGACCGTCTTGCCTTGCACCTTGGGCAGCGCCTCGATGAAGTCGATGCCGATGTCAGCCCACACAGCAGTCGGAACCGGCAGTGGCTGCAGCAGACCGGCCGGCCTGAGGTGGTCGGACTTGTACTGTTGACAGGTGACGCATGCCGTCACGAAATCCTGCACCCGGCGACGCATGTTGGGAAAATGAAAATCCCGCCGGAGCCTGTGGAGGGTGCGGTGGATGCCCTCATGGCCGTCGTTGTGGACCGCGGCCAGGATCTCCTGCAGCAGCGGCGACGCCGGGGGAATGTATAGGCGGCCGGCGAAGGCGACCATGCCGTCCACCAGCGCCCACGGAGCGGTGCGGGTGGCAGCCCGGACCTCATCGTGGATGGTGACCAGGGCCGGATCAGTGGCCTGGGCGTGGCGGAGGCGCTCGATGAAGTCAAAGCGGGGTGCCGAAATAGCCATCACCTCCCCGCCGTCACTGTCGCGACGGGAGAGGGCGTCGGCGACGACGTTTGTGGCGCCCGACCGGTACTCCACCGAGAAATCGAATCCCAGGAGCTTGCCGACCCAGTGGTGCTGAGGGATCGTGGCGAGGCGCTGATCGAGGAGGTACTTCAGGCTGTAGTGGTCGGTCTTGACGATGAAGCGCCGCCCCCAGAGATACGGGCGCCAATGCCGTACCGCCTGGACGAGGCCGATGAGCTCGCGCTCGTAGGCGGCAAGCGAGCGGTGGCGAGGTGCCACAGGCCTGCTGAAGAAAGCGACCGGATGGCCCTCCTGGATCAGGACCGCGCCGAAGCCGAGCGTGGACGCGTCGCACTCGACGGTGAACAGCTTGGCGAAGTCGGGCATGGCGAGTACGGGGGCGGACGTGACGGCGGCCTTGAGCGCTGTGAATGCCGCGGCCGCCGCGTCGTCCCAGGAGAAGCCCTCCTTCTTGAGTAGGGCCGTCAGTGGTGCAGCGATCGCCCCGTAGTTGTGGACGAACTTGCGGTAGTACCCGGCGAGGCCGAGGAAACCGCGCACAGTCCGGGGCGAACGTGGAGCCGGCCAATCATGGATCGCCTGCACTTTGGCCGGGTCCATGGCCACACCCGCTGCGGATATGACATGGCCGAGGTAGGCGACGGAGGAGGCACCAAACGAGCACTTGGAGCGCTTGACGAAGAGTTGGTGGCGGCGTAGTTCGTCGAGGACGGCCCGGAGGTGGCGAAGATGATCAGCCCACGTCTTGCTGTAAATTAGAATATCATCAAAAAATACCAGGACGAAGCGGCGCAGGAACGGGCGTAGCACGTCGTTCATCAAGGCCTGGAATGTCGCCGGGGCGTTGCACAGCCCGAACGCCATCACCAAGAACTCGTACAGGCCGTCGTGGGTGCGGAACGCCGTCTTGTGCACGTCCTCCGGGCGCATGCGCACCTGGTGGTACCCGGACCGGAGGTCCAGCTTGGTGAAGAACTTGGCGCCATGGAGCTCGTCGAGGAGCTCGTCGACCACCGGGATCGGGAAGGCATCCTTGACGGTGAGCGCGTTCAGCGCCCGGTAGTCGACGCAGAAGCGCCACGAGCCATCGGCCTTCTTGACGAGGAGGACGGGCGACGAGAACGGTGAGTCGCTGCGGCGGACGATCCCTTGAGCAATCATTGCGGCACACTGGCGCTCCAACTCGTCCTTGTGCGCCGCGGGGTACCGGTAAGGGCGGACGGCGACCGGCTGGGCGTCGGGCTTGAGAACAATGCGGTGGTCGTGCGCACGCTTGGGGGGCAGACCGACGGGGTCCGCGAAGAGCCCCCCAAACGAGAGCAGCAGCGCCTCCAGGAGGGAACCGGCCTCTGTTGTTGCGCCCAGGGCCGGCACGGCGGGGCTGGCCATGCCGGTCCAGGAGACGGAACGCCCCCGGCGCTGGAAGGACATGCGCCGGCGGCCGAGGTCCCAAACAATGGGCCCCAACTCGCCGAGCCACCGGGTGCCGAGGACGACGTCGTACCCGGCCAGTGGCATGACGTAGAGGTCGGCCGGGAATGAATTGCCGTCGATGAGCAGGGGCGCGTCGCGGATGACGCCGGCGCAGGTGACCCGCTCGCCATTGGCGACCAAGGCTGTGAGGCGGGGGTGTTGGCGGAGGGGCAGACCGGAGCGCCGCGCCGCCTCCTCCGAGATGAAGTTGTGCGTGCTGCCGGAGTCGAGGAGGGCGACGAGGGACGCGGAGCCGAGTGCCACGGCGATCTGCATGGTGCCCGCCATGGGAACCCCAGCCACGGCCTGCAGGGAGAAACAGGGCGCCTCGGCGTCGTGCTCCGCGTCGCCCGCGGCGTCCGTGGCGTCCTCGATCTCCACGCCTTCAAGGAAGAAGATGCGCCGGCAAAATCTGTTATGGCCACGGGTATATTTTTCATCGCAATTAAAACAGAGGCCCAGACGGCGCCGTTCCGCCATTTCGTCCGGGGTGAGGCGCCTCTGATTGCCCTCGTCGCGACCCTGCTGGGCGGCCACCGGAGGAGCAGGGAGCGCCAGCAGCTGCTGTGGCCCCGGAAGCACTGGCCGTGGCGCGGGGCGGAAAGGAGGCCACGCTGGGGTGCCCGAGGGGAAGGCTGCACCGGCCGGTCGCTCGCCATCAACTCTACTTGTCGCGCCAGGCTCATGGCGGCTGCGAGCGTCTCCGGGTTGTGGATGCGGACGGCGTGGCTGAGCGGCGGCAGGAGTCCGCCAGTGAAGAGCTGGACGCGCTGAGCCTCATCAAGGCGGCCCGCGCGAGGCAGGAGTGCCTGGAAGCGATTGGAGTACTCCTCCACGGTCCCTGTACGCCGGCACTCGGCGAGCTCGAACAGCGGAGCCGAGCGGAGGGAAGGCCCAAACCGCAAGGTCAGGAGCTCCTTGAATCGCCCCCACGACGGCGTGCCCTCGTCCTCCTGGAGTTGGATGTACCAGAGTTGCGCGACGTCCTCCAAATTGTACGAGGCCATCCACACGCGCTCCTCCGCCATGGTGCGCTGTTGGCGAAAATAGGATGCGCACTTGTTGATGAAGAGCATCGGATCGGTCTTGCCGTCGTAGCGGGGAAATTCCAATTTGTGGAATTTTGGGGGGCGATCAAGATCGCGCGGCCCCTCCGGGCGGCCGCCGGCGCCGTTGTCCGACGACGAGGCCGACTTCTCCTTCATAGCCGCCATGTCGGCCTTCATGGTTGTCATCTCCGTGGTGATGGATTTCAACATCTCTATCACATCGGCGACGGTGGGATCGCCCATGGCTGTTGGCTGCGGGGCGGCAGTGGCGGAGGGCTGCGGCGGTGGTGGAGGGCTAGGGTGGTGGGCGGCGGCTTGGGTGGAGCGGGTGGGCTCTGATACCAGGTTGTCAAGGGCGTCGAATCCCCGACTGGCTGGGCCGCGGCTACGTAGCTCGTAGCCGCCGGCCGTCTTCTTCGGTGAGGTTATTCCCCTCAACCGCAGGCTTAACAGAGAGAGAGAGAGATTAGGGATATAATTCCTACCTATCTTTATTGTCCCGCGATCACAAGCATATATGGCCACTGGCCCAACCTAAATGGAGAAGGCTCTCCTTGATTCTAGGAATTTCCAAAACAACTTACCTAATCTAAGGAATTTCCAAACAACTTAACAACTTACCTAATCTAAGAAATTTCCAAACAACTTACCTAATCTAAGTTTCTATCTTTAGCCACTAGAGGCTAACCCATGCAGCGCCTGCCCAACGTGCTCAGCGCGCTCAGCCGGTCCGCGCCTGGCATATGTGCGTCCGCACATGACAACCAGGGTGAGCACTGAGGTCCTGGCAGTGCCCAGACCAACTTTGATATACAAAATACTCTTGTTTGAAGTCTGGATTAAAAGTTGTATTAAAATCAACATAAAATGATAATGTTGGAATAAAACTTAGTTCTAGGCTGTTAGCGAGGCCGCGACAGTGCATTCCTGGCTATCTTGGGGTCATTGAACGCGATGCTCGTGTTAGAAACAGTGTTTGAAGTCTCGGAGAAACAAAAATTCATTCTAGCTAGGTTAGAGAAGGAAATTATGGCCCGAAGTTTTCCTCGGGCCCCGTGCTGCTGCAAATTAGTGAGCACGGTGTTCAGCATGATAAACGTCACCTGCTGGAAGTGACGGTTCGTCAAAATTATTTTCCAGTTGAAAGAACGAGCGAAAACAGTGCTCAAATGGCACTAAAATGTAATTTCTAGAAACTTTAAGGGTTTAAATGCAAAATAGACAATGTGTACTGGTTAGTAAAGTGGTTAAATGATTCCTAAGCTTTTCGTTGGGAATCCATCGGCTCTCGTTGAGCGGAAATCGGATAACAGTCCGAAAATCGACAAAATCGTCGATTTTACGGTATCCGGGTGACAATTAGAATAACTAAGAGGGTTTTAAGTTGATCTGGGCTTAGGTTAGAGTTAGCGGGACTGAATTGATCCCTGATTGGTGATTTTTGATCCAGGTTGATCCAGTTTGCACCTGGAGTTGAGCATATAGAGGATTACAGATTAATTGCTGCGCATTGACAGGTGGGTTATCTTCGGTCCGGGTTTTATCAGTTCGGCCCTCTGGGGTGCGATACTGGTTGAACCCCTGTTTTTGGTAACTTAACTTGATTTCTTTGAGCCTGCCTTTCTTTGATTATATCTGCCTGATCTATGCCTGTGATCTGTTCTATTATGCCTTACATGATTGTTCATAGCACCTCTAGCATTTATACTTTTACTTGGACATTTCCATGGTTGATTAGTGAGCCTGTTTGTTTTGCTGATCAAATGATACATCTCTGAGCACATAGATTTGTTTGACTGAGGTTTTACCCAGCTTCGTAGGGTCGCCGGAGTCTGTTCTTGTTTGATAGGACAAAGGCACTGCTCTGCGAGGTTTGGAAACCCAAGCTTCGTAGTGTCGCCTGAGTCTGTTCTTGTTTGATAGGACGAGGACAATGCTTTTCGAGGTTTGGACTTTTCAAAACAGTTTTCTTAAAAATATGTGTTTAAGTTTTGTATCATTTGATTGGTTGGTTGGTTGAGTTGAGTTTATCTGTGAGCTTCTGTTGAGAGAAATTTGCCTTGATCTTGCATATGAGCTGAGATTTACTGTTTTGTTGCTGAGTATTCCTGCATGAGAGTTGAGATTCAGTTGATTTTGCCCTTGCATCCCAGTGGGGATTTCCCGGCTTGTTGCCGATTACCCGGTCAGTGGACCGTGAGCTTGAGCATTTGCATATGATTCGCCCGCACCGTTGTACTTCACGAACATCAGCGGAGTCATGACCCGTAGCGATGTTCTTTACCAGTAAAGTGGTTAGCAGTTGCAACCCGTGACCCTTAGTGGAGGGAATGTCAACCAGGTGGTGCCAGGTGGGCAGCCTCGCCTGAGGTCTTGTGAAGGCCAATATGGTAGCTCGTGATTGGGTCTTTGTGTTTTCATTTATTTGATGCATGTGTTGTCAAGTTGCTTCTTTGATTCTTTGATCTGGCTTCTAGTTATCTACTTTTATATGATCCTATGTGATGCCTTTGATTATAGTTACATTGCTGATTGTCCTAATTCTTTGATGCCTTGATTATAGTCCCTTAGTTATGTTACCCTGCTCTAACTATAACCTGCTTTTATCCTGCTTTAATTCTGCTAAAATTATCTCCTATGTTTGTATCCAGATTATGAGTTTGCTTTCTTTACAGCACCGGTTATATATCTGCTTTACCCTAACCCCTGATTTATTACTATCCTCTAGCATTGTATACCAGTAGGTACGATCTGCTATTTCTCGGCTCGTCGTGCCCACTGGGATACACTCCGGTGTGTCTCACACCCTCGGGTGACTGTTTTTCAGGTCAAGCGGGTGTTGAGATGTCGGGACGAGTTGGTGAGATCACGAGATAGAGCTTGACCCTGGACAGCCGTTAGCCAAGTGATTACTTGTTAAAGAGAAAAGAAAATGTTATGTATTTGTAATGGTTGTAAATGTATAACTATAATTTAATTGTAATAAGTGTACGTAGTTAGTACTCTGATTGTTTGCCAAGCTAGCCGTGCATATATAGAAAAGGCTCAATCCCTAGTGGGATTGAGACTCTTCTATATATGTGGCGGTCTGTTGCGCCCTGGCTGGTTTCAAACTCTAATTTCAAAAAAAAAAAAAAAAATATTTAGACGCTGGTTTTTAAACTCGGGGCGTGACACAAACCCTCAGTAGGAACACTAAGGGTCTCCTGTGCCCCGGAACCCGCCCGCGCACGTAGGCCGGGAAGGGTTCGGTAACTACCTACGGATTTCTTCCCTAAGCCATACTAGGCACGTAGGGGAGTAGGGAAGGAAAAAGAGAAGAAAGAGAGAAAAAGAGAGTCGATCGAGGGTAGCGTGCTAGGTGTAACCGGTGCCCCTATTCCGAGAGGAAAACAAAACAAAAAAAAAAAGCAACCGTTACCTGTTATCACTTGTTCTAAGACATCGCGTCCTCCACCGTGGTAGTTCGGGGAGTACGTCCACAACCCTCAGGCCAGCGTCGTACGGCGTGTTGGGGTAGGGGCTTGGTGTCTGCAGAGTCTGCGGAGTGCTGGTCGCCGGGTAGGTCCTTTGGCTGAACGGGGGCTGCAGCACTCTCTGGTCCTCCCGGCTGTGGTGCGGCGGGGGTAGGGGTTAACCCCTGAGGGCAGGAGGCACGGGTGTGATCCGGCGCCCCACATTGATTACAATAATAGTACCTCCAAAGGCACCTCGTCACTGGGTGTGCACTCCCGCAGATAACGCAGGGTTCCTGTTGCGATTCCGCGCTTCCCGTTGGCGCTCGCTCGTCCTTCCGCGCTTCCTTCGGACGTTGATTTGCCCGGCTCTCTGGATTGGGGCCCCCTTGAGGAGTGGGGGTGGCAGTTTTCTTCGTTTCAACGGGTCGTGGCGCCGGGGGTTTAGTGACAGCCGGCTTCCGAGGGCACGAGAAGCGTGAGTGGCCCGGCTTGCCGCACTTGAAGCAGTGGTCGTCCCTCCAGGGGCAACTCATAAGTTGGTGTGCCCCGTCGCATATGACGCACGACTTCCATTGTGGTTCGGGTCCCCTCTTTATTATTTGCCCCATCTTCTGTTCTGTCCTTGGGCGCTTGGCCGCCTGGCCCCTCTGGAGGGAGTCCCCCGCCGGGCCAGGGTATGCATAAGTCCGCCCCTGATATATCCCGGGATATCCCTGCCGAGAGCGTGCCTCGGCGAGTTCTTGTTCCGCCCGCAAAGCCGCGTTGGTAGCCTCATTGAAGGTGGCAAATCTTACGGGCGGAATCCCGCGAAAAGCGTCATATCCGGTGTCGCACTGGAGGCGGTCGGTTCCCTCAAATTCTCGAGTCATTAGGTATAAGCGTTCGGTGAGGGATAGCAACTGATCCGCCACGTCGCGCAGCTGGTTGCGAAGCAGGCGGTTCGCCGCGGCTACGGGGTCCCTTCTGTCCATTATCAAGTTAGCGCTGAATGACCGGTTCCCGGTCGTTATCTGTGCACACGAAAGTCGCGTCAATCCTAGCATTATTGACCTACAAAACACTGAGGCTATGACCCCTTATCCCCGCACACTCACGATCTAAGACACCTACGACTTGGTTATCTCATATTCAATTTGGTGATGGGATCATGCACTGCGGATATTGGTCACCGACTACTGTGGTTAAAGCCGTTTTCTCTCTGATACCATAAAATCTGTCACGCCCCGGAGGTCTTAAGACAAGCGGAAAAACGTGTTTATTTTTTTTTTGAAATGCAAGTGAGGACGACCTCGCCTACCGGTGCGTGTCAGACCCGCCACATATACAAATTCACCCTGCAAACGGACAGAGTCTCCTTTGTATATGCACGGTGTCACGATTACAACAACGACGATAACATCATACAGCATTAGCCACACAGTCACGGTGAACAAGTACGAACGTGCAACAACATTCAACAACATTAGGATGAACCTATGAGTTTGCAAACGGTGTCCACACGACACCCATTCCTTTAGAAACGTCTAAACATTCGCATTAAGGCGGCTATATTGTTTGAAAGGATAAATCCACAGGGTTTTCAAAGTGGTGCCCACACGACACCCTATTTTTTGAAAAACATTTTCAAAATCCTTTTGACATCATAAAACGGCCGCAAAGTCTAAGATTCATAACAATATCCAAACAACTAGTTACTTGTCCACATATCCAGCATGATCCACGTCCACACAAACTAAACTAAAGAGAGAGAGAATGGAGATAACCACACTAAGAGTTCTAACAAAGGGCCTCATACGGCCGATAGCTAGGTCTGCGTTGCCTCACCACCGTCCCAATGTACATACCTATTTGGACCTGTCACGGAGTGGGTAAAGTCAGTGACAAATAAAGTAGATGTTATAACATTAATGAACAGAAAATTTGAATGAATTACTCTTCACCGGCACCTTCCGCTATCCTTCGCCCTGAATTCACTCTATTTAATTTAGTGGCACCGTCACGTCAGGGTAGTCGACGATCTTCCCACGCGACACTTACGATGCTTTTACCCCTTCATGATGCGTGAGCGACATGTTTAGCTATCGTGAAGAGGTCCCCACCCTACACGCGTGGGGCACACGGGTCATTCAGACCACTTCTCCGGAAAAGTACACCCATGCGGGGGCCATTCCGCCTGTGTACGTGCAGCATCCAACACCGGTTTGCCGAAGTTGGCGTAAATTAAATTTTGCGACACTTGGTCGCCACAAACATTAGCAAAGAACGATACATATAATGCGAAGGGTTAATTTACTGGAAACACTTCATCTACTTTATTAAACAGGTTAGTACGAACATTTAAATGGTATACTGCACCTAATGCACTTACAGCACTTGTTGCATAAGAACCCACCTGGTTGCGGGAAGATCGGGGTACTAGGGGTCTTTGACACTCTCCCGCTGCGCACCTGGACCTAAAGAAGTCCCCAGAAACAACAGTTAATAACGTATACACTTACCGGAAACGGAAACCCAATTAACTCTGCGCCGTAACCCCAAAACGGCGCCAAGAACCATACTCGCCGACTCCCCGCATGCACGCACATCCCCTCCCCGCAGGCGTCGTCGCCCGCGGAGATTGCTCGCTGTCCGCGGATGTCCCGCGCGGTGCCCGCGCATCGGCCGCCGGCCCGCGGGTGCCCCGCGCGGTTCAAGACCGCGCGACGAGCGCCCGCGGGTGGCGCCCGCGCGGAGACTGCCCGCGCGGCGCCCGCGCAGTCCCCGCGCGGTGCGGGTACGGGCCGCGCGGCGCCCGCGCGGGTGCGGGCCGCGCGGCGCCCGCGCGGGTGCGGGCCGCGCGGGTCCTTGCCCGAGCGGCGGCATCCGCGCGCCGCCAGGGCGGCACCCACGCAGCGCCCGCCCTTGCGGTGTCCGTCCGCGCGGTGCCCTAGCAGCACCGCGCGTCTCTTCCACCCGCGTGGTGCCCTAGCGGCACCGCGCGTCGTCCGCCCGCGCGCGTCGTGCCCTAAATCGCACGGTGACGGCGGCGGGCGGCGGAGACGAAGGGAACGGAGACGGGGAAGACATCAAAAAATTTACGAAAAGGAACCCGAAAATATTACGAACGTAAAAACACTCACCGGATAATCCGACGGGGAACAACCTATCGCGCTCTAGCTTTTGGTACGTGGTTCGGGGTGATCGGATCCCGCTGTCTTCTTCCTCTTCCTTTCCTCCGGTTAGTGTTCCACCTTTTTCCCCTTTTTTTTTTTCTTTCCGCTCTCTCGGTTAGGGTTTCGTATCTTTCTTTTTATTTCTTTTTAACGAAAGGTGGGATTATTTTATATTATATATTTTTTTTTCTATCTTGTACGTAGTTAAATTTCTGTTTTCTATTTTCCGTCGCCGAATAATTAATTATTTAATTAATTATTCCCTACGAGATAACCCCCATTATCCCAAACGGGTGCAAGATATTTTGCACGGATTTCGATGCACGTTTAGTCACCGCATCACTAAAAATTCCGTTCTGGGAGGTCACGACATCGGATTCCAGATCCGATCGCACCGTCGGTCATCGTTTTTCGAGCTCTTTCACAGAAAAATACATGCACCACACACACCGACCGACTCACAAAATACTATAATCCCGGAGTACTAAAAGAACACTAAATTAGAAGGAGGGTCAAGTATTACAGAAAAACCGTGTCATTACATCAAGTTATCCCTTTCCACTTCAAGAGCGTTTAAGAGAGAAGTTGCCCTTTTTGCTTCTTCTTCGAGATCCTGCAATCTCCCTCTCAAACTCTTGTTTTGCTTTGCCAATTTCTTTGAATCCCTCAAAAGTTTATGGTAGGCAAAAGCAAAATCTTCACCTTCGGAATTACTCGATTCGTCGTCCGTTGCATTCTTTTCAACTTGGGAGGAGTTGGACAAGGAATCGGATGTACTTGCCATAAAGCACATGAAGGTGAAGTTGTGGACGCGTGGAATGCCGTTGCGTTGTTTTCTTCATCACTTGGAAGATGACTCATTGGACGTTGAGGTGTCATCCCAAGTGACGACTTGCATCGCCTTCTTCTTTGCCGGATTCTTGTTGGGACACTCCGTTGAAATGTGGCCGTAGCCTCGACATTTGAAGCATTGGACTTGTCCCTCCGAGTTTTTTTATCCTTTGAAGAAGTCTCTTGCTTTCTTGACTTGAAGCTTGAAGAACCTTTGCCTTTCTTCGACTTTCCGAAGGATGAAGTTTTGCTTGAATTACCCCTTCGAAAGTTTCGGCGAAACTTCCTTGTCAAGAGAGCAAGTTGCTTCTCAAAGTCCTCCATAGATAGGTTCTCGTCATCGTCTGAGGAGGATGAATCCGCGTCTTCTTCTTTTGTTGATTTCAATGCAAAACCTGAAGACTTAGAAGAGGATGCCTTTCCAGAAGAATAGTTAGTAGGAAATGTCATTTCATAAGTTTGAAGTGCACCAACTAATTCTTCTACACGGATTTCGTCCGGGTGTTTAACTGTTTCAATGGCTGCAACCTTTGGGCGAAATCTTCAGGAAGAGTCCTTAAAATCTTTCTTACAACTTTAGATTCTGGAATTTTCTCTCCCAAGTTAGCACATGTATTCACGATGTCTTGCAATCGTGTATAATAATCTGTGAACGATTCATTTTCTGCCATGAAAATAGAGTCAAATTTGCTCGTAAGCATTTGCAGTTTTTGAATCTTCACAAGGTTGTTCCCTCATGTGTAACTTGTAGAACATCCCAGATTTCTTTCGCAGTCTCACAAGCCGAGACGCGAGAGAACTCAGTTTGAGACAAAGCATTAAATAAAGCATTAATTCCCTTGCCATTGTAAGAAGATGAATCAATCTCTTCCTTGGTCCATTTCGACCTAGGTTTGACGGTGCGAACATCAGCAATAATTTCAGTTGGATTAGACCATCCTAATTCAATTGATTGCCACACCCGTTCGTCGATGGAAATTAAAAAGGCTTTCATCCGTACTTTCCAGTAGGCATAATTTGTTCCATCGAAGAAAGGGGGTCTGTTGATGTTTCCACCTTCAACCATTGTTTACAACCCTATTCCCGCTCTGATACCACTTGTTGGGTTATGATAATATGGATCTAAATAGGGAAAAAATACCTAGAGGGGGGTGAATAGGTGTAAACAATAAACACTCAAAAATCATTGCGCAATAAAACCCAATGCGGAAAAATAAATAACACGCAAGATTTTTACGTGGAAAAACTCCAAACCGGAGTAAAAAACCACGGGACCGATCACACGGCGAAATCCACTAGAATTAAACACGTACAAGGTGATATAACGTACTCACAGACGACTCAACCTTTTTCCATACGCTCCTAGTAGATCTTCTCCGCTCGCTCCGCAACGCTTCTCGAATCCACGATTTGCGCCCAACGCCGAATCCACGGCGTCCAACGTCGAGTCCACGACGTCCGACCGAATCCACGGTCTTCACCAAGTAGCACGCTTCGAATCCACGAACGTACCTCGCTCCGAATCCACGAGAGCGGTTGCACCTTGAATCCACAAGGCCACGCGAATCCACGCGCCGATTTTTGGCAAAATCGTTGTTTTGTTGGTGGTGATGATCCGCCGAATACTTAGATCAAAGATAGATCGGAAATACCATCTAAGTATTCATTAATTTGATTCTACTCAAAATCTGAGTTTGAAAACCTAGAATCAAATTAATTAATATAGATGAAGAAACATAGAATCAAATCTAGTTATTTCCTTTCTTCTCTATATGGGATTTATAAGTTTTTCTCCGTTGATTTCTTGTTTATTTACGGAAAACAAAACTTATATTGGATTACCCTAAAAGACAGAATTAGGGTTTATTTATAGGTTAGAAACCATTGGAAGAGGATAAGAATCAAAAACCAACCTTATCTGGAAGTTTTCAGGTCGACGGTCCGAACTGGAATAAGTAGGGTCCGGACTGTCGTCAATAAACAGAACTTTTCCAAAAAACCACGTTCGGGGTCCGGACTGAAGAAACCACGGTCCGGACTGTTCATGAATTTCTGCAAAATCCACGTTCGGGGTCCGGACTGAACCAGGGGTGTTCCGGACTGGATTTGCGCATGAATCTACCTATGTTCGGGGTCCGGACTGAAGTACCCTGTTCCGGATCCTGAACATATTACATGTCCAGTTTTTTATATTTATGCGATTAAAAACCCATCCAAGTGTTTCTACACTATAAGAAGTATTCGGAACACAAAACTTATTTAGTTAAACGTACCTGATTCTTTTGAATTCTTCTTTCTTGAGATTGAGGTATATGATCCAAACATCTTCATCTTCAATCTTCAAGACTTAAATACTTTCACGAAATACGCCAAAACAAATTCCTTATGTGGTGACCCGGATCTCTGCAGGGGCTTTTACAGTGTGACCAGCTGCTTCTGGAGACCCATGATGAGTAATAGAGGTGTTTGCGCGCGTACTGGAACCCAGGGATTGACCCGGGATGAGAAAGGGATCAAGATTTCTTTTCTGAGAGCTTTCGGCAACGTTAGAAGTGGTTTCGCGCGAAAACGGATAGCAAAATTGGACTCAGCGTGAAAATTGGGTTAAAAATACCTTTCCGGATGCCTTCGGCAATTTTTTAGGAGTGGAATTTGGCAAATCGGACACCGGATTTGGACTCAGCACGCGAAAACGGTCAAAATGGACTATTTACATGCATTTTTCGGAGGTTGCTACAGTAAAATCACTGTTCATGGCCGGAACAGTGTTTCCGACGACGGCCGGCGGCGGCGAGCAGCGGCGGAGGGCAGCGGCGGAGGGCGGCGCGAGGCCGCGGGCAGGCGCGCGGCCGCGGGCAGGCGCGCGGTGCAGTGGGCAGGCGCGCGCGGCGCAGCGGGATGCGGAGGACACGTGGCATCTTCTTGTTGGCTGGTCTTCGTACGCCGGGTGCACGCAGCGCAGCGGAGCAGGTGACCGGGGCAGGTGGCCGTAAGGCGGGCAGGTGACCGAACGGCGTGGCGGGTGTTGACTATTGGGCTGCCACGTGTCGGCACAGGATTGGGCCACGTGGCGCGACCGCAGCGGCTGGCGCCGCTGTGCGCTGTGCGGTGTGCCACGTGGCGCTCAGGGATTGGCTCTTTTTGGTGTTTGCTGTTTTGGGACACGTGGCGCTCCAGGGACGTTCCGGGCTCGACAGTTTGGGGTGCATTTTGGGGTCCCTGTAGCAGCCCGAATCATTCGGGCGCCCGAAAAATAGGACACAGATGTCATTTTTGGAATTGTTGAGCTGGGCCTATATAAGGCCGAATTCAAGGATGGTTTCGGGCTTCTTCTGGGCCTCATCTCTCCGAAAGCTGTATACAAAAGTTGTTCATCTTCCTGTGGAGCATCTCGTGGAGAAGTTTGGGAATTTTTGGTGGCACGCACTTCGAGGTATGCGGCTTTTGGCGCAGTGCGACTTTCCTTCACCGATGATCCCCTTCGTCGCGTTTCGGTGCGCAGGCTCCCTCGGCTTACTCAGACCTTCGTTTTCGACGATTTTTGCGGCAGCGCGTTCACGAGAGGTACGGCTTCATTTTCCGTGTTGATCATTTCACCTCGTTTTGGCTTTTTGGCACGGTTCCCGAGGTACCTTGTGACCCCTATTTTCCTGTGATGATTTTGGACAGCATGGGCTTGTTGGATTTATTTCTCAGCCCACGGGTATCGGAATGAGGTGTTTCAAGTGTCGATTATCTACTCTTCGAGAGGAACGCACCCGTATTTTTATTGGATTTTTATGAGGTCATTTCGAGGGTGAGAATTAAGCTTCTTTACTGCTGTTTTTCCAGCAGAATTGTGTTCTTGAGGGAATGGCTTCCAACGTTGTCCGAATTGTTTCTTGGCCTACAGGTATCAGAACGGGGCGTTTAAAGAGTCGATTTGGGGCTACTCGTCGCGAGGATCGCAACCGTAATTTTTTTGGAATTTTTGGAGGTATGTATACTGGTAAAAAGGCTCTCTCTCTCTGCTGGTTGGTAAAAATAGCATTTGCTGTTTTTGAGAGTTTGGTTGTGATGTAATTGATTCTCGGCTTCGATGTTGTTTGTTGGAACAGTGGTATGTGCGACTGTTTACCGAGAGTGCGGTTCCGGCAGAATTTGGATTTCGTGTGGCTGCGGACTTCACCGACTTCAGCTTTGCCTGCGGAATGCGTTTCAGGTGGGTGCTTTATTCCGAGAACCGGTGGACGGTTCTCTAATTCTTTATGTTAGAATTGCATGCAGGTGAAGGGTACAATACCTGGGATTGATCGGTAAGCTTAACAATGTTGACCTTATGGGAATTGCAAGATAATTAGTCATATTATGACAATGGTATTAATCGAATATTCATGTTGATGATTATTGGAAGCTTACCTAACGCAAGGTTACCCTGTTTGATTAATTATCATGCCATGTTAGCACATAATCTTTTATGAGGCTGGTTTATGCAATGGGATAGGATTATGTAGTTATGTGCAGGTTCTACTCTGAGGAGCGATTATGGATCGAGGATTATGGACAGGTATAGTCATTGATAATTTTGGCATGAGGGTTATTTTCTTTATTCTTCTTTGAGGACAAATGCATGCTTGTATGGACATATAGTTAGGCCACCTTTTCCTGCTACACTACTTATTGGGACTTGACTTAGGAGAAACCATGCTTTTTCTTTCTCCTTCTTTGTTAGTCAGGTGGTCAGTGTTGCTCGGGTTCGAGCAGGGGTCTGGATAGTGTAGTTGGGACTCTGTGTCTGGGACAGGTTGGATTAGTTTGTGGGGTTTGCAGCGACCGCGGATATTGGGCGGTTGACCGGATATTTACTTATGCATCAGATTGGGTATCAGTTTTCTCTAGTGGATGGAGTTTTCCACTTATCGTTTAGTTTGTATCCGAGTGAGATCGGGTCTTTCTTTAGTGGATGAGTTTTCCCACTTTGATCAGAGTCGTGATCCAGTCCTGCTATATTGAGACACTTGACAGAGATACTTGTTACTGAGATACTTTACTCGTGTGGGTCGCTCCCCTCGAGGCCACTCCGGAGTAGGCAGTTGACATATTGGCCAGTGAGTGCCAGACCTGTTGGCCAGTGAGTGCCAGACAGTGAGCATCGGTCAGTGAGTACCGATTGGTGAGCAGATATTTGAGACAGTTGAGCAGGTAGTACCAATTTTACTGGTGGCACCAGATTGGGTTTATTACAGACAGTTACTTTATTGTTACACTCGTGTCCGGGGAGACTGTGTAGAGTCTAGTAGCTGTGTTTAGACCAATGCTAGTATTGTTGGGAGCCGTTTGGATTGACGGTGGTTCCGTATCGTTGTGAGTATTTGGATCGTTGTTTTGAGAGGTTTGGTGATCTTGGGTCTATCCAGTCTGAGAGAGAGAGCTTGGATTTTGACTATAGCCTGCATGAGCCATTACTCGATAGCGAGTTAGTCCGGTTGGACGCCCTACGTAATTCCTGCCCGTTAGTGGGAGGTGGTTGTAGGTGGGCGCAGGTTTGACTGGACCCGATGTGGCAGTCAGCTCGATTGGGTCGATTGAGCACCTCGCGTGCGAGTGTTGCATATCTTTATCAGAGTTTTTCCCATTTGAGCATTTAGATAGAGGCATGGTAGCTGTAGAGTGTCTTCAGCTTCTTTCTTCAGTTTTACTGCATTGATTATCTTTTGCCTCTTGTAGTCTTGGTGGGCAGATCGTCGGACCTGGTGGCGATACCCACTGAGAACTCCCTTTTGGTGTAGTTCTCACACCCGTTGGGGGTTTTCCCCCTTTTTGTCCCTTCTCTCCTTTGTTTTGCAGAGTCTTAGCGGGTATTGCTGATTCTGCGGTGGCTGTTCGAGGCGAGGGAGTCGCGAGTTAGATTCCTACCTATCTTTGGAGAGTAGCGGTACCCCCTTTCGGAGGAGATCTTCAGTACAGTCGGTAGATTAGTATTTTATTTTTCTCTTTGAGAGACTGATGTATTGTGAGGATCTGACTTGTACTGAGAGGTTGTACATTGATGTATCATTTATCTATTCAGGATTACCTCCCTGTTTGAGTTTGGAGTTTGGTATTTGAGGTTATTGTATGATTATCATGTATGGGAGATGGACTTTGTACCTTTATTTCCAGTTGTTCAGACCATTGGTTTTAATTTTTCAGCAGTTTTATCTTTCAGCTCTGATATCTGTTTAGCTGTAGCACTTTTCTTGCAGGTAGGACGCTTCGCCTATGCGGGTTTGGCATAGGTGGCGGATCTGTTGGCGAGCCCGGGTCGCAGTTTCGACCCCGGGGCGTGACAGATTAGAGTGGTATCAGAGCTTAGGGATAGGTCAGTTGGGACTGTAGAAACCCTAGGCTTGTGGTTGGACCCTAGGATGACTTCGTGAGAGTCGTGATTTTTAGCGAGAGTCCTGATTGAGTTTTATACCTCTCCCAAGTGATGGGATGGGTGATTGGCATGTTTATTCTCCTAAGCAATTATGTTGGCTGCAGACAACATAATGCGGTGGAACGGTTGACATGCTCTAGACTCTCGCCGGATTGGGTCGAGTTTTGTTTTGTGCTGTGGTGCAGTTGGTCGGGGTGAGCGGTGTCTCCCTGACGCGTTGTGCCGATTGTTGTGCACTCGTCGCAACAGTGGAGCTTGAGCGGATTGTTTTGGGGCCGGATACCCAGATTGAGGTTAGAGAGCTCCACGCCCCGATGGCAGGATTGTCTGAGGCTTATCAGCGGCAGAGTGAGCAAGCATCTGGTTTTTGTGACATAGTTGTCGGAGCAACGGGCAGCTCGACAGTGCTTCCTTCTGAGACCACCCGGTTGCAGTATCCTCAGGGGCGGGGATTGCTGTGGTACCGATGGAGTGAGTAGCCCCCTCTGTGCCAATGTTTAGTGCCGAGGCACCGAGACAGGGTGGATAGCTGACAGCTGGTGAGCTGAGGGGACATGATCGATCTATTGAGCCAGATTTGGCAGATGAACCACCCCGACTCGTAAGATTGAGTTTGGAGCCTTTGGGGGCAGAGTCGTGGTTGGTGGTGATGGAGTGATCAATTGAGAGCCTCCCTGTGCTAGAGAGTTTATGCAGTGGTTGAACTGCGCGCTCCAGGTTTCAAGGGACGAGGCGTATAAGATATGTGTGATTGAGAGTGGATTGCGCCAGGATACCTTTCAGTTTAGTTGGTCCCTCCGTTATGGATTATTGACACTTCGATGGTGTAGGCGTTGTGTATGGAGGATGGCACTGCAGTTCCTTTGGACAGGGATCTGCCGCCAGAGGTGAGTTCTGGATGTTGGCGCTTGGCGCTAGGTGATGGAGGACAGATCGGCCGGCAGAGGCATTTTCGTTTTGCTTTCCTGGATGGTGGATATCCTTGTGGACGGTTAATGTAAAGCTTACCCAAGGGAATGCTACCCTTTGTGATTTATAACTTGCATATTTGGAATGTATTATATGGGATTGAGGGGTGAGCTTAGTAAGGATAAGTGTATAGGGAACTGCATGAATTGATTGTGTTTTGTCAGATGACGGTTGCAATAATGGATTTCTGAGATGTAGGAGATCGGGTGGACCCTGATGGCAGCATCAGCATCTATATCAGAGTAGCGCAGCGGTAGCATGGTTTTGTTGTCTGCGGAGGATCGTATCTGTTGCCTCAGCGTGAGCAGAGACAGAGGTCGTGCTTGTCACGCCCCGGGGTCGAAACTGTGACCCGGGCTCGCCAACAGATCCGCCATCTGTACGAAAACTGCCGTACAGACGAAGCGTCTAACCTGCAAAAGATAGAACTACAGCTATACAGATATCAGAGCGGGTAATAAAAGCTGTAATATAAAATCTCACTAATGAAAGGCTGAAAGTAAAAGCAAGTCTATCTCCCAAAATACAAGGTGATACAAATAAAAATCCACCTATACAACATCTACAAATCTGAAGGGAGATAACTAAACTAGAAATAACAATACATAAACAAGCTCCCACAGTCCGGGATGGTACATCTACCTCACTCTAAAGTAATAAATGCGGGTAGGGAACTATCACGCGACTCCCTGTCCTCGGTCCGTCCAGTCAGCTCGGCAGGAACGGAAGAAAAGCCTCAGCAACCTGTCACCGACAGAGGGTGTGAGAACTACATCCTACAGTAGTTCTCAGTGGGTACCGTCTCCAAGTGTGATGACCTGGATCTCCGCAGAGCTGTTGCGGTGCTTTTGGGTGGCTCTTGGAGGCGGGTTGGACGGTTTTCGGATCCCGTCCGACGGGGCGTATTGGGCCGGGCCGCACTGTGCGCGCCCGGAAATTCTGGGCCGGGCCGCACTGTGCGCGCCCGGAAATTTCCGGGCGCCCGAAAGTGGGGACCCGGATGGAATTTCCCCAAAAGTTCTTTTGGCTGGCCTATTTAAGCAACCCGAGCCCTATTCATCTTGCTTTTTCCACCATTTCCGAGCCTCTTCTCACCAAGGTGTCTTCAGCAAAGTTTCTCCCCTTCGAGTTCTCCATCTCCTGGTGAAGTTTGAGGATCTGTGGTGGCACGCACTTCGAGATTTGGATTTTTCGGCGCGGCGCGACGTTGCATTCCTGGATTCTTCTTCGGCGCAGCGACAGTGTTTTAGCTCTCCCGAGCTAACCAGGCAGTATTTTTCAGCGATTCTTGCGCCATCGTCTTCGTAACAGGTAGGGCTACATTTCTTATTTCTACTGGGTTTTCCCTCATTCCGAGGTTTTCATGGGTTTTTCGGGTCATCTTGTGACCTCATTTTCTGGGGTGGAGTTTTGGACAGCGCAGTATTGTTTTGAGGATATCTCCGCAACCGGACATCGGATTGAGGCGATTCAAAAGGGGATTTGCATCTACGCATCACAAGGAATCTCTCTGAATTTTTGTGGAATTTTGTGGAATTTCCCTGAAGGTGAGAACCCCCTTTTTACAGTATCTTCAGATTCAGTTTTTGTGATCGATTTGCTTTGGGGTGCCCCTCTTGTCGATTTTCGTTCTCAGCACAGAAAAATCGTGGGAAAACGTGCAGGTACTCGTTTCGACCGGTTCGTCGCGTAGATCGTGATAGTATTTTTCTGGGAATTTATTGGGCACGTTTCGCAGGTAAAAATGGCTGAACAGTAAATCTGATTTTGGGGACAGATTTGGATTAAACTTGATTAGTAAATTTGTGTGTGTTCTTTGGGACTTTTGGCGCAGTATTTCGGGGACGGTTGAGGATCGAGCGCGGACTTCGCCGTCGGGACTTGGATTTAGCGCTCGAGGTGGGTACCGTTGTTTAACCTCCTACTTGTGATGTCCCCACTAGGCCTATTTGAGTTGCTTCTTTATTATCTTGCTAAATGAACCGGTAAAAGTGAAAATGGCATGTTGATTGGGAATTGGACTTACTGTTAGGGCTTGCATCTAAAAGGGGACTATATTACGTGTACACTTTGGGACCTCTTATGCTTATGTGATAAATGGATATGTTGTATATGCATGACGGGACCTCTTTTACATATACATAAACTATTTTGGGGGCAACTTAGTAAAATGGAAGTTTATTTAAACGGCATATCTCTACTTTGTGAGAACTAGAATACTTGAATCATGCTTAATAATGATAAAGGACTTTGCATGCGTGTATGGACATTTAGTTAGGCCACCTTTTTCTGCTACACTATCATGCTGGAATTGACTTAGGAGAAACCATGCTTTTCTCTTCTTTTGTCTACATTTGGGGGATAGTGCGCTCGGGTGCGAGCAGGGGCTGGGATAGTGTAGTCAGACAGTTGTGGGTTTTGGGACAGGCAGGCTGTGAGGGCAGGGCATTGCGGCAACCGCGGACAGTAGGCGGTTGACCGGATAGTGATTGCTGCTTATGCATCAGATTGGGTATCAGGTCTCTAGTAGATGGAGTTTTCCACTATTTGTCTATCTTGCATCATCTTCGAGATCGGGTCTCCTTTTAGTGGACGGGTTTTCCCACTTTGATCAGAGTCATGATCCAGTTCTGCTGACTTGATACCTATTACTGAGGCACTATGCTCGTGTGGGTCGCTCCCCTCGAGTGCCACTCCGGAGTGTGTATTTTGTGACCGTGCTGGTCAGGAGCCGGTCTGTTGCCTTGGGGCGGGGCCGTGCCGGTCAGGAGCCGGTCTGTCGCCCTCGGGATGGGACCGTGCCGGTCAGGAGCCGGTCCGCATCCCATAGCTGAGTTGGGACTTAGTAGGCATAGTGGGCAGTACCGATGTTCGCCGGTGACTAGGTTGGGCTACCCAGGCAGGCATTCTTATTCTGATGCATACAGTTGGCCATACTCTTAGCTGAGCACCTTAGAGGCATATAGTGGTAGCTTCTTACATCATCAGTAGACATATTTACAGCTTACCACCTTGTTTTATTCCTCCGCCTCTTATAGTCCTAGTGGGCACATTTGAGTTGAGGTTTACCCACTAGGAGGAGGCTACTGTTCTATAGTAGTTCTCACTCCCCACTGCTTTTCTTTTCTCTCCCCCCTTTGTTTTGCAGAGTCGTCTGCGGGAGTTGCAGGACCCTCCGCAGCGGATCGAGGTAAGTGGATCGCGGACTAGATAGCGGTCTACCCCGGCACCAGTTCAGTTACTAGATGTACCCTGATACTCTCAGATACTCTACTTTTCATTTCTTTTGGGTCCGGCTGCGACCGGCTGGTTGTATTTGATCAGTGAGCTGGGAGAGATATTTGTATTATTGAGAGTTTATTTCTGCACTTTACTTTTCAGCTTTATCTGAGATGTATTAGTTCTAGTTTAGCTCTGTTTATGCTCTTTTATTATATCATCTTTATCTGAGCAGGTTACCAGCGCTTCGTGTACACGGGAAATTCCGTGTACACGGCGGATCTGTGGACGGGCCCGGGTTCTGGTTTACACCCGGGGCGTGACAGATTAAGTTGGTATCAGAGCCATTCACCAGCCGGAAATGTGAGATGAGTCTCGGCTGAGCTAGGGTTATATAGCGGGTAGAGTGAGGCTCCCCGGCTAATGACCGTTGTGAGTGGAGTGCAGCTCCTCACAAGGTCGGCTAAGGCTAGCGAGACGAGTCTCACATCGCCTGGTGCTTGTGAGTGTGCTTGAGCCTGACGTGGACGTCAGGGCTTAAAGGGGGGAAGAATGTGACACCCCTGGAATTTGGATTAGTCCTCTATATAAATGATATAATAGGACTAAATCTCTAACCCGGCTATAGCATTTTGGATGGTAGCAAGATCCAAGAGGAACATGAGAGTTAAGCGTGCTAGAGCTAGAGTAGTTCTAGGATGGGTGACCCCCTGGGAAGTGGGGCGCCACATTCTCACCCCCATTGTTGTTTCCCTCTTTTCTTCCTCCTGTTTTGCTGAGTCTTCTGCGGGGGTTGCTGATCTTTCGGTCGTTGTTCGAGGCGAGGGAGTCACGAGCTAGATCCTTACCGCCCGAGGAGTGTAGCTGTATCCCCTGGTTGGAGTTTCCTTATAGCTGCCACCTGGTTTTTACTGTTTACTTTGGAGAGAAATCTTTTGTATTTGGAGAGATTGATGTTGAGACTGATGTACTATAGTTTTAGTTTATCTCCCTTTTATAGTTGAGAGATGCTGTACTGAGGACTTTGTATGATGATTATCTGTATTTGAGGAGTTGGATATTGTACTTTATTTCATGTTATACAGTGATTGGATTTTATTTTACAGCATTTTATTTTCGCTCTGATATTTGCGTAGCAATAGTACTATCTTTTGCAGGTTAGGCGCTTCGCCTATGCAGGATTTTGCATAGGTGGCGGATCTGTTGGCGAGCCCGGGTCGCAGTTTCGACCCCGGGGCGTGACACCCGGCCTGCTCCAACTCGGGTTTCGGCCCGTTTCGCTTCGTTTTCGGGTAGCTGGGTTGTTTGGTCACCGCCGTCGTTGGGTTTGGTTGGGTTTTTTTATCACCGTTTTCGTCGTTGGAATCCCGGGTTGACCCACAATTTACGGAATTGTGTTACGAGTGTGTTTTTGATGATGATTTTTGGTGTATTTTACCGTAAGGGGGTGTTTTTACTCATTTTTCATTGCGGAGTCTACCAAGTGTTGGGTTTAGGTTAATAAGGATCTAATAAGGGAAAAAACACCTAGAGGGGGGTGAATAGGTGTAAACAATAAACACTCAAAAAATCATTGTGCGATAAAACCCAATGCGGAAAAATAAAAGAACACACAAGATTTTTACGTGAAAAAACTCCAAACCGGAGTAAAAAACCACGGGACCGATAACACGGCGAAATCCACTAGAATTAACACACGTACAAGGTGATATAGCGTACTCACTGACGACTCAACCTCTTACCATACGCTCCTAGTAGATCTTCTCCGCTCGCTCCACGACGCTTCTCGAATCCACGATCCGCGCCCAACGCTGAATCCACAGCGTCCAACGTCGAGTCCACGACGTCCGACCGAATCCACGGTCTTCACCCAATGGCACGCTTCGAATCCACGAACGCACCTCGCTCCGAATCCACGAGAGCGATAACACCTTGAATCCACAAGGCCACGCGAGTCCACGCGCCGATTTTGGGTAAATCGTTGTTTGTTTGGGTGGTGATGATCCGCCGAATACTTAGATTAAAGATAGATCGGAAATACCATCTAAGTATTCATTGATTTGATTCTACTCAAAATGTGAGTATGGAAAACCTAGAATCAAATCAATCAATATAGATGAAGAACCATAGAATAGATCTATTGATTTCCGTTCTTCTCTATATATGTGGATTTTTCTTTTCGGCTATCTTTTCTTAACCAGCCGATTTATTGCGGATGCCCTAGAAATGAAATGGAAGGGCTATTTATAGGTTAGAAACCCTAGGAAGAATATTCGGATCAAAAACAGCCTTTTCTGGAAAGTTTTACCGACGGCGATCCGGATTGGATTTGGCGATCCGGATTGCAGAAGCAAAAACCACGATTTCCAGAAAATTGCCTGTTCGGGATCCGGATCGTAGTCCCCGATCCGGATCGTTCATACAGTTTTACCAGAACATCATGTTCGGGATCCGGATTGCAATTCCTGATCCGGATCGAAGAAGCACACAGGTAAAACTAGTGTTCGGGATCCGGATCAGAGAGTGCTGCGATCCGGATTGAACCAGTGTATGAACAAACACCTTTCGGGATCCGGATTGAAAGCCACGATCCGGATCCTGAACATGTCCCATGTCCAGTTTTTGATGAATAAGCAATTAAAACCTCTTCCAGGTGTTTCTACACTATAAGAAGTATTCGGATCATCAAAATTCTTTAGTTAAACGTACCTGATCCTTTTGAATTCTTCTTTCTTGAGATTGAGGTATACGATCCAAAGTTTCTTCATCTTCAATCTTCAAGACTTAATACATTCACGAAATACGCCAACTCAAATTCCGTAACAATCTCCCCCTTTGGCGGTTTCGTGACAAAACACAAATCCACAAAGAAAATTCAAAAAGATATTTTTGTTGCTATCACCATACAACAAAAATTTACAAAAGAGTTCCAGAAATTAAAAACATGAGATAAACTCCTAGAACAGACTCTAGACTTAGACATCTGTAATCTCTGCACACAGAAAACATTCTTGACAAACAAATTCGTTAGATACCTCAAGAATTGGAGCATACAAAACCAAATACAGAGATAGAGTTTAGTCTCATCATGACATTTGAAAAATTCAGATATGTGAAAGAAGCATAGTTAAAAACCAACATATCTTCTAAGCAGTTGAAAACCAAATGTCAAAGTATGTTAGTCCAACATCAACTTGTTAGTCATATTACATGCCCAAATAGTTAGTCGAATAGTTAGTATAGAAGCATGTCACAAATCACAAAAGAAAAAACCAAAGTTGAGTTGAGGTTCATACTTACCTTGATATCATCGATATTCACAATCATTCATTGTTCAGAGTTCTTTCTAACTCTCTCACTCTCTCCCCCTTTTTGTCACAAAACAAAGCCAAAACGTAGCATGAGCTACAATATGTAAGGAGAGTAAAGAAAACATAAAGTCCTAATAGTATGCACAAACTGAAAACTAAATTAAAAAAAAATCCTGCACAAAAAGAAAAGGTCAGTTTTCAGAATCTGAATCTTCAGAACTTGTGCACCCAATCTTGGACATTATCTTTCGCATCCGCTTGTCCATTGAATTTATCTTCTTCGTGATGGTGATGTGAGCTGCTGTTGATATTTCTAGCTCATTGGTAATCCGCTGTTGTTCTTTCAAAATTTGTTCCTGCTGGATAGACAGTCGTTGCTGTAACTTGAAAATCGAATTCAATGATGCGACATCATCTGTGCCAGGTGCTTGATGAGATGGTGATGCAACCGTGCTTGGGTCAGGCTTCTTCCCAGATGCAGAAGCTTGAGTGACATGTGGCAACTTGTGAAGGGATTTGACAATTGTGGACTCATCTATCATGTTCAGACATTGATGAATCCTCATTATAATCAGTGGAAAAGGAATTCTTTCGCTGGGGTGAGGATGCTCAACATATCGTGCCATTCTATTCCAGATGATGTACGGGATGTTGATATTCAATGCCGTTGCCTCTGATGGATGTCCGATGAGATATAAGAACAACAATCGTTCCCATCTCACAACCTTCGTCTGCATGTTTGGAAGTATATTGTAACACGTGATGAAATTTAAGAAGCGATATTCAAGACGAAGTTCTTTAGATCGAACTAATTTTTCGGTTGACTGTGTTCCCTCGAGACAAATTCCTTCGATAACTTTTCGCCATAAAGTATTTGTCAAATTTATCCCTTTCAGGTAGTGGACTCCTTTCTTGCTGGCTTCCATTCCCAAAACCTCGCCAATCAACTGTGGAGTGATTTTGAATCTCGTGCCTTGGATATTCGTGTAGAACTCCATAGGACCGTTTTCAAATTCGCGAAGATGCCGTGCATTGGTATAGAAGGTCCTCACTGGTGCAGGCAGTAACCGAGAGTTTCTGGGAAGCGACATACTTGAATGAGATTTGCTTGTTCAATCAAAGTACCAAATTCAGGGGAGTGACCTTGTAGAGCCTCAATGTTCACGTGCCTTTCGCCAATGCATTCGCGATGTGCAAACGCTCTAAGACGGTCACTGTTAACAAATACTTCTTCAACACGTGGCGGAGAGTCAGGAGCTATTGGTGGGTCAACCTTGGTCTCCTGTCCCAGTCCAAAACGTCGAGCAAGTCGCTTACGTTTTATAGAGATAGTTGGGGCAGGCATAGGAGCTTTCCCAGTGTCCAAGGGAGCTTTTCCTTTTCGTGTTGAGTTAGTCGGCAATACCTCATCATCTTCATCATCTGTTATCATGTCCCAATGAATCTCATTCTCATTCTCTTCAAGTTCAGTGTCACTTATGACATCGACTTCTCCTTTTCTTTGGAGTTTCTTGGCTCTTTTCAACTTATTAGTTGCTCTGGTGAGCACCATCGTAACCAGTAGCAGAATTAACCAGGAGAAGGCCATTGCGTCTAGTGCTTTGAGTTTAAGAAAGTGTCCTGTGAAACCAACTCAAGAACATATGAAAAATTGTCAATTTTGAAAAATTTGAAAACATTGTACCTAGACAATCATAATCATGTAGAGAAGCCAAGAATCAAATTAGTTTTCCAAAAAGAATTTTAAAAATAGATCAATTCCATGATTTACAAAAATTCCTCTTTTATGCCCTAAAACCGAATTTTTAGAAATCGAAGCCTAAAAACTCGTTAATCAAGTAAAATCCCAGCATAAAAGCAAAACTAATTGACCCAGAGTTCTTATTTCAAAAGAAATTTGATCAAAAACCATTCACAAACGAAAAAGTTCCAATTTTTCAACTCACGTTTGATGAAAAACCATAAAAACTGTGAAAAACCGAGTTTTGATCATGAAAACTTACTTGAATCCGAAGAACTTTGAGTTTTGAAGCACCAAGAAGCAAGAAATCTAGAGAGAGAAACTCTAGAGGCTTGAAAACCAGAGATTAGGGTAAAGAAATCAAGAATCTGTATGTTTCTATATAAAACCCTAGCCGTGATCCGGATCGGCCGAGAATGTGATCCGGATCGGCTACCCGCAGGAAAAATCCTGCGTTCGGGATCCGGATCACTTGCCCGATCCGGATCGGCTACACCTTTTTCTTCAGAAAAATTTAGAAAAACACAATAAAATCCAGAAAAAGTATGTAAGCACTTTACCATGTCAACTTTAAACAAATGGCATCGTTTCATACAACAAGAAATAGATTATGCAAAATCTATCAAAAATATCCAAAAATGAAACGAAAATTTACGAAAGTTAAAACACTTAAAGTTGAACAACTTCAATTACATCTATCCTGATCCTATGTGTAATGTCTTTATCAAATCATCAATTTCAGTAAAGAAAATGAAGTACCAAGATCAATAGATGTTTGAAATCCCAGATAAGTTAGATAATATATCTAGACAATCTGTTGAAGGAGTGGCTCTTTGAGCATCTTTTAAAAAAAATCCCACCTTATACCAACCATGAAATACGACTGAGTCAAGTATTTCAATATGAATTTCATCAACAATTTTTCAAACAAAAATTTGCTTTTCATTCATGGAGTATCTTTTTCTTTCATTTTCTCCATGTGGTGGTAGTTTTCACACTCCTCATTGGGATGTAACTCTTTCCACATCTTTTGAGCATTTCACATTTCATTGACTCCCCCTCAATTGGCTATCAATTATTTAATATATAAGGTATTCAACCAAACCATTGATCTCGAATTCATACTCGACTAAGCAATCAAATATGATAATGACTATACCAAGAGATCATTGAGAGAGAAATTGACTTTGATCACTTAAAAGATGGTTTAATTAACGTAAATGATCATTGCAACATTGAAATATTATGACATCAAAACATAATAAATTTCTAAATGCATAAAAGGATGCAATTAAAGTCAATTATGATTTATGCTCAATTAGTGTGCTATGTACAGAACATAGATAAAGAACAAAACAAAAACAAGAACAAAAACAAAACCTAATCTAAGCAAAGGTTTCAAAAAGAGTTTATTTCAAGGAAAGCATGCCAATTGCTTTACGCAAGTGAATAAAACGTTTTTGATCCAAAGGTTTTGTTAAGATGTCGGCTAATTGATCCTCAGTTGAAATATATGACAGTTGAAGAATGTTTGATTCAACTAGCTCTCTAAGAAAATGATATCTAAGTTCAATATGTTTTGTTCTAGAGTGCAACACAGGGTTTTTAGAAATGTTAATAGCACTAGTGTTGTCACATAAAATGGTTACCGAAGATGTTGAAATCCGGAAATCGCTCAACACGCTCTTCATCCAAATCAATTGGGTTGAACAACTTCCTGCAGAAATGTACTCCGCTTCGGCAGTCGAGAGTGCTATGCAGTTCTGCTTTTTACTGTGCCATGCAACAAGGCAGTGGCCAAGATAGAAGCATGCACCACTCGTGCTTTTCCGGTCATCCACCGATCCAGCCCAATCGGCATCTGAGTATCCAACAATATCCAAAGTCGTTCCCATAGGATACCAAATTCCGAAATTGATTGTACCTTTGATATACCGGATGATCCGTTTCACCGCTTTCAGGTGAACCTCCTTCGGTGCTGATTGATATCTCGCACAAATCCCAACACTGAAGGATATATCCGGGCGACTAGCCGTGAGATATAGTAGACTTCCAATCATACTGCGGTACAGTTTCTCGTCTACATTCTCACTTTGTGATTCACTTCCAAGTCCCTTATGGCTAGTTCCCATTGGAGTCGGAAAATCTTTAGAATTTTCAAGATCAAACTTTTTGACCAACTCCAGTGCATACTTGGATTGACACAAGTGAATTCCTTCATCGTTTTGTTTAACTTGTAATCCAAGAAAATAGTTCAACTCGCCCATCATGGACATCTCAAATTCGCTTTCCATGGTCTCCGCGAATTTAGAAGCATCATTATCTCTTGTTGCTCCAAAAACAATGTCATCGACATAGATTTGAGCAACTATGAAATTGTTTTGATAATGCTTCACAAAGAGAGTCCTGTCAGCTCCCCCTCGAGTGTAGCCCTTTTCCAAAAGGTGCTTTGTCAACCTTTCGTACCATGCTCGCGGTGCTTGTTTCAGACCGTAAAGAGCCTTTTTCAGACGAAAAACATGGTTAGGTAGTTTATGATCCACAAAACCTTTCGGTTGAGCTACATAAACTTCCTCATTTAAAAATCCATTTAAAAAGGCGCTCTTAACGTCCATTTGAAATAATCTGATTTTAAAATGACAAGCGATCGCAAACAATATACGAATGGACTCGAGTCTAGCTACAGGGGCGAAAGTTTCATCAAAGTCTATACCTTCTACTTGAGAATAGCCTTGAGCAACTAACCTTGCTTTGTTCCTGATGATAGTACCTTCTTCGTTTTTCTTGTTCTTGAAGATCCATTTGGTACCTATCACATTGTGTTGCTTCGGAGGCTTCGTCAGTTCCCAGACTTTGTTTCGCTCGAATTGATGGAGCTCTTCCTGCATTGCTTTAATCCAGTAATCATCTTGGAGAGCTTCATCAACATTCTTTGGTTCGATTTGAGATACATAGCATGCAAATCCGCAAACCAATTGTCTCCGTGTTCTAACTCCTTCTTGTGGATCTCCAATTATGTTCGATTCAGGGTGATCCTTGGAGATGCGTAACGTTTGAGGTAGAGGAGTAGGCGGAGGTACACGAGATGATTCCTGCACATCAGATAAGCTTGAAGAACCGTTAGATGCATCAACATTATTATCGAAAGAATTGTTAGAAGAAGATGCATTAGCAGGTGTATCATCATCAAGAGAGATATCGAGGGTAGATTTTTCAGATTCAAAATGAAAAGCTTCATCTACCTTAACATTTATCGATTCTACGATCGTCTTAGATTCTAAGTTAAAAACTCGATATGCTCTGCTGTTTGTAGAATAACCTAAGAAAATCCCTTCGTCACTTCGAGAGTCAAATTTTCCAAGATTCTCACGATCACGTAAAATAAAACACCGACTCCCAAAGATGCGAAAATATTTGATGTTAGGTTTTCTACAAAACCAAAGTTCATATGGTGTATTCAAGTCCCCGGGCGCAAATACACGCGATTGATAACATAAACAGCAGTGTTCACCGCTTCAGCCCAAAAATAAAAAGGTAAGTTCCGGCTGTGAAGCATAACACGTGCCATTTCCTGTACGACCCTGTTTTTGCGCTCGACTACACCATTTTGTTGAGGTGTGTAAGGTGCGGAGAATTCATGTTTAATGCCATTAGAATGCAAAAATCAATGAATTTGGAATTTATGAATTCCCACCTCTATCACTCCTAACTCGAGTAATCCTATCATTCTTTTCTATCATAATACGATTGCAGATTTCGAGAAAAGAATCAAAGGTATCAGCTTTTTCTTTTAAGAAGGCTACCCAAGTATATCTAGAAAATCATCAACCAACAAGAAAATATACCATTTACCTCCCAGAGATGGTTGACGAGTTGGCCCCATTAAGTCCATATGCAAAAGTTCCAAAGGCCGTTTTGTACCTATGTGGTTCCAAAGGCCGTTTTGTACCTATGTGGTTCAAATTCTTGTGTGCAGTCCTAGACTGTTTTCCCTTTTGGCAACCGCCACACACAAGGTTTTGTTCAAAAGAAAGTTTTGGAACCCCCTTGACCACATCTTTATTTGAAATTCTAGCAAGTTCCTTAAAGTTTATGTGACCTAGCCTTTCATGCCAAAGTGTTTCATTTTTCAAAGATGCTAGGTTACATTTTTCAGAAATCTTAGAAGGAACTACATAACAGTTGTTTTCTGATCTAACCCCCTTTAAAAAGAAAGCATGGTTCATGTCAGTTACAGTGCATTTATCAGATGAAAAATTAACTGAATAACCACTATCACACAGTTGACTTATGCTTATGAGGTTAGTCTTAAGGCCATGAACAAATAATACATTATCTAGAACCGGGCCATCTGGAATAGCTACCGTTCCCTTTCCAACAATTTTGGAAGACCGACCATCTCCGAAAACAACAAGTCCTCCGGAGTTTTTCTCAAATGTTTTGTCACGCCCCGGGTGTAAACCAGAACCCGGGCCCGTCCACAGATCCGCCGTGCATGCGGTATTTCCCACATACACGAAGCGTCGGTAACCTGATCAGATAGAAAAGATAATAAAAGAGCATAATAATCAGAGCTGAAATAAAACTACTGTATCTCAGACAGATGCTGGAAGTAAAAGGTACAACAGTAAAATAGAATACAGATGTCTCTCCCAGCTCACTACTAAAATACAACCTGCTGGCAAAAGCCAGTCCCTAAAAAGAAATACAAGAAAACTGTCTGAGAAGTCCTGGTACCCAAAAATCTCCAGCTACGACCCTCGGTGGCTCTCTATCTAGTCCGCAATCTGCTTACCTCGATTAGTTGCTGACGGCCCAGCAACTCCCACTGAAGACTCTGCAAAACAAGGGGAAGGAAAGAGACAAGAAAAACAATGGGGGTAAGTACTACTATAAACAGTAGCCTCCCCTAGTGGGTAAAGCCTCAGCTCAGATATGCCCACCAGGTGATCAGAGGCAAAAAGGGGAAAGGAAAAGAAGGGAGAAGCAGATAAATAGAGCAACTGATAAAGTGCTATCCCTAATATGCCTCTATATGACCAACCAATAAGGATGGGAAAAGTGATGCATCAGAATCAAGTAGCCTGTCATAAAGACCCAATCTGATAGCCAGTGAACACTGGCCCTGCCTGCTCTGCTGTCGAACTCAAAAACCCAGCATGGTGCCCGGCGCTCACACCGTGGAACTCAAGAAACCAGCATGGTGCCCGGCGCTCACACCGTGGAAAGCCTACTCCGGAGTGGCACTCGAGGGGAGCGACCCACACGAGTAAAGTATAACACTGTATCAACCATCTCTGTAACCACTGTCTCATAATAGCAGGACTGGATCGAGACTCAAAGAAGTGGGTACAATCCCTCCACTAAAGTAAGCCCGATCCCCGAACACCCAATCAGATGCAATAGAAACAGTCCGGTCAACCACCCAAGATCCGTGGTCGCCGCAACCCCCTGACAAACTCAACCTGTCCCAAATCCCCAATACCTGCCTACACTATCCAACATACGCTCGAACCTGAGCGAGTAAGCCGCTAGTGCCAACAATGAAAGAAGAAAAGAGAAAAAGCATGGTTTCTCCTAAGTCAAGTCCCAAAATAGTGTAGCAGTAAAAGATGGCAATAATTATGTGACCAATTTAATCATGCAGTGTTCCAATATTTGTCCAGTTTCCCAGAATAATCAATTTAGAGAATAAAGGCTAAAGTGACAGTCACATATGATTAATCAATAATTTGCTCCCTAAAGCATGCGAGTCTACCAATTAACACATTTAGCATCATCAAATCAGGGGTACTCTGATATTCCTAGTGGGCATAACAAAGAAGAGGAGTACAACAACCACCCACCTGAAGCGCAACAGTCCAAGTCCGTACAGCTAGAAAATACCAAAACTCCAATTCCTTGCTTCCACAATTTCAGCACACCCGAAATATCCCTGGTACAGTACAAAGCTCACTAATTACACTTAGGCTCTCACTTATAGCACTAATTAACACATACAATCCCGAATTCTGTACAGTTAAATTATCACCTGCAGAAATTGCCCAGAAAATTCCAATAAAAATATCACGGCGATCCTCGCGTCGATAGCTTCGAAACGGTACCTTGCACGCCCAAATCCGAGTTCTGTACATCAAGATAAAAATTCGGCAAGGGGGCACACTCACACTAAAATCAGGATTAAGGGCTGATTACTGTTCACAGAGAAATCACTAATTATCACCTCGAAATAAAATTCACAAAAATCCACTAAAAATACGAGCGCGTTCCTTGCGATCCGTAGATGAAAAAGTTGTATAGGCTCGTCTCCATCAGACGCTCGAGCGCGAAGATATGGCCAAAATACTCCGATGCTGTCCTCACATTCCTCACAGAAAAAGGGGGTTCTTTGTTACCTCGGGATCCGAGCCAAAGAAGCAAAATCAGAATGCGCGATCAAAATGAAAGATGAAGCCCTACCTGTTGTGAAGCCAACGGCGTAAAAATCACAGAAAAAGGAGCTCGGGGTAGGCCGGGGGAGCTAAAACACTGCTGCTGCGCCGAAGAAGAACACAGAAAACGCAACGTCGCGCCGCGCCGTAAAATCGAGATCTCGAAATCCGTGCCACCCGAAAATCTGAAACTTGGTAGAACTGATCCTCACTTCAAGGGGAAGAATTCATCCTCTAATGTCCCCTTCGAGCTGAGGCCTCGAAGGGGTCGAAATCCCCATTGGAAGAGCTCTCGGATGCACTTAAGGGAAAAATCCAGGAAAAACCTTTCGCTGCGCCCGGTGCACGTGAGCCACCCAACGACGGCGCGCCACGTGGCCCCAACAACCGTGCACCGCCCGTGAACCGCGCACCCTGCTCCCGCCCGCACGTCGCGTACGGCAACTGCTCCACCCGTTGCGTAGACCGGGAGCACAACACCGAGCCAATCACAAGCCGCCACGTGTCCCACCGTCGGTCCACCGTGCACCAAAAATGTTCCGTGAACCGCGCTCCGTGAACCATCCAGTAAAACGATGCCACGTGTCAAACTCGGTGCATCCTGGACCATGAGCCCTCGCGACTACTCCATAGACCGCGCACTGTGAGCCCTCCACTCACCAGCCGCCACGTGGCACCGCCCAAGTGCACGGCCGCCGCCGTGGACCGCGCGCCTGCCCGCGCGCCCGCGCGCTGCCCGCGCCGCGCGCCGCCGCTGCTCCGCCTGCCCGAGGCCGCGCCGCCGCCCGCCGGTGCTGCCCGCCGCCGCCGCCGGCGCCGGCGATCGCCGGAAAACACTGTTCCGGCCGGTGAACAGTAAATTACTGTAGCAAGCTCCGAAAAATCCAAGTAAATAGCCCATCTTGACCGTTTTCGCGCGCTGAATCCAAATACGGCGTCCGTTTTGCCAAATTCCAATCCTAAAATTTGCCGGAGGCTCCCGGAAAGGTATTTTCACTCCGAATTTCGCGCCGAGTCCAAATCTGGTATCCGATTTGCGCGAAAACACTTCTAAACATCCAACGGGGTCTTCCGGTTATCCACGTGATCTATTTAAGCCCCGAATCCATCACTTGAGTCCAAATTGGCGCGCGAACACCGCTGACATGCCCCGTAGGCCTCCCGAAGCTGCCGGTCACACTGTAGAAGCCCTGCAACGGTCCGGGTCACCACATCCTCCCCCACTAAAAGAAAGTTTCGTCCTCGAAACTAAAGCAACTCCCTAGGAGTCTCAAAAACCAGGGTTAAAACCCAACACCGCCGTCTCCAGCTCCCAAGTCACCTATCACTCCCCGTGATTACTCCGCAACAACCACAACAGCAACAACCAGAACGGCAAAGCCCGATTGCGCAATTCCCTCACCACACGAGCCGGAATTCGCAACGGGCGTCCCTCGTACACCAAACTCTCATAGGGCTCAAAAGAAGCGAGTCAATCACGGCGAGGGGTCCAAAGCATACCACTCCTGAGCTGAGATGCAGAAAAACCTCAGATCTTCCAACAAAAGACTGGGGAAAGGAACGAACAGCCCGAGCAACATGCTCAAGAATCACACCCCAGAGCCAACTCAACCAACGCGATCCGAAACACAAACACACAACACCTGCACAGAAAAGGGGCCCAAACAAGCAGGGGTTCACACTCGGTCGCCCTCAGAACTCAACCACCCAAGTGGATTGCTCAGCCGCAGCCTCTAATCCAAAGAGATCCACTAGGGCACAAACCCAAACCCTGTACATCAAGATGGCCCCACACAGCGCCAAATATAGAATCAACAAACACAACCCCAAAGCTCTTCTGCTCCAGGTATCCGCCACCAAAGTGGCCCTGTCGGGGTGATACAGGATGCTCAACAAAATCCAATGATAGCTCTACAGCCACTGTGGGAGGTATCACCATAACTCACAAATCCATCTCCCACCACTGACTAGGTTAAAATCGGCGCTGGTACCGAACTCGTCATCTGATCATCAGGCTCTGCTAGCACTATCCGGTCCAAAAGCTCCTCACCCCAACAATAACCGTCGATCTCGGCCAGTCTTAAATAACATCCATTTTGGCCGGATTTCCACAGTCGCCCCTATGGCTTGAATAGGCAATCCAAGAAGACACGCTCTCGAAGCTAAAACTTGTTCCGCAACGACTTGCATAAAGCTTCTTCCTCACGGACCTTGCCACAGCATCTACAAATGCTCCACAAGCTCAAAATCATTCGGGAAGGGGGTAAGCCAAAATATCCTTAGAGATCGCTGCTATCAATCCGTTCACGTCCCACTGGAAAACAGAGTTCCTCAATCTTAAAGGCAACAGGGCATTAGTCATTCCATTGGCTTCACTGTACTGATAATGCCCCTAGCGTCTCCTGTACGCCATCTTGACGAAATACTCAGCTGTGAATCTAAACTGGTGCAGGCATCATAATCGATCAACTGCCGGGGCAGAACTCCATCAAAAGGCCCTAAATAATAATACCTGGACCTGACTGGGCTCCAATCACAAAGGGCTCTCACCGTCGTATATCAACGACATGACACTAGGTCCAACAGACCCTCGATCCATCAGATCCCCGCACCTATGCCATCAACTCCCGCAGCTCTAAAGGCGATATCCAACGAGGTGCTATGAAGTTGGCGCGGTTTCCAGAACCACGTCAACCACAATCTTAATCTCCCTTTCTGGCGGCATAATCATCGGCTCAGGTGGTCTCACACCCGGAATCTCACGAGCAATAGGGATATCCTTAAGTCCCGCTGTCGCCGTAGGCACCTCTCACACTGTAACTGTAATCGGTATGCTCTAACAGTCTCAACAAACAAATTGCCTTCCATTATCTGCCTTGCAGAAAATCAAAGCCCTTTCTCTCGACAGTCAAACATCCTGTGGCACTACGCCAACCAATCCCATGCACTGGGTCAAACACCAAGCTGCCACGAACACCAATATGTCTGCCGGCAAAACTCACAGCCTCTGCTACACTGGACACGATCCACAAGCCTCCCCCACTTGCACCATGCCAACAGTAACCGGTACCTCAAGTGCATGTGGTAACAACTCTACCTCTAGTCCATGCAGGAATGCAACAAGCTCTAACTCCGACTGCTGTGATGAAATCATACCTGTGATAACTCAACCCACTACCGTGGCGCCCTCCAACCGGGCGGCACAGATTCAACCGCTCGATGCAAGTAGTCGTCGCTCAGCCAGCCGACATATCTAGACCAATCACAAAGGGGGCACGACCTCTGTCCAAGCTCACACTGAGGTGCCGAATGCGGTCTCTCGCAGACAGCCAATCCACGCTACCGCTGCGCCACTCTGATAAAAGGGCTGTTGCTGTCATCGGGGTCCACCCAACCCCGGATGTCTCACAAATTTACCAGGACATCAACGTCAAACGACCAAGCACAATCGATTCATGCAATTCCTGATACAATTATCCTTACTGAGCTCACCCCTCGATCACGTCTATCGCACCCCAAACATGCCAATTATCAAACACACAGGGTAACATCCCCCAGAGATAAACTCACATACTCTATCCACACGGATATCCACCAACCAGGAAAGGAAAACAAAAATGTCTCTGCCGGCCGATCTATCCTCCATCATCTGGCATCAAGCGCCTCTATCCAGAACTTGCCTCTGACAGCAGACACCCATCCAAAAGAAATGCAGCGCCAGTTCCATAAACACTGCCTCCACTATCGAAGCACCCCAAAGTCCAAAACCTGCGAAAGATGGTCCGAGCAAACGGAAAGGTATCCTGGCGCAATCCACTCTCAGCCACGCATATCCTATGCGCCTCGTTCCTCAAATCATAGAACGCGCAATTCGACAACTGCGTACACCCTTTAGACACCAGAAGGCTGCCAAAGAGTCTCTCCATCATCACCAACCACGATTCTACTCCAAGAGGCTCCAAACCAAATCCCTAGAATCGAGGTGGTTTATCCGCCGAAACTGGCTCAACTGATCCTTGGGGTCTCACCGCTCATCAGCTGTCAACTATCCACCCTGCCTCGGCGCCTCAGCACTAACCATTGGCACGGAGGGGCTACTTGCTCCATCAGTACTGTAGAAATCCCCGCCCTTGAGGATGCTGCAATCGGGTGGTCTCAGAAGGAAGCACTGTCGAGCTGCCCGCCGCTCCGACGACTGTGTCACAAAACCAGATGCTCGCCCACTCTGCCGCTGAAAAGCCTCTGACAATCCTGTCTCCTGGGTCCGGAGCTCTCTGACTCCAATCTGGTATCCGGCCCGAAACAACTAGCTCAGACCCAACAGCTGCACCCAAGTGCACCCGGGTCAGGGCCCAAAGTCGGGGAGACACCGCTCGCCACGACAAACAGCAAATCAGCACAACCCAAACACTCGACCCAATCTAGCGAAAGTCAAAGACATCTCCCTATTTCTGTAACCTTATGTTGTCTGCAGCCAACATAATGGTTCAACAGAAATAGACTATGTCGATCCCTCTTCACTCACAGGAAGAGTTAACCTATAAAAATCACCGACTTTCGCAAAATGTCACGCCACTCACGCCCTATCATCCTAGGGTCTGTCCAAAAGCCTAGGGTTTCCTAAGTCCCAACTGACCTATCCCTAAGCTCTGATACCAACTTAATCTGTCACGCCCCGGGTGTAAACCAGAACCCGGGCCCGTCCACAGATCCGCCGTGCATGCGGTATTTCCCACATACACGAAGCGTCGGTAACCTGCTCAGATAGAAAAGATAATAAAAGAGCATAATAATCAGAGCTGAAATAAAACTACTGTATCTCAGACAGATGCTGGAAGTAAAAGGTACAACAGTAAAATAGAATACAGATGTCTCTCCCAGCTCACTACTAAAATACAACCTGCTGGCAAAAGCCAGTCCCTAAAAAGAAATACAAGAAAACTGTCTGAGAAGTCCTGGTACCCAAAAATCTCCAGCTACGACCCTCGGTGGCTCTCTATCTAGTCCGCAATCTGCTTACCTCGATTAGTTGCTGACGGCCCAGCAACTCCCACTGAAGACTCTGCAAAACAAGGGGAAGGAAAGAGACAAGAAAAACAATGGGGGTAAGTACTACTATAAACAGTAGCCTCCCCTAGTGGGTAAAGCCTCAGCTCAGATATGCCCACCAGGTGATCAGAGGCAAAAAGGGGAAAGGAAAAGAAGGGAGAAGCAGATAAATAGAGCAACTGATAAAGTGCTATCCCTAATATGCCTCTATATGACCAACCAATAAGGATGGGAAAAGTGATGCATCAGAATCAAGTAGCCTGTCATAAAGACCCAATCTGATAGCCAGTGAACACTGGCCCTGCCTGCTCTGCTGTCGAACTCAAAAACCCAGCATGGTGCCCGGCGCTCACACCGTGGAACTCAAGAAACCAGCATGGTGCCCGGCGCTCACACCGTGGAAAGCCTACTCCGGAGTGGCACTCGAGGGGAGCGACCCACACGAGTAAAGTATAACACTGTATCAACCATCTCTGTAACCACTGTCTCATAATAGCAGGACTGGATCGAGACTCAAAGAAGTGGGTACAATCCCTCCACTAAAGTAAGCCCGATCCCCGAACACCCAATCAGATGCAATAGAAACAGTCCGGTCAACCACCCAAGATCCGTGGTCGCCGCAACCCCCTGACAAACTCAACCTGTCCCAAATCCCCAATACCTGCCTACACTATCCAACATACGCTCGAACCTGAGCGAGTAAGCCGCTAGTGCCAACAATGAAAGAAGAAAAGAGAAAAAGCATGGTTTCTCCTAAGTCAAGTCCCAAAATAGTGTAGCAGTAAAAGATGGCAATAATTATGTGACCAATTTAATCATGCAGTGTTCCAATATTTGTCCAGTTTCCCAGAATAATCAATTTAGAGAATAAAGGCTAAAGTGACAGTCACATATGATTAATCAATAATTTGCTCCCTAAAGCATGCGAGTCTACCAATTAACACATTTAGCATCATCAAATCAGGGGTACTCTGATATTCCTAGTGGGCATAACAAAGAAGAGGAGTACAACAACCACCCACCTGAAGCGCAACAGTCCAAGTCCGTACAGCTAGAAAATACCAAAACTCCAATTCCTTGCTTCCACAATTTCAGCACACCCGAAATATCCCTGGTACAGTACAAAGCTCACTAATTACACTTAGGCTCTCACTTATAGCACTAATTAACACATACAATCCCGAATTCTGTACAGTTAAATTATCACCTGCAGAAATTGCCCAGAAAATTCCAATAAAAATATCACGGCGATCCTCGCGTCGATAGCTTCGAAACGGTACCTTGCACGCCCAAATCCGAGTTCTGTACATCAAGATAAAAATTCGGCAAGGGGGCACACTCACACTAAAATCAGGATTAAGGGCTGATTACTGTTCACAGAGAAATCACTAATTATCACCTCGAAATAAAATTCACAAAAATCCACTAAAAATACGAGCGCGTTCCTTGCGATCCGTAGATGAAAAAGTTGTATAGGCTCGTCTCCATCAGACGCTCGAGCGCGAAGATATGGCCAAAATACTCCGATGCTGTCCTCACATTCCTCACAGAAAAAGGGGGTTCTTTGTTACCTCGGGATCCGAGCCAAAGAAGCAAAATCAGAATGCGCGATCAAAATGAAAGATGAAGCCCTACCTGTTGTGAAGCCAACGGCGTAAAAATCACAGAAAAAGGAGCTCGGGGTAGGCCGGGGGAGCTAAAACACTGCTGCTGCGCCGAAGAAGAACACAGAAAACGCAACGTCGCGCCGCGCCGTAAAATCGAGATCTCGAAATCCGTGCCACCCGAAAATCTGAAACTTGGTAGAACTGATCCTCACTTCAAGGGGAAGAATTCATCCTCTAATGTCCCCTTCGAGCTGAGGCCTCGAAGGGGTCGAAATCCCCATTGGAAGAGCTCTCGGATGCACTTAAGGGAAAAATCCAGGAAAAACCTTTCGCTGCGCCCGGTGCACGTGAGCCACCCAACGACGGCGCGCCACGTGGCCCCAACAACCGTGCACCGCCCGTGAACCGCGCACCCTGCTCCCGCCCGCACGTCGCGTACGGCAACTGCTCCACCCGTTGCGTAGACCGGGAGCACAACACCGAGCCAATCACAAGCCGCCACGTGTCCCACCGTCGGTCCACCGTGCACCAAAAATGTTCCGTGAACCGCGCTCCGTGAACCATCCAGTAAAACGATGCCACGTGTCAAACTCGGTGCATCCTGGACCATGAGCCCTCGCGACTACTCCATAGACCGCGCACTGTGAGCCCTCCACTCACCAGCCGCCACGTGGCACCGCCCAAGTGCACGGCCGCCGCCGTGGACCGCGCGCCTGCCCGCGCGCCCGCGCGCTGCCCGCGCCGCGCGCCGCCGCTGCTCCGCCTGCCCGAGGCCGCGCCGCCGCCCGCCGGTGCTGCCCGCCGCCGCCGCCGGCGCCGGCGATCGCCGGAAAACACTGTTCCGGCCGGTGAACAGTAAATTACTGTAGCAAGCTCCGAAAAATCCAAGTAAATAGCCCATCTTGACCGTTTTCGCGCGCTGAATCCAAATACGGCGTCCGTTTTGCCAAATTCCAATCCTAAAATTTGCCGGAGGCTCCCGGAAAGGTATTTTCACTCCGAATTTCGCGCCGAGTCCAAATCTGGTATCCGATTTGCGCGAAAACACTTCTAAACATCCAACGGGGTCTTCCGGTTATCCACGTGATCTATTTAAGCCCCGAATCCATCACTTGAGTCCAAATTGGCGCGCGAACACCGCTGACATGCCCCGTAGGCCTCCCGAAGCTGCCGGTCACACTGTAGAAGCCCTGCAACGGTCCGGGTTTCTCAAATGTTTGAAAACAGTTTTTATCGCCGGTCATATGACGGGAACACCCGCTATCCAGGTACCAAGACGAACTATCATATGCATGCAAAGAAACATTGGTAGCAAGACAGGGAAAGATCTCACCTTTGCGCACCCAAACCTTTTTGAAGTGCGTCGGTAATGGTCGTGAGGTTGATTTCCTAGGTGAGGGCGTCTTGCTTGAAGAATTGCTGCTCCTTGATGATGTCGTCTTGAGAGATGTACTACCAAGGCTCTTTTCCTTGAATGAATTGAAGTTGTTTTCCGAGGAATAGCCCTTTTGGTAGTCATTGCAAGATGTGCTTGAGGTGTGCGTTTGGCTTCCGTCTTGCAATTTCTTCTTATGTGCCCTGAAATGCCACAACGAAAACATACCTTGGTTCTTGTCGATTCCGAGGAAGATGTAGTAGGTTCGTTGTCGTTGCTTGTCGTGAACACCGGTGTCGGAGGAGGAGATACCGACTGAGGCACAAATACTGTACCACTCGAACTTGGAATGTCTCCAGTTTGAGTGTATCCGAGGCCGAACTTATTTCTTTGACCGAGACCAAGAAGTCTGTCCAACTTACTCCTTCCAGAAGAAAATCTCTTTAAGTCATCCTTTAGTTGGCGTATGGTCTCCGTCATTTCCAATTTTTCCTGTCGAGCCTCGCCGTTGAGCTTCAAGAAGTAATTCGCTTTGTTCACCATATCCATATAATTCTTCTCGAGTTGCTCATTGGACTCTTGAAGGGAAACATTTGTCTTAATCAGATTGTCCCTTTCCACTTCAAGATCGGTTGAGATAGAGGTTACCCTTTTTACTTCATCTTCAAGATCCTGTAATCTCTCTTTCAACCCCTTGTTTTGCTTAGCCAGTTTCTTTGAATCCCTCAAAAGCTTATGGTAGGCTAAAACAAAATCTTCACCTTCCGAATCATCTGATTCATCGTCCGTTGCAATCTTTTCAACAGTGGAGTTGGACAGTGAGTCGGATGTACTTGCCATTAAGCACATGAAGGGTGAAGATGTGGTGGACGCGTGGAAAGCTGTCGCGTTGTCTTCTTCATCACTTGACGATGACTCATTTGACGTGGAGTTGTCATCCCAAGTAACTACTTGCATCGCTTTCTTCTTTGCCGGATTCTTGTTGGGACATTCCGTTGCAATGTGGCCGTAGCCTCGACATTTGAAACACTGAACTTGTCCCTCAGAACTTTTCTTATCCTTTGAGAAGTTCTCTTGCTTTCTTGACTTGTGCTTGAAGGACCCTTGCCTTTCTTCGACTTTCCGAAGGATGGAGTTTTGCTTGAATTTCCCCTTCGAAAGTTGCGGCGAAACTTCCTTGTCAAGAGAGCGAGCTGCTTCTCAAAGTCCTCCATAGAAATGTTCTCGTCGTCGTCCGAGGAGGATGAATCCGCGTCTTCTTCTTTAGTTGATTTCAATGCGTAACCTGAAGACTTAGAAGAGGATGCCTTTCCAGAAGAATAGTTAGTAGGAAAAGTCATTTCATAAGTTTGTAAAGCACCTACTAATTCTTCTACACGCATTTCGTCCGGGTGTTTAATTGTTTCAATGGCTGCGACCTTCGGGCGAAATCGTTCAGGAAGAGTTCTTAGAATTTTTCTTACAACTTTAAATTCTGGAATCTTCTCTCCCAAGTTAGCACATGAGTTCACGATGTCTTGCAATCGTGTGTAATAGTCAGTGAAGGATTCATTCTCTGCCATAGAGATAGAGTCAAACTTGCTCGTGAGCATTTGCAGTTTCTGAATCTTCACTAAGTTAGTTCCCTCATGCGTAACTTGAAGAACATCCCAGATTTCTTTCGCAGTCTCACATGCCGAGACGCGAGAGAACTCAGTTTGTGACAAAGCATTAAATAGAGCATTAATCCCTTTGCCATTGTAAGAAGATAAGTCTATCTCTTCCTTGGTCCATTTCGACCTAGGTTTTAAGGTGCGAACATCATCTAAAATTTCAGTTGGATTAGACCATCCTAATTCAATTGATTGCCACACCCTTTCGTCGATGGAAATTAAAAAGCTTTCATCCGTACTTTCCAGTACGCATAATTTGTTCCATCAAAGAAAGGGGGTCGATTGATGTTTCCACCTTCAACCATTGTTTACAACCCTATTCCCGCTCTGATACCACTTGTTGGGTTTAGGTTAATAAGGATCTAAATAGGGGAAAAAACACCTAGAGGGGGGTGAATAGGTGTAAACAATAAACACTCAAAAAATCATTGTGCGATAAAACCCAATGCGGAAAAATAAAAGAACACGCAAGATTTTTACGTGGAAAAACTCCAAACCGGAGTAAAAAACCACGGGACCGATAACACGGCGAAATCCACTAGAATTAACACACGTACAAGGTGATATAACGTACTCACAGACGACTCAACCTTTTACCATACGCTCCTAGTAGATCTTCTCCGCTCGCTCCACGACGCTTCTCGAATCCACGATCCGCGCCCAACGCTGAATCCACAGCGTCCAACGTCGAGTCCACGACGTCCGACCGAATCCACGGTCTTCACCCAATGGCACGCTTCGAATCCACGAACGTACCTCGCTCCGAATCCACGAGAGCGGTTGCACCTTGAATCCACAAGGCCACGCGAGTCCACGCGCCGATTTGGGGTAAATCGTTGTTTGTTTGGGTGGTGATGATCCGCCGAATACTTAGATTAAAGATAGATCGGAAATACCATCTAAGTATTCATTGATTTGATTCTACTCAAAATGTGAGTATGGAAAACCTAGAATCAAATCAATCAATATAGATGAAGAACCATAGAATAGATCTAATGATTTCCTTTCTTCTCTATATGTGGATTTTTCTTTTCGGCTATCTTTTCTTAACCAGCCGATTTATTGCGGATGCCCTAGAAATGAAATGGAAGGGCTATTTATAGGTTAGAAACCCTAGGAAGAATATTCGGATCAAAAACAGCCTTTTCTGGAAAGTTTTACCGACGGCGATCCGGATTGGATCTGGCGATCCGGATTGCAGAAGCAAAAAGACGATTTCCAGAAAATTGCCTGTTCGGGATCCGGATCGTAGTCACCGATCCGGATCGTTCATACAGTTTTACCAGAACATCATGTTCGGGATCCGGATTGCAATTCCTGATCCGGATCGAAGAAGCACACAGGTAAAACTAGTGTTCGGGATCCGGATCAGAGATGCTGCGATCCGGATTGAACCAGTGTATGAACAAACACCTTTCGGGATCCGGATTGAAAGCCACGATCCGGATCCTGAACATGTCCCATGTCCAGTTTTTGATGAATAAGCAATTAAAACCTCTTCCAGGTGTTTCTACACTATAAGAAGTATTCGGATCATCAAAATTCTTTAGTTAAACGTACCTGATCCTTTTGAATTCTTCTTTCTTGAGATTGAGGTAGACGATCCAAAATTTCTTCATCTTCAATCTTCAAGACTTAACACATTCACGAAATACGCCAACTCAAATTCCGTAACACCAAGACAGCGGTAGGGCCCTGGACTCTTCTTTCGCCACCGAGGGGTCCGTCGTTTTCGCCCGGACAAGGTCGCGGGGGATTGAGGAGTTTTCGGTTTCCGATTTCATCGCCGGTCAAGGTGGGTAACCAAACTGAGGTTGGGGACATTGTTGAACGGTGGCGTTCAACCCTCCTCTTCCTCTTTTCATTGTTTTCGGTATTGTTATTTTAAAATGACAGGAATGACATTGTTACAGCTGTTGTGATGAAACTGTACATACGTAAAGGACATTGACTGTAGTAACCGCCCTTAAACTGTATCTTTGGATTTTAATTATTTTCCTTTTTACGACTTTTCCCCCTTAGCGGTCCGGCGGTTGGATTAATAAATCGTTTTTTTCTGGGCAGACCGTCGGGGCTCGCCGGTATTTTTAGGCGATAGAGCTCGCAAAACGGAGCGCGGCGGTGCGATCGGATTATTTTTCCGACTCCGGATTCTCCCAGAATAAATTCCGGAAGTTCGTTAGTAACGCAGGCAACCGGCACGAATTTCGAGGCACGACGGACCCAGGTTCGAACCCAAATCCTCACCCCGGTTGACCCAGGGTTTGGGTTTAATTGTCTCCCAAACCCTGTCCACCGATTCTTTATTTGGGTAATTCGGGGATTTTTGGGTTAATTCCCCTATGGCACCAAACCAACTAATTAATCTGACATTTGGAATTTTTAGGTTTAGGCCCCCCTCTTACCCCCTCGTTACTTACCTCGTACGTATCGCTCCCGATCGCGGACAGGAACTGCTTCCCCTCTTCCTTTTCCTCTTCCTGCGATCGAGCGGTGCGGAGATTCACGGCGGAACAAGCGAGGGGAGGAGAAACGTTTGCGCACCTTCGGGACGATCCCTCTTCTTGCAAACCCGACGCCGCGACCAAGGTAAACGGTGATTTTATCATCTTCTTTCGTTTTCTTGTTTCGAGCAAGGCCGGGGGAAAACCCCTTGAGGTTTCGGGGTGGGTTTTCCCTCGCCTCGGGCCGCGTGAGAGGAGAATTTGGGGGACCAAACGGGAGGCCGCCGCCGCCGTGGTTAAACGGGAGGCCGCCGCCGCCGTCACCGTGTTCACGGGGTCATCGCCGGAGCCGCCGTGATCGCGGAGTCGCGATCGGAGCGAAAACGGACGCACTGTGGGGTTTCTTCTGGCCGCGGTCCACCTGCCCGGGTGCACCCGGCGCACGCTTTTTCGGCCCGGGACCGCAGACCCGGTGCACAATTCTGTGCGCCAGGCCGCGCGGTCCACCGGGCCGGCGTGCACCCGGCGCACGCCCTCGCGGGCCCGGGGACGCGGACCCGGCGCACGGGCCGGTGCACCAGGCCGCGCGGTGCACGCCCGGGCGTGCACCCGGCGTGCGCCACAACCGCAGCGGGGCCGTGGACCCGGTGCGCGCCCGCACCCGTGCGCGGCCCGGCCCAAGACGCCCGGTCCACCGCCGCCGCGTGCTCCCGGCCCGCGCCGCTGCCGCCGCTGTCGTGGACCCGGTCCACGCCTGGACCCGTGCACCCCTTTTCAGAAATTGAACCCTGGAGCTCCGTTTTTAGCCCGTTTCGCACCGTTTCTTAGTGTTTTTAACCACGACGATATTTTTAACAAGTATAATTTTATTGTAGCTGTCTGGGCACACAGCAGGGCCGTTTTAGTTGGAGTTCCGCACGTCTTCTCCTTCGCATAGAGGTGGGTACATCCTTAGAACCCCTTTATGCCCATTTTCGTTACTGTCATGATTATCGTGTAGTGTGTACTCGGCTCATTATTGTTGGTTACGTTTGGATACTTGGTTCATTATGGTTGGGTTCGTCTTGGGTACTTGGTTCATTATTGTGGGTTCTGTTTTGGGATTCGGCGTCGGGTTTTCGGCAATTGTATCTTGTTTAAAATAAATATCTAATTGTGCTAACACGGTGTTCTTTGTGGTATTTATTGTTGAGTATGCATGTTAGCGGGTTACTTCTAGTACACATATCATCGCCTTGTTTTCGATTATACATGTTAGCGGGTTACCTTCGATCACACATTTTACTGTTTTACTTTTAATTATACATGTTGCCGTTTTACTCTTGTTATATATTATGATGCTAACATGATGGTGGTTATGGTTACTTGGCTCGAGGCTGCAGCACGCGCACCCGCGGTTTGGCCACCGCAAAGGGTGCGCTTTTCCGGAAAAGTGGTCTATGACCCGTGTATACCCACGAGGTGACGTAGTGGGGCCCCTTATTAGTTGTGGGGTTTGAGGCGCCGAGGTGCGAGCGGTGCGACCCGTCGGTTTAGTTGTCCGACGTGGTCGGGTATTGCAGGTACGGTGCGACCCGTCGGTTTAGTTGTCCGACGTGGTCGGGTGTTGCAGGTACGGTACGGCCGTCGGTTTAGTTGTCCGACGTGGCCAGGTATTACAGGTTACAGGCGTACAGGTTGCCGCTTCCCCTCTTGAGAGGGTGGTTGCTCCGGTTGTCTTCACGGTTTGTTTATTATATTTTCCCGTTCTGTTATTATTAGTCACTGACTTCCCACTTCGTGACAGGGTTCAGGCGGGGGGGGGAGAGGTAGGCGGCGGTGAGGACGGGGCAGGAGCAGCTGGGTCGCTGGGGACCCTGGATTGTATTTTCTCTTTTATCCTTGCATTTCATTTACTTTGTAGTTGTGTGTGAGGTTCTCGATACCCTCGTGGGGTCGGCATGGATGTCGGTATGGATTGCATTTAGCTATCTTCGTGTGCGTTACTTTTCCTTTCACTTTTGTTGGCCGATTGAAAAAGCAAAACTTGAAAAAGATTGCGAAAACCGTTTTTGGAATCTAAGTGTCGTGTGGGCACTGTTTTCGAAACCCTGTGAATTTATGAATTGCGAAATGGATTTCAAAACTTGGGTGTCGTGTGGGCACTGTTTTCAAAACATTGTGGATTTATGCTGATTTCGAAACTCGCTTTCAAAACATAAGTGCCGGGTAGGCACTCTTTTAAAACCGTGGATTTATCCTTTCCAAATTAATCGGCCATGCGCTTTATTAAATTTTGAATGCTGGTTGTATGTTAACAATTGTTGTGATTGAATGGTTGTGTGTGTTTGGGATGTGTACTGAACGCTACGCCGTGCATATACAGGGGAGGCTCTGTCCGTTTACAGAGGGATCCTGTATGTGTGGCGGGTCTGGGCACGCGCCGGGGAAGAGGAGTTTCTTCTGTTTTCAAAAAAAAAAAAAAAAGAAAATCTACGTCGAACGTACGACTTTTGCAAACCGTTTCCGCTAAAATAAACCCCCGGGGCGTGACATTGACAGATTCTTTGACTTATCGGTTTACCTCACAATATGGGATCGTTAGGTGAACCGTGATTTATTCCACGAGTATAGGATCATGAGGCATTCCGTGACTTTTTCCGCAAGTATGGAATCGTGAGGCTCATGGCACTGTCACGTATACCAGCGGTTTGGCCACCACAAGGGTGTACTTTTCTGGAGAAGTGGTCGGTTGACCCGTGAACTCTACACGGCGGTTGTTGTGGTAGGGGAGCCTTCGTGTCGTTGCGGTTGCGGTGGATGCGGTCAGGGGTTAAGTACCAGTGAGATGAGCATGTTTGATGTTTCTCGGGTTTCCATGATGGGAACCGGGAAAAGTGGTGTGGATGACTTGGGAGTTTCGGTTTCCGGTTTGATGTCCTGTTTACTGTATCATAGCTATCTTTTGCACTTGAGCATCGTTTTATTCAGTTTTTTTCCTATGTTTTTATCACTGACTCCCACCGTGTGACAGGTTCGGGCGCGGACGGGGGTGATGCTACGGCTTGGGAGTGATTCATTTTTCGTCATTTCGGTGACATTCACTCCCTTTTTGGTCATTACATTTGGTTGGCACAATTTGCATGAGGCGTGGACATTGGGTGATGTGAACACTTTATGATGTGGATGTGAGACATGTGGACTATGTGGATGGCTAGTAGTCTTTTGGGTTTGGTTTTATTATGTTATGATTCCATGTGGAATGTGGAGCTTTTCAAAAAGATAAAATGTTTGCGAAATCTGTTTTCAAACTAAGTGTCAGGTAGGCACTGTTTTAAATCTTGTGGTTTTATCCTTTCAACTGGAGTATGCCGTGTGGGTGATGTTATCTTGTATGATTCAAAAGACTAGCTTATCTCTTTATTTAGCACCTTGTGTATGAAAAACTAATTGTGGTTGTTGTATGTATTTTGTGCGATGCCATGCATATATAGGGGAGACTCTGTCCGTTCGTATAGAGAGATCTTGTATATGTGGCGGTTTGGGCACGTACCGGGAGGAAAGATTTTGAAAAAAAATAGGGCCGCTTTTCGTTTTCAAACCTCTCCCGGGGCATGACAGATTAAATGGTATCAGAGCAAAATGGCATCAACCATACAGGTTTCTTATTTTTGAAAAATTGTGCATATGTTCAACATCCACGGTATTTGTTTACTCATGTGGATTAACCAATGTAATAACCAAAGTCCCCCAGTCATGTGAGAGTTTGGGTTTCAGAGTCTATTTGTCAGCTTTTGCTCCGTTTTTTGTGTTTGTTTGTTCTTGTCGCCTTTGCACGGTTTTCGTGTTGATCGCTTTTGTTTGCTGACCCCTTTGATTGTGTGTACAGAGTATGGTTCATACTAGATCGTCGGTTGATGGCGGAGGAGGGGATGAGAGAGGCCGACTACCGCCGAGGCCTCGTTGGCCGCGGAGAATCGGTTGCTTCGGTAGCAGGTTCAGGATTTATCGGGGCAGTTATCAGCGCTCACCGAGTTAGTACAGGAGGTAGCCCGCCAGACGGCGACATCGGCTACTGCTACCCAGCTTCCTACTCCCAAGCCAGTTTTGCCTGAGGTGCATGCGCCGAGAACAGGCGGTGACGATGGTACGCATACTCAGACTACCACGGTGAGGGCTTCAGCGTTTCCGACGAAAGTACCTCTGGATGTTCCTTTACCAGTGTGAGGACCCGCATTCCCGCGAGAGGATTACTGTTGGATCAGCGACTTCTGGAGGCTTATTCGGTGTGATAGAGGTGCTTGTGCGCAAATCGGACCTCAGGATTGGACCCAGCACGAAATTTAGATTAAGATTACATATCTGGATGTCTTCGACAAATTTTAGAAGTAGAATTGGGCAAAACGGACATCGGATTTGGATTCAGCGCGCGAGAACAATGGAAATAGACTATTTACTTATATTTTTCGGAGTTCGGATGCCCAAACACGAATTTCGAGACAAGATTACTGTTCCGGCGGCCGGGGCAGCGCCGGCGGCGATGAGCAGGTGGCAAAGCGCGGCGGCGTGGGCGCGGGCAGGCGCGACGTACGTGTTAAGGTGTCACGCCCCGGGGTCGAAACTGCGACCCGGGCTCGCCAACAGATCCGCCACCTATGCCAAACCCTCATAGGCGAAGCGTCCTACCTGCAAGAAAAGTGCTACAGCTAAACAGATATCAGAGCTGAAAGATAAAACTGCTGAAAAATTAAAACCAATGGTCTAAACAACTGGAAATAAAGGTACAAAGTCCATCTCCCATACATGATAATCATACAATAACCTCAAATACCAAACTCCAAACTCAAACAGGGAGGTAATCCTGAATAGATAAATGATACATCAATGTACAACCTCTCAGTACAAGTCAGATCCTCACAATACATCAGTCTCTCAAAGAGAAAAATAAAATACTAATCTACCGACTGTACTGAAGATCTCCTCCGAAAGGGGGTACCGCTACTCTCCAAAGATAGGTAGGAATCTAACTCGCGACTCCCTCGCCTCGAACAGCCACCGCAGAATCAGCAATACCCGCTAAGACTCTGCAAAACAAAGGAGAGAAGGGACAAAAAGGGGGAAAACCCCCAACGGGTGTGAGAACTACACCAAAAGGGAGTTCTCAGCGGGTATCGCCACCAGGTCCGACGATCTGCCCACCAAGACTACAAGAGGCAAAAGATAATCAATGCAGTAAAACTGAAGAAAGAAGCTGAAGACACTCTGCAGCTACCATGCCTCTATCTAAATGCTCAAATGGGAAAAACTCTGATAAAGATATGCAACACTCGCACGCGAGGTGCTCAATCGACCCAATCGAGCTGACTGCCACATCGGGTCCAGTCAAACCTGCGCCCACCTACAACCACCTCCCGCTAACGGGCAGGAATTACGTAGGGCGTCCAACCGGACTAACTCGCTATCGAGTAATGGCTCATGCAGGCTATAGTCAAAATCCAAGCTCTCTCTCTCTGACTGGATAGACCCAAGATCACCAAACCTCTCAAAACAACGATCCAAATACTCACAACGATACGGAACCACCGTCAATCCAAACGGCTCCCAACAACACTAGCACTGGTCTAAACACAGCTACTAGACTCTACACAGTCCCCCCGGACACGAGTGCAACAATAAAGTAACTGTCTGTAATAAACCCAATCTGGTGCCACCAGTAAAATTGGTACTGCCTGCTCAACTGTCTCAAATATCTGTAATAATAAAGTAGACTCTACACAGTCCCCCCGGACACGAGTGCAACAATAAAGTAACTGTCTGTAATAAACCCAATCTTGTGCCACCAGTAAAATTGGTACTGCCTGCTCAACTGTCTCAAATATCTGCTCACCAATCGGTACTCACTGACCGATGCTCACTGTCTGGCACTCACTGGCCAACAGGTCTGGCACTCACTGGCCAATATGTCAACTGCCTACTCCGGAGTGGCCTCGAGGGGAGCGACCCACACGAGTAAAGTATCTCAGTAACAAGTATCTCTGTCAAGTGTCTCAATATAGCAGGACTGGATCACGACTCTGATCAAAGTGGGAAAACTCATCCACTAAAGAAAGACCCGATCTCACTCGGATACAAACTAAACGATAAGTGGAAAACTCCATCCACTAGAGAAAACTGATACCCAATCTGATGCATAAGTAAATATCCGGTCAACCGCCCAATATCCGCGGTCGCCGCAAACCCCACAAACTAATCCAACCTGTCCCAGACACAGAGTCCCGACTACACTATCCAGACCCCTGCTCGAATCCGAGCAACACTGACCACCTGACTAACAAAGAAGGAGAAAGAAAAAGCATGGTTTCTCCTAAGTCAAGTCACAATAAGTAGTGTAGCAGGAAAAGGTGGCCTAACTATATATCCATACAAGCATGCATTTGTCCTCAAAGAAGAATAAAGAAAATAACCCTCATGCCAAAATTATCAATGACTATACCTGTCCATAATCCTCGATCTATAATCGCTCCTCAGAGTAGAACCTGCACATAACTACATAATCCTATCCCATTGCATAAACCAGCCTCATAAAAGATTATGTGCTAACATGGCATGATAATTAATCAAACAGGGTAACCTTGCGTTAGGTAAGCTTCCAATAATCATCAACATGAATATTCGATTAATACCATTGTCATAATATGACTAATTATCTTGCAATTCCCATAAGGTCAACATTGTTAAGCTTACCGATCAATCCCAGGTATTGTACCCTTCACCTGCATGCAATTCTAACATAAAGAATTAGAGAACCGTCCACCGGTTCTCGGAATAAAGCACCCACCTGAAACGCATTCCGCAGGCAAAGCTGAAGTCGGTGAAGTCCACAGCCAAACGAAATCCAAATTCTGTCGAAACCGCACTCTCGGTAAACAGTCGCACATACCACTGTTCCAACAAACAACATCGAAGCCGAGAATCAATTACATCACAACCAAACTCTCAAAAACAGCAAATGCTATTTTTACCAACCAGCAGAGAGAGAAGAGCCTTTTTACCAGTATACAGACCTCCAAAAATTCTAAAAAAATTACAGTAGCGATCCTCGCGACGAGTAGCCCCAAATCGACTCTTTAAACGCCCCGTTCTGATACCTGTAGTCCAAGAAACAATTCGGACAACGTTGGAAGCCATTCCCTCAAGAACACAATTCTGTTGGAAAAACAGCAATAAAGAAGCTTAATTCTCACCCTCGAAATGACCTCATAAAAATCTAATAAAAATACGGGTGCGTTTCTCTCGAAGAGTAGATATCAATCGACACTTGAAACACCTCATTTCGATACCTGTGAGCTGAGAAATAAATCCAACAAGCCCATGCTGTCCAAAATCATCACAGAAAAATAGGGGTCACAAGGTACCTCGGGAACTGTGCCAAGAAGCCAAAACGAGGTAAAATGATCAACACAGCAAACGAAGCCGTACCTCTCGTGAACGCGCTGCCGCAAAAATCGTCGAAAACGAAGGTTTGAGTAAGCCAAGGGAGCCTGTGCACCGAAACGCGACGAAGGGGATCATCGGTGAAGGAAAGTCGCACTGCGCCAAAAGCCGCAAACCTCGCAGTGCGTGCCACCAAAAATTCCCAAACTTCTCCACGAGATGCTCCACAGGAAGATGAACAACTTTTGTATACAGCTTTCGGAGAGATGAGGCCCAGAAGAAGCCCGAAACCATCCTTGAATTCGGCCTTATATAGGCCCAGCTCAACAATTCCAAAAATGACATCTGTGTCCTATTTTTCGGGCGCCCGAATGATTCGGGATGCTACAGGGACCCCAAAATGCACCCCAAACTGTCGAGCCCGGAACGTCCCTGGAGAGCCACGTGTCCCAAAACAGCAAACACCAAAAAGAGCCAATCCCTGTGTAGAGTCCTGGCATTCCCTTCCCCTTGCATACCCCCCCCCCCTTTTATGCTGACGGGATTGTTAGGAAAACTTTTCACTGCGTTTTCTGCAATGGGCTGCCCTGGACCGCGAGTATTTTTTTGCGATTGAGCTCGAAAAACGGAGGACGGCAAAGCGAACGGATTCGGATTCCGATTTACGGATCTCCCGGAATGGGGGTCAAAGCGTTGCTTTGAGTGGTGCATCGGAATCCGTGCTAAGTGGCTGGCACACTTTTCGAGGTGATCGGACGAGATCCTACTGTGATAGGACTTTTCATCTCTTTATGTCAGTGGGTTATTTTACCTTTTGGGTGGTACCTCGACCTTTCGGTTTCCCGTTTTATGTCCAATTGAATATTTTCAGTTGATATGGAGGGGGGTTGAAATTCGAGAATTTTTAGGCGGGTCGCCGGGGGTTTGTGGGTATTTTTAGGTGGTAGAGCTCGCAAAACGGTGAACGGTGGCGCGATCGGATTTGAATTCCGACCCCGGGATCTCCCAGAATTTAATTTTGAAGTTTGGACCCCTTTTAGGCGCTCCGGGATCCGTGCGAGTGATTGACACGCTTTACGAGACAATCTTAGCCGCCGGTTTCTGTTTCGGTTATTTTTAAGATTTCTTTAAAACCGGGGGCCGTAGGGTTTTTCCCCCTTGGTTTTTCTCTTGACGGCTAGGGTTTAAGGCGGCGCTTTTAAGAAAGAAAAAGGGGAACCCCAATTCGGATTTTCTCTCGTTTCAACCGTGGGCGTGAGGAACCGAGGCGACGAGACGGGAAGGGAAAAGAAGGAACTGCCAGGGACCGATCGAGCAAGGACGGCCGATCCTCCTTCCTCCTCCTCCGTCGGCGGAATTAAGGTGAGAGGTTCGAGTTTTCTTTTCGGTTTGTCCGTTTTGGGGGTTCCGGTCGAGGTCGCGGCGATACGGGTCGTTGAACGGGAGGCCGCCGCCGCCGTGGTTAAACGGGAGGCCGCCGCCGCCGTTGTGGTACTCGCGGGGTCGCCGCCGCAGTCGCCGTGTCCGCGGGGTCATCGCCGGAGCCGCAGGGGGGTCAAAACTATGGTTACTGTTCACTTCCGTACGGCCAACCCCATCGCGGTCCACCTGGCCAGGGCGCGCGCCCCCGCGACCCGCGGGCGTGGACCCGGCGCACGGGCGCGTGCGCCGGCCCGGCCCGCATGCGCGGTGCACGCCCTAGGCGTGCACCCGGCGCTCGCCGCGGCAGCCGCGCGGCATGTACCCGGTCCGCGCCCTTCCCCCGTGCGCGGCCCGGCTCAAGCCGCACCGGCTCACCCTGGTGGGCGTGCACCCGGTCCGCGACCGCCAGCACTGTGGCCATGAGCCCGGTCCGCGACGCTGGCCGTGCTCCAGCGGCTCACCGAGCGGTGCACCTGGTCTGCGCCGCGGCCGCCCGCTGCCGTGGACCCGGTCCACGCCTGGACCCGTGCACCCGACTGCAGCCAAAGAGCCCGGAAGCTCCGTTTTTGGCCCGTTTCGCCCCGTTTTTGAGTGTTTTTGACCGCGACGATGTTTTAAATATTATTTTTCCTACTTCAGTTTTTCGGGCGCAAGGTTGGCGTGTTCTAACTGGATTTCCCCGCACACCCTTTTTCTTCGCGTTCCAGGTGGGTACCCCTTAGAACGTCTTTGTGTATGTTTCCGTTCTTGCTATTTATATCTTGTAAGGGGTGATGTGGACCGTCGGGTTTAATGATCGTCGCGGCGGGAGACTGGATGGGCGGTTCGCCTCTCCGAACAACAGTAGGGTTGTTTGGAGTATACGGGCGACGAGGACGGTGATCGTTGTGACCAGTTGGACGTCGAAAGGTGGGTTCCTTTCCTGACGGATTGTTGAGTCGGGAAGCGAGGACAATTGGTAAGAGCAAAGGTTTGACACATTAAAATGTTGCTAACCCCCGCTTATGCTTACGTTTTTACTATCACTACGTCGATGGCGACTAAGGGTCGCTGTGCTCGACGACACACCATGTTCTGGGAGATGGCTGAGGCAGGTGCTCGGTCTGGTTTACCGAGGTTGGTGCTCGGTTCGGTTAACCGAGGTTGGTGCTCGGTCGAGGCTCTTGTTTTGCTACACGCACACCGGCGGTTTGGCCACCGCGAGGGTGTGCTTTTCCGGAAAAGTGGTAATGGTGACTCGTGTACCCCACGTGATGGTGACGTTAGGAATTGGGGCCCCCGTGGGTGGAGGGTGTGAGCGGTGATGCCGAGGCGGGTGCTCGGCGGCCGAGGCATGTGCTCGGCGGGGGTTCCGAGGCAGGTGCTCGGTGTGGTTGCCGGGGGAGGTGCCCGGTTTTGTCTGTACGAGGTTCTGCATTGTTTTGCTTGCACGAGGTTCTGCGTTGTATTGTTTGCACGGGGTTCTGCATTGTATTGTTTGCACGGGGTTCTGCATTGTATGGTTTGCATAGGGTGCTTCATTGTTGATTGCTTTGTTTTTTATCGTGGTTTGCCTTACTTTAGCCCTTATTGTTGTTATTATTATTTCTGGTCACTGACTCCCCACTCCGTGACAGGTTTGCCCAGTCCGTCCAGGGTCGGGCACTAGGTCGTTGGTGAGGCCGCGTGAGCGATCTTCTGGCCCCTTTGGGGCTACCGACACGGTTTGCTTTACCTTCCTTGTTCATTTCATTACAAGTTGTAGCTAGTTGTGGATCGCGATACCCCCGTGGGATCGATGTGGATGTTGGATTATTCGATAGCTCCTTTGGATATGTGTTTTGCTCTTATTTCTTGGCTTGGCCGCTTTTAAATTACAAATGAGGAACAAGGGAAGCTGTTTTAAAAATAGGGGTGTCATAGGGGCACCGTTTACAAATTCTGCGGACTTACGTGATTTTGAAAATAGTTTTAATAAAACCTGATGTCGAGTGGGCATCGCTTTCAAAACCCTGTGGTTTTATCCTTTCGAAAATAGCCGGCCTCCTTGCTACTTGTGGAAATTGATTGCATATCGTTGGAAATTGTTGTATGTGATTGGCAACCGGTCTAGTGTGGTTAAAGGCATGTTTGTGTGAACTTGGTAATCAGGACGCCGTGCATATACAAAGGAGACTCTGCCTGGTTGCAGAGTGAATTTGTATATGCGGCGGGTCTGGGCACGCACCGGGGGAGATTTGTTTCAAAAAAAAAATATATGTAGAAATTTGGGAGCATCGGCGGCTTCCCTTCCGCGCGTGAAAAACCCCCGGGGCGTGACAGATTAAGATGGTATCAGAGAAAAACAACTCTAACCACAGTAGACGTTGTCCAACATCCACGGGGTATATCATCACTAGCTACTAACCAATGAAATGATCAGGGTATAGATGCGTAGAGATGCGAGAGTGCGGGATTGTTAGGTTTGGCTCCTTTTTGGTTTAGCTCGGGTGATGTGCTGGTGTAGTCGGGTTAACTTGGAGGTTGGGGTCGGGGCCGGCTGCCACCGGGGCCTTGGGGGTTGCTATGAATCAGTGGTTTAGGCAACCAGTACAGGACACGGTGGATCTGCTGACGGTGTTCACGCACTGGCTGCGGCTGTTAGTACCGCAGATCGCAACGCCGACTCTCGTTTTTCCGAACCCCCTTTCCTCCGCCGACGTTTTGGTCATCGTCAGTAATGGTGGTGGGCGGTAGTGTAACCCACCGGTGTTTGTCAGTGTGTCGGCTGTTTTATCGGTCGTGAGTGACTGGATAGCTTTTTGTCTTATTTTGTACCTTCTGGGTCATCTGGTGTTAAGCTACAGCGGGTAGTCGGCCGATCCGCTTTGCATCTTGGACCAGGCAGGGGTGGGAGCGAGGACTCTTCTCCTACGGTTGTTACTTATAGTTCGGCTTTTTTTACTGTAGTCACTGCGATGGTTGTAGAGATCGTCGCGATGGGGGTCTTGGGGTGCTCCTTTGGATTGAAAAAGGAGACCCCCAGGGCTGGTAAATCTTGTCCGCTTGGGCTCGATTTTGGTTAGAGAGACCGTGGCTCGCTTCGCACAGGTGCGCGTTAGCGGCGACTATCTGGGGGTTTAGCTTTTGACGCTGGGTGATGCCAGTAGCTCCTTTAAGGGAGTTGTGAGGGTGTAGCCCTGGGCTGGTTTCCCGTCTTCTGCGCAGGAGGGCCGCTTAGGTTGTCCTACGGGTGGGTGAGCGCATGTTACCTTGAGTGCTCCTGGAAACCTAGGTAACCTTTTTGGACAGGTCCTTCTCGCTATTTTTCTTTCGTTGCAGGTTTTCTCTTTGACCCGATAGGTTTCAGATGGATAGTCGATCGTGCCTGGAGACCGCTGTCTTAGTAGGTCTTGAGCCTAGAGTTCCCTAGTGGGGGTGTCGCGGTTTGGTTTGGAGTTTTACCGCTCGACTCGATGCCCGATGCTTGGGGGGAGCAACGGGTTGGGACCGAGCGTTAGTGGCCAATCAGAGTGTCGCACCCCGTCGGTGCCGGGACGGAGGTAGGACCTGACCTTGTGAGCTTTGTCGTCAGCTTTCCGTGACCAAGGCATAACCATGAGGGCTGGTTGTGAGCGTTTTGGGTCTTTGATCTTGTGAGGCAGGTGTGGGTCATGGGGATCTGTCGCCTGCTTGGAGCTTTGGCATGGGTCACTTTCGGCTAGGATGCCTTGTACGTAGCCCTTTCTGTGGGGTGGACCTTGGGGTAGGCCTTAGAGCCGAAGCCTAACCTTAGTTTTGACCGCCGCCCCGACCGGACGGACCGTCGATGTGGGTAACCCGGGACGGGGGATATGCTCCGAACTCGCGACCCGTGTTGGTGACGGGTGGAGGTGGCCCGTGATGGTGACGGGTAGGAGCGGTCCGTGTTGGTGACGGGTGAGCTCGTGACTCTCAAGGGAGCTTTTCTGGTTGTTAGTAACCCAGCCTGCTCAGTTGGCACCTCATAGAGCCTCGTAAGGGTGTTAGTGTGATCTCTCCCTCGTTGTCGGGTTAGTTGTGTTGGGCCTTTTTGGGGACTCTTCGGTGCGTTTTGGGAGGTATGACTGGGGTACCTCGACGCGTCGCGAGACCCTTGTTGCTGTCTGCTCAGCGCGGGCAGAGGTGGCCTGCGGGCCGGTGGTGTCACGACGGGAAACTCCAAGTCGGGAAACGGGAATGTGAGCGGAACTGCCGACGCGCGATTCGGAATTGGCAGCAGTCATCTTCGCTATAAAGCTTTGGAGACACCACCTTCTGGAGTTCACCGTGAAGTGTTTTCGAATCGCCTAAGCCTTAAGTTTGGTTCACATAGGAATAGTTGTTTGCGGCAGAAGCGTTGGTTGGAGTTACTGAAGGACTCGACTTGTCCATTCAGCATCGCCCCGGAAAGCAAGTGTAGTAGCGGATGTCTTGAGCAGGAAGGGTCAGATCGAGGAGAAACCGATAAGCGTGATTCTCCAGCAGGACCAGTACGGTCGCGCGACCCTTGTCCTTAATGGTCGAGCCAACCCTATTAGAGAAATCCTGGAAGGCAGAAAACAGGCGTACGGATACAGCTCATTCGAGACAGGACCCCCCGGACCACGCCAGCGACCTTTCGGCGAGTGCGAACGACGCAATACATTCCGGCGACGGATTTGCGTGCCCGAGCTGCTAGAGTTAAAGGAAGAGATACTGTCAGAGGCGCACTGCGCTCCCTTCGCGGCGCATCCGGGTGACACGAAGATGTACAAGGACCTCAAGCAGAATTCTTGGTGGGCTAAACTGAAAGGGGATGTAACACATTTCGCTGCTCGCTGTTTGGGTTGTTAACAAGTAAAGGCCGAACATCAGTGCCCGGCGGGAAAACTACAATCTCTACCTGTGCCAGAATGGAAATGGGAGCGAATCACCAAGGAATTCGTCACGGGTTTTCCGCATCGCATCAAGGACACGATGCGATTTGAGTTACAGTGGATCGATTGACGAAGTCGGCTCTTTCCCCACCCATCCATACGACGTGGACTAGAGACACTCGGCTTGTGTCAAACCTTTGGTAGAGTCCACAGCGAGCTCCAGGGACTAAACCACACTTCAGCACGGCGTTTCACTCCCAAACCGACGGACAATCCGAGCGAGTGATCCGAATTCTCGAAGATATGCTCCAAGCCTGCATACTTGATTGGGTGATGGATGGTCACTGCTATCGAGCTCAGAGAGGACCTAGGGCTTCGATGAAATACCGGTGCGGATCTTAGCACGAGAGGACAAAAAGGTTGCGCAATTGGACGATTCCCTATGTGAAGGTGCTGTGGAGCAACCAGGAAGAATGTGAAGCGACTTGGGAACTGGCGTCAGAGATGAGAGAGTACCACCCAGGTTTACTCGTTGCGGACCAGGATTAAGTTTCGAGGACGAAACTTCTTTTAAGTGGTGAGTGATGTAGAGTCCTGGCATTCCCTTGCCCTTGCATACCCCCCCTTTTATGCTGACGGGATTGTTAGGAAAACTTTTCACTGCGTTTTCTGCAATGGGCTGGCCTGGACCGCGAGTATTTTTCTGCGATTGAGCTCGAAAAACGGAGGACGGCAAAGCGAACGGATTCGGATTCCGATTTACGGATCTCCCGGAATGGGGGTCAAAGCATTGCTTTGAGTGGTGCATCGGAATCCGTGCTAAGTGGCTGGCACGCTTTTCGAGGCGATCGGACGGGATCCTGCTGTGATCGGACTTTTCATCTCTTTATGTCAGTGGGTTATTTTACCTTTTGGGTGGTACCTCGACCTTTCGGTTTCCCGTTTTATGTCCAATTGAATATTTTCAGTTGATATGGAGGGGGGTTGAAATTCGAGAATTTTTGGGCGTGTCGCCGGGGGTTTGCGGGTATTTTTAGGTGGTAGAGTTCGCAAAACGGTGAACGGTGGTGCGATCGGATTTGAATTCCGACCCCGGGATCTCCCAGAATTTAATTTTGAAGTTTGGACCCCTTTTAGGCGCTCCGGGATCCGTGCGAGCGATTGACACGCTTTACGAGACAATCTTAGCCGCCGATTTCTGTTCCGGTTATTTTTAGGGTTTCTTTAAAACCGGGGGCCGTAGGGTTTTTCCCCCTTGGTTTTTCTCTTGACGGCTAGGGTTTAAGGCGGCGCTTTTAAGAAAGAAAAAGGGGAACCCCAATTCGGATTTTCTCTCGTTTCAACCGTGGGCGTGAGGAACCAAGGCGACGAGACGGGAAGGGAAAAGAAGGAACTGCCAGGGACCGATCGAGCAAGGACGGTTGATCCTCCTTCCTCCTCCTCCGTCGGCGGAATTAAGGTGAGAGGTTCGAGTTTTCTTTTCGGTTTGTCGATTTTGGGGGTTCCGGTCGAGGTCGCGGCGATACGGGTCGTTGAACGGGAGGCCGCCGCCGCCGTGGTTAAACGGGAGGCCGCCGCCGCCGTTGTGGTACTCGCGGGGTCGCCGCCGCAGTCGCCGTGTCCGCGGGGTCATCGCCGGAGCCGCAGGGGGGTCAAAACTAGGGTTACTGTTCACTTCCGTACGGCCAACCCCATCGTGGTCCACCTGGCCAGGCGTGCGCCCGGCGCACGCCCCCGCGACCCGCGTGCGCGGACCCGGCGCTCGGGCGCGTGCGCCGGCCTAGCCCGCATGCGCGGTGCACACCCTAGGCGTGCACCCGGCGCTCGCCGTGGCAGCCGCGCGGCATGGACCCGGTCCGCGCCCTTCCCCCGTGCGCGGCCTGGCCCAAGCCGCACCGGCTCACCCTGCTGGGCGTGCACCCGGTCCGCGACCGCCAGCACTGTGGCCGTGAGCCCGGTCCACGACGTTGGCAGTGCTCCGGCGGCTCACCGAGCGGTGCACCCGGTCTGCGCCGCGGCCGCCTGCTGCCGTGGACCCGGTCCACGCCTGGACCCGTGCACCCGACTGCAGCCAAAGAGCCCGGAAGCTCCGTTTTTGGCCCGTTTCGCCCCATTTTTGAGTGTTTTTGACCGCGACGATATTTTTAATATTATTTATCCTACTTCAGTTTTTCGGGCGCAAGGTTGGCGTGTTCTAACTGGATTTCCCCGCACACCCTTTTTCTTCGCGTTCCAGGTGGGTACCCCTTAGAACGTCTTTGTGTATGTTTCCGTTCTTGCTATTTATATCTTGTAAGGGGTGATGTGGACCGCCGGGTTTAATGATCGTCGCGGCGGGAGACTGGATGGGCGGTTCGCCTCTCCGAACAACAGTAGGGTTGTTTGGAGTATACGGGCGACGAGGACGGTGATCGTTGTGACCAGTCGGACGTCGAAAGGTGGGTTCCTTTCCCGACGGATTGTTGAGTCGGGAAGCGAGGACAATTGGTAAGAGCAAAGGTTTGACACATTAAAATGTTGCTAACCCTCGCTTATGCTTACGTTTTTACTATCTCTACGTCGATGGCGACTAAGGGTCGCTGTGCTCGACGACACACCATGTTCTGGGAGATGGCTGAGGCAGGTGCTCGGTCTGGTTTACCGAGGTTGGTGCTCGGTTCGGTTAACCGAGGTTGGTGCTCGGTCGAGGCTCTTGTTTTGCTACACGCACACCGGCGGTTTGGCCACCGCGAGGGTATGCTTTTCCGGAAAAGTGGTAATGGTGACCCGTGTACCCCACGTGATGGTGACGTTAGGAATGGGGGCCCCCGTGGGTGGGGGGTGTGAGCGGTGATGCCGAGGCGGGTGCTCGGCGGCCGAGGCAGGTGCTCGGCGGGGGTTCCGAGGCAGGTGCTCGGTGTGGTTGCCGGGGGAGGTGCCCCATTTTGTCTGTACGAGGTTCTGCATTGTTTTGCTTGCACGAGGTTCTGCGTTGTATTGTTTGCACGGGGTTCTGCATTGTATTGTTTGCACGGGGTTCTGCATTGTATGGTTTGCACAGGGTGCTTCATTGTTGATTGCTTTGGTTTTTATCGTGGTTTGCCTTACTTTAGCCCTTATTGCTGTTATTATTATTTCTGGTCACTGACTCCCCACTCCGTGACAGGTTCGCCCAGTCCGTCCAGGGTCGGGCACTAGGTCATTGGTGAGGCCGCGTGAGCGATCTTCTAGCCCCTTTGGGGCTACCGACACGGTTTGCTTTACCTTCCTTGTTCATTTCATTACGCGTTGTAGCTAGTTGTGGATCGCGATACCCCCGTGGGATCGATGTGGATGTTGGATTATTCGATAGCTCCTTTGGATATGTGTTTTGCTCTTATTTCTTGGCTTGGCCGCTTTTAAATTACAAATGAGGAACAAGGGAAGCTGTTTTAAAAATAGGGGTGTCGTAGGGGCACCGTTTACAAATTCTGCGGACTTACGTTGTTTTGAAAATAGTTTTAATAAAACCTGATGTCGAGTGGGCATCGCTTTCAAAACCCTGTGATTTTATCCTTTCGAAAATAGCCGGCCTCCTTGCTACTTGTGGAAATTGATTGCATATCGTTGGAAATTGTTGTATGTGATTGGCAACCGGTCTAGTGTGGTTAAAGGCATGTTTTTGTGAACTTGGTAATTAGGACGCCGTGCGTATACAAAGGAGACTCTGCCTGGTTGCAGAGTGAATTTGTATATGCGGCGGGTCTGGGCACGCACCGGGGGAGATTTGTTTCAAAAAAAAAAAATATATGTAGAAATTTGGGAGCATCGGCGGCTTCCCTTCCGCGCGTGAAAAACCCCCGGGGCGTGACACCCTGAGCGCCATGTGGCACCCGCACAGCGCACAGCGGCGCCAGCCGCTGCGGTCGCTCCACGTGGCCCAATCCTGTGCCGACACGTGGCAGCCCAATAGTCAACACCCGCCACGCCGTTCGGTCACCTGCCCGCCTTACGGCCACCTGCCCCGGTCACCTGCTCCGCTGCGCTGCGTGCACCCGGCGTACGAAAGACCAGCCAACAAGAAGATGCCACGTGTCCTCCGCATCCCGCTGCGCCGCGCGCGCCTGCCCACTGCACCGCGCGCCTGCCCGCGGCCGCGGGCCGCCTGCCCGAGCCTGCGCCGCCGCTGCCCGCCGCCGCCGGCCGTCGCCGGAAACACTGTTCCGGCCATGAACAGTGATTTTACTATAGCAACCTCCGAAAAATGCATGTAAATAGTTCATTTTGACCGTTTTCGCGCGCTGAGTCCAAATCCGGTGTCCGATTTGCCAAATTCCACTCCAAAAAAATTGCCAAAGGCATCCGGAAAGGTATTTTTAACCCAAATTTCGCGCTGAGTCCAATTTTGCTATCCGTTTTCGCGCGAAACCACTTCTAACGTTGCCGAAAGCTCTCAGAAAAGAAATCTTGATCCCTTTCTCATCCCGGGTCAATCCCTAGGTTCCAGTACGTGCGCAAACACCTCTATTACTCATCATGGGTCTCCAGAAGCAGCTGGTAACACTGTAAAAGCCCCTGCAGAGATCCGGGTCACCACATCCTCCCCCACTAAAAGAAAGTTTCGTCCTCGAAACTAAAGCAACTCAAAAGGAGGTCTCCAAAACCAGGGTCGGTACCCAGCAACATCGTCTCCAGCTCCCGGGTCACCACTCACTCCCCGTGACTACTCCTCGACCACAACATCAGCAACCAGTACGGCATGGCCCGATTGCGCAATCCTCTTATCTCACGAGCCAGAATTTGCAACGGGCGTCCCTCGACTCCAGACTCTCACAGATCTTGAACGAAACGAGTCAATCACGGGCGAGGGGTCCAAAACATAACACTCCTGAGCTGAGACGCAGAAGAACCAGCAAGAATTCCAACAAAAGGCTGGGGGGAAAAGGAAATAACCATTAGTGCAACACGCACCAAACCACAACTTGAGTCAACTCAACCAAGGCAATCCCGAAGCACCTCCACGCGATAACCCAAGAAGGGAAGAAGCCTTAACAAGTCGGGGTCCTCGCTCGGTCACTCTCAAATTCTGACCATCAGCGTGGACTGCTCCACCGCAGTCTACCATCAAAAGGAATCCTCCGGGACACAGTCTCAAACCCTGTACACCATAATGGTCTAACACAGCGCCAGCTGTGGAATTCCAACTCAACCCCAGACAGCTTTCCTGCTCCAGGTATCCGCCAACATAGTGGCCCTATCGGGGTGATCCAGGATGCTCAAAAATAAACCAATGGTAACTCCATCACCACCATGGAAGACATTGCTACAACTCGCAAGTCCATCACCCCGCACTAGCAATGCAAAAGTCGGCGCTGATATCAGTGACATTATTCATTAGCCATGCTCTCCTGGCACTGCCAAGTCCAAGAAGCTTCTTACCTTGACCATAAATATTGATCTCAGCCAATTCCCAGATAGTATCCATATTGGCCGGATTTTCCACCGCCGCCCCTACGGCTAGCACAAAGTGACCCAAGAAGGTAAGCTTCAGAAGCTAAAACTTGTAGTCCAATAACACGGCATATAGCTTCTTCCACCCAAGCGTTATAGCACATCCACAAGTGTTCCTCTTATTCCAGGTCACTTAGGGAGTAAATCATAATATCCTTGGGGAACACCGCTCCCAACCTGTCCAAGAACAACTGGAGCACACCATTCCTCACATCTCGAAGACAACAGGGCATTAATCATTCCATTTGGCCTCACTATGAGCTCATAATGCCCTACCGTGTCCCGAATGCCATCTGGCGAAATACTCAGCTGTATGATTCCAAAATCTGTACATGCATCAGTCAACAACTGCCGGAGTATAACTCCATCAAAAGGTCCTAAATAATACCCGGACCTGCCTATGCTCAAACCCCAAAAGAGCTCTCACAATCGTGTACCAACGACGTGGCACGAGGTCAAACAGACCCTCGATCCAACAGATCCCTGTACCGGTGCCATCAACTCTCCCAGTTCTTACTGATGATATCCATGAGGTGCTATCGAGGTTGGCGCGGTTTCCAGAACTTCGTCAATCACAATCTCGAATTCCCCAACTGGCGGCATCATCAACAGCTCAGTTGAAATCACACCCGGGATCTCGTGGGCAACAGAGATATCCAAGAGTCCCGGTGCCGCCGTAAGTACCTCTCACACTGTCGCTAAAGCCTGTGTGCTCTAACAATCTCAAAAACCAAACCTCCTCTCGTCTGTCTCGCAGAAAGTCGACGTCCTCTCTCTCCTCAGTCAAAACATCCTGTGGCATTGTGCCAATCAATCTCAAGCACATGGTCGAAATACCGAACTGCCATAATTACCAATAAGCCTGCCGGTAACTCACAGTCTCAGCTGCACTGGACATGATCCAAAAGCTTCCTCCACATGCACAACAACAACGAAAACCTGTACCTCTAGTGCACGTGGTAACAACTCTGCCTCTAGTCCATGCCAGAATGCAAAGTGCACTAACTCCGACTGCTGTGATGAGATCACACCTGCAACAACCCGATCCACTGCCGTGGCGCCCTCCAACCAGGCGGCACAAACTCATCCACACGATGCAAGCGGTTGTCGCTTAGTCCGCCAGAAAATATCCAAATCAATCACAAGGGAGCACTGTAGAGTGCTAGGACTTCGGACAGCGCGCCGACCACATGTGATGGCCTGGAGTGGTGAGATTGCCTCGGATATGTTGCATCTGAGTTTACTGTTGATGCTGGGTTGATTTGGATCAACACAGAAGCTCCAGCTCGATTCGGGATTTTTCCGGGCTTTGTATGCCGATTGTGGATGAGATTTGGGAATTATCGACTTCACAGTGGAGCGCCGGAAATTCGGGAACACTTGGAACAGGTATATATTCAGTTTACAGCGAAGTTCGGGAGGTTCCGGACTGACGCGGAGGATCCGGGGGCAAAAAGTGAGTCGGAACTGGCAATTTCGGAGCCGGTATTTGATTTGAGCATCCCGACTCAACGGATGAGCTTTTTGAAGAGAAAAGGCTGTGGACGCGTGTACTTTCAATTTACAGCGGAGTTCGGGTGGTTCCGGACAGCGGCAGAGGACCCGAAGGCAAAAAGTGAGTTGGAGAGGGTCTTTTTGGAGTATTTTAATATTATAATTGATGGTTTACTAATTAAATGGAGCTCTTAGCTTGGTGGCAGTGAGAGTGGCATTGTTGGGGGTTTGGCATTAAAGGTAAGTATTTTTATAATGTTTTAAAGCTATTTTCATTTTTGCTAATCCCCTAATTAAGTTCCTACTTAATTAAGTGGGTTGCCTTTGGGGGGTGGTAACCTCACCTCATGTTAGCCTCACCACCCCCACCTACCACCTCCTTCTTCCTCTGTAGCTTCCACGAAGCTGAGAAAGCAAGGAAAACAAGAGAAAGAAAGAAAGAAAGGAAAGAAAGAGAGAAAAAAAGAAGAGGAAGGAAGGAGAAGAAGAATTGGAGCTAGGAGGTGGTTTGGCGTTCCTCTTGTTGAGGTTAGTAATTTTGGATTTTGTTTCCTTTTGAATGTGAATTTTTGAGTTTGATTTGAGCTTTGGAAACTCTTGGATTTTGATCTTGAGCTTTGGAATTAGATGGTTTTGTTTTAAAAGAGCAAGAAAGGGATTTTGGGTATTTTACTAGAGCTTTGGGAATTTTTGTTGGGTTTTTAGAAGCTAAAAATGAATTTTTGGAAAAATTTGGTGCTTTGAGAATTTTTTTTGAAAATTTAGGAGCTAAATTAAGTTTTTGAATTTATTTAAATTTTTTGAAATATTTTTTAAATTTTTTTTGGAAATTTTTCCGCGCCGCAGGGAGCGGCGCCGCGCGCAGCAAAAGGCAGCGCGCGGCGCTGCCTGGCCGCGCGCAGGCGCGCGCGGCAGGGCCGCGCGCGGGCCTGCGCGGGCCCGCGGGCCGAGCGCGGGCCTGCGCGGGTGCGCACCGCTGCGCGCGGCGGGCTGCGCGCGGGCGCGCGCAGCGCCGCTGGGCGCCGCGCGTAGCGCCGCTGGGGGCCGCGCGCAGCGCCGCAGGGGCGCCGCGCGGCACGCTCCGGCGCCGTGCGGCGGGCCCCTGCTCCTCGCGGCCGGTTCCTTGGGTCGCGCGGCTTCCGTCTTCGTCGCTTGGGGTGCCCCGGGACTTCGTCGGCGCCTCGGTTTGCGTGCCGGCCCCTTTTTTTCCGCCGACGGAGGCCGGTTTCGCTGTCGGATGCTGTTTTCCGCCGACGGAGGCCGTTTTTTTTCCGCCGACGGAGGCCGGTTTCGCCATCGGATGCTGTTTTCCGCCGACGGAGGCCGTTTTTCCGCCGACGGAGGCCGGTTTCGCCGTCGACCGCTGTTTTTCGCCGTCGACCGCTGTTTTCGCCGCCGCGAACTGTTTTTCGCCGTCGACCGCTGTTTTCGCCGCCGCGAGCTGTTTTTCGCCGTCGACCGCTGTTTTTCGCCGTCGACCGCTGTTTTCGCCGCCGCGAGCTGTTTTTCGCCGTCGACCGCTGTTTTTCGCCGTGGACCATTGTTTTCGCCGCCGCGAACTGTTTTTCGCCGTCGACCGCTGTTTTCGCCGCCGCGAGCTGTTTTTCGCCGTCGACCGCTGTTTTTCGCCGTCGACCGCTGTTTTCGCCGCCGCGAGCTGTTTTTCGCCGTCGACCGCTGTTTTTCGCCGTCGACCGCTGTTTTTCGCCGTCGACCGCTGTTTTCGCCACCGCGAACTGTTTTTCGCCGTCGACCGCTGTTTTTCGCCGTCGACCGCTGTTTTCGCCGCCGCGAGCTGTTTTTCGCCATCGACCGCTGTTTTTCGCCGTCGACCGCTGTTTTCGCCGCCGCGAGCTGTTTTTCGCCGTCGACGGCTGTTTTCGCCGCCGCGTGCTGTTTTCCACCGTCGGGCGTTGTTTTTCGCCGTCGGTCGTGATTTTTCGCCGTGGAGGCTGTTTTGCCGGCGCAGGCCGTTTTTCGCCGTCGGGTGCTCGATTTTCGATCGATCTTTACTGATTTTGCGTTTTCTCTTTCCCTGGCAGTTTTCTGTGCTGTTTTAGCTTCTGTCTGGGACGCGACCTTGTGACTCCGTTTTGCGTGCGGGTTCCGGCGTCGTGCTTCGGGTTGCGTGCGGACCACGTGGAGGCAAGGTAAGCCCGCTGAGCCCAATTGCAAGTGTCGACAAGCAATTGGGGGCGATCTGAGGTGGGTTGGTTTTCTCTCCAAGTCTACGGACTTCCTTCTAATTCTATTATGATAGGATTGCATGCTAGTTTAAGTGTTTCTTGGAACTTGACTAGCACCCCCGTCATATGTTGCATGTATTCAACCCGACCAATAGAGAATTCTAATCTGGGCTAGGTTTTCTTATGCTTTAGACATCCCACACCATGCATTTCCTTCTGGACGTAGGGTTCCTCGCCCGGGTAGTGGGCCGAGTGGTCAGAGTTGTGTGGGACGTGTGTTAAACTCGGGCCTGGGGGCCGAGTGGGGTCTGGTGGCTGTGTTAGGCCAGTGTTGGTGGTTTGGGAACCGTTTTGAGTAAACGGTGGTCCCGGGTTTCTAGTTGTGACGTAGTTTTCTCGTTACTGCCACGTTGTGATCGTGGAGTACGTATGCTATCAGGACCTTGAACCCAGAATGCTTTTGAACTCTCATGATTTTGGTATACCAGTGTTTTTCCTTCCGTATTCCTAAGGGTCGCCGGAGCTTGTTCTTGTTTGATTGGGCGAAGGTGTCACCCTTGGGAGTTCGGGAAACAAACTCGTTTTCAACTGATTTTCTCAAGAACTAAAATCCATAAAAGCTGGTTTTTTCTCAATTTAAGATTGTTTTCAAAAGGGTAGATTTTACCCTCACCCCAAGGGGGTTGAGGAGAAATGATATTTCTTTATAAGGTCATCTTTTTACTAAATTTCCTCATCCGCCAGGGGTGAGGGATCTGGGTTCTAAGGGCTGATTTTGGTCTTGGGCCGAAAACAATGGGAGGCTACACCTATAGCCTGTTCTTGTTTGATTGGGGTCGTAGGTGATAGACTCCCGGGGTTTTCGGACTCTGTGCAGTTCTTGCTGTGGAGCATCTCCAGCCGTGAGTTATGAGTTTGAGCTGAGATAGTTTCCCACTTTAACCGTGAGGGGCCGAAATCCCTGAACGGTAAAAGATCGAGAACTTCGATAGGCTGAGCCTAGAGTCTGTTCTTGTTTGATTGTGGTTTTAGGCACCGGTCTATCGGGATTCTCGGACCTTTGCCGCGTCAGTCGGTTCCTCTCGCCTATGAGTGGGGTGTCGTTTGTTCGGTTATAAGTAATTGGATCTAAATAGGGAAAAAAAACACCTAGAGGGGGGTGAATAGGTGTAAACAATAAACACTCAAAAAATCATTGCGCAAAAAACCCAATGCGGAAAAATAAAATAACACGCAAGATTTTTACGTGGAAAAACTCCAAACCGGAGTAAAAAACCACGGGACCGATAACACGGCGAAATCCACTAGAATTAAACACGTACAAGGTGATATAACGTACTCACAGACGACTCAACCTTTTACCATACGCTCCTAGTAGATCTTCTCCGCTCGCTCCACGACGCTTCACGAATCCACGATCCGCGCCCAACGCTGAATCCACAGCGTCCAACGTCGAGTCCACGACGTCCGACCGAATCCACGGTCTTCACCCAGTAGCACGCTTCGAATCCACGAACGTACCTCGCTCCGAATCCACGAGAGCGGTTGCACCTTGAATCCACAAGGCCACGCGAGTCCACGCGCCGATTTAGGGTAAATCGTTGTTTGTTTTGGGTGGTGATGATCCGCCGAATACTTAGATTAGAAATAGATCGGAAATACCATCTAAGTATTCATTGATTTGATTCTACTCAAAATGTAAGTATGGAAAACCTAGAATCAAATCAATCAATATAGATGAAGAAACATAGAATAAATCTATTGATTTCCTTTCTTCTCTATATGTGGATTTTTCCTTTTCGGCTATCTTTTTCTATTTTGCGGATGCCCTAGAAAATGAATATAGGGCCTATTTATAGGTTAGAAACCATTGGAAGAAGATAAGGATCAAAAACTGCCTTTTCTGGAGATTTTACCGACGGCGATCCGGATTGGAATTGGACGATCCGGATTGCAGAAACAAGAAAGACGATTTCCAGAAAAATGCTAGTTCGGGATCCGGATCGTAGTCCCCGATCCGGATCGTTCATACAGTTTCACCAAACATCACGTTCGGGATCCGGATTGCAAATCCTGATCCGGATCATGCCAGTGTTCGGGATCCGGATCATGAAATGCTGCGATCATACAGTTTCACCAAACATCACGTTCGGGATCCGGATTGCAAATCCTGATCCGGATCATGCAAGTGAAAAGGTAAAACTAGTGTTCGGGATCCGGATCATGAAATGCTGCGATCCGGATTGAAACAGTGTATGAACAAACACCCTTCGGGATCCGGATTGCCGAGCACGATCCGGATCCTGAACATGTCCCATGTCCAGTTTTTGATGTTTATGCAATAAAACTTTCTTCCAGGTGTTTCTACACTACAAGAAGTATTCGGATCACCAAAAATCTTTAGTTAAACATACCTGATCCTTTTGAATTCTTCTTTCTTGAGATTGGGGTATATGATCCAAAGTTCTTTCATCTTCAATCTTCAAGACTTAATACTTTCACGAAATACGCCAACTCAAATTCCGTAACAATCTTCCCCTTTGGCGGTTTCGTGACAAAACACAAATCCACAAAAGAAAATTCAAAAAGATATTTTTGTTGCTATCACCATACAACAAAAATTTACAATGGAGATCCAAAAATTAGAATACATGAGATAAACTCCTAAAACAGACTCTAGACTTAGACATCTGTAATCTCTGCAAAAGAAATCATTCTTGACAAACAAAAGCGTTAGATACCTCAAGAATTGAAACATACAAAACCAAGTACAGAGATAGAGTTTATTCTCATCATGACATTTGAAGAATTCAGATATGTAAGAGAATCATAGTTAAAACCAACATATCTTCTAAGCATTCAAAAACCAAATGTCACAAACTGTTAGTCAACCATCAACTTGTTAGTCATATTACATGCCCAAATAGTTAGTCAAATAGTTAGTAGGGGCATGCAACCAATCAACAAATAAAAACCAAAGTTGAAGTTGAGATCATACTTACCTTAATGTTTTCATATTCACACATTTTCGTCATTGTTCAAGTTGCATTGTCCAAGTTCTCTCTTAAACTCTCTCCCCCTTTTTGTCACAAACAAAGCCAAAAACGTAGCAAAAGCTACAAAATATAAGGAGAGTTAAAAAGTTCCATTAATATGCACAACCTGAGAACTAAACTACAAGTTAGAACAAAAACTAAGTCCTAAAAATCCTGCACAAATGAGAATAAATCAGTCAAAAAGTGATCATTCATCAGAATCCGAGTCTTCAGAGATTGTGCAACCCATTTTATAGAACATCTTTTTTACCCGCTTGGTCATTGAATTGACCCTTTTGGTTATGGTAATATGAGCTCCCGTGATGATTTCAAGCTCATTGGAAATTCTTTGCTGCTCCCTCAAAATTTGTTCTTGCTTAACAGATAGTCGCTGTTGTTCCTTGAAAATTGAGGATAGTGATGCTTCAACATCTCCGCCGGGTTCTTGTTGAGATGGTGAGGCCGAGGTGCCGCCACAAGGTCTCTTTCCAGTAACATGTGGTAATTTGTGAAGCGATTTCACAATCGTTGATTCATCTATCATTCCGCAACTGTGCTGATATGATGTTGAGCTTATATCAATGTTGAACTTTTGTAAGATCCTCATGATGAGTAGAGGAAACGGAAGTCGCTCCGAAGGATGAGGATGTACAATATATCTTGACATCCTATTCCAAATTATGTACGGAATATTCATGTTCAAACCGACAGCCTCAGAGGGATGACCTATGAGATATAAGAACAGCAGTCTCTCCCATCTCACGACCTTGGTCTGCATGTTCGGCAAAATGTTGTAACACGTGATGAAGTTTAGAAATCGGTACTCCAGTCGTAGATGCTTGGATTTTACACTTTTACCATCAGCTGATTTAGTTCCTTCCAAAGAAATCTTCTCGATCACGGTTTGCCACAAGGCATTCGTCAAACTTCTGCCCTTTAAAAAATTGACCCCGGAAGAGTTAGATTCCATGCCAAGGACTTCACCAATTAATTGTGGAGTGATCTTAAGTTTCATCCCTTGGACATTCGTAAAGAAGTGCATTGGTCCATGTTCATCTTCTCGAAGATGTCTTGCATTCGTGTAAAAAGTTCTTACACGATACAAACAATATCCAAGAAGTTCAGGGAATCGGCAGATTTGGATAAGAGAAGCTTGCTCAATTAAGGTTCCAAATTCTGATGAGTGATTGCGAAGGGCTTCAATGTTGACATGACGCTCACCGATGCATTCACGTCGTTCAAAAGCTCTAAGGCGATCCATGTTGACGAATTCTTCTTCCACTCGAGGTGGCGAATCAGGAACTGTTGGCGTGTCAATACCAGTGTCTTGTCGTAGTCCAAAGCGTTTAGTCACACGTTTCCTTTTCATCGAGATGGTTGGTGCAGTCATAGGTGCTTTCCCTGTATTCATGGTTGCCTTTCCTTTTGAGCCATCGGAGGCTTTTCCTTTTGAACTATCAGATGCCTTTTGTTCAGGCAAAGAATCATCATCATCATCATCAGTCAATGCAGCCCAATCTACCTCATGACAGTCCACTTCAGTGTCACTGACCTCAACAAACTCACCCCTTTTTTGTGTTTTCTTAGCTCTCTTTAATTTGTTCGTGGCTCGAGTGTGTACCATCGAAACCAGGAGAAGAATGATCCACGAGAATGCCATTGACTCTAGTGCTTTGAGTTCAGAGAAAGTGTCCTGTGAAGAGCAACTCAAGAACATGAAAAATCGTCAATTTTGAAAAATTGGAAAAATTGTACCCAAACAATCATATTCATGTAGAGAAGCTAAGAATCAAATTAGTTTTGCAAAAAGAATTTTAAAAATAGATCAATCGCATGATTTTCAAAAATTCCTCTTTTATGCCCTAAAATAGAAATTTCAGAAATCGAAGCCCAAAAATTCGTTTATCTTGAGAAAACCCAGCATAAAAGCAAAACTAATTGACCCAGAGTCCTTATTTCAAAAGAAATTTGATCAAAAACCATTCACAAACGAAAAAGATCCATGATTTCTACTCACGTTTGATGAAAATATATAAAAACTGTGAAAAACCGAGATTTGATCAACAAAACTTACTTGAAATTGAAGAACTTTGAGTTTGGAAGCTCCAAGATGCAAGAAATCTAGAGAGAGAAACTCTAGAAGCTTGGGAACAAAAGATTAGGGTAAAAGGAATTGAAATCTCTTTGTTCTGTTATAAACCCTAGCCGTGATCCGGATCGGATCGTGAATGTGATCCGGATCGGCTACCCGCAGGAGGAAGCCTGCGTTCGGGATCCGGATCACTTATCCCGATCCGGATCGGCTTCAACTTTTTCTCCAGAAAAAATTTAGAAAAATTCCATAAAATCCAGAAAAAGTATGTAAGCACTTTACCATGTCAACTTTAAACAAGAATCATCGTTTCATACAACAAGAAATAGATTATACAAAATCTATCAAAAATACTCAAAAATGAAACGAAAATTTACGGAAATTAAAACTCTTAAAGTTGAACAACTTCAATTACATCTATCTTGATCTTAAGCGTAATGCCTTTATCAAATCATTAATTTTGGTAAAGAAAATGAAATACCAAGATCAATAGATGTTTGAAATCCCATGTGATGACCCGGATCTCCGCAGAGCTGCTACAGTGCGTTGGGGTGGCCATTGGAGGCCTACATGGTGTGTTGGAGGTGTTTGTGGCATAATTGGACATAAGTGTTGGACATCGGACTTATATGGACCCTGTGAGTGATCAGAGGACCCCGTGGAGGGTTTAGAAGTGGTTTCGCGCGAATCGGATATTAAATTGGGCTCCGCACGAAGTTTGGACTAAGAACGCATTTCCGGGTGCCTTCGGCAATTTTTTAGAGTTGGAATTTGGCGAAACGGACGTCAAATTCGGATTCAGCGCGCGAAAACGGTCAAAATGGACTACCTACTTGATGTTTTTGGGCACGGGTTACTGTTCACCGCCGGAACAGTAACTCCGGCGATCGCCGGCGGCGGCCGGCGGCGGCGGGCAGCGGCGGAGGGCGGCGGCGCGGCCTCGGGCAGGCGGCAGCGCGGCGGCGGGCAGGCGCGGGCAGCGCGCAGCGCGCGGGCAGGGCGCGCGGTTCACGCGGCAGGCGTGCACCGGAGCGGGGTGCCACGTGGCGGCTTCCCATTGGATGGTTTACGGGTCGCGGTCCACGGAGCATAGCGGGGTGTACGGTGGACCGGAGGGGGACACGTGGCATCTTTCTATTGGTTCGGTTCATGAAGTCGGGTGCACCGGGTGCAGTGAGCGAGAGGGTTGACACGTGGCGCGCGGGGATTGGGCGCGCCACTGTGCGCGGCAGGCGCGGCGGTGCGCGGTGTACGGTGGACCGGATGGGGACACGTGGCAGGGGTTCATTGGCGCGGTGTTGGGATTGTTGTGCACCAGGTTCAGCGAAATTATGGCTTGGACACGTGGCAAGCGAGGATTGGGCGAGCTACTGTGCGCGTACGGGCGGCAGGTGGCGGGGCAGGCGCGCAGGCGGCAGGCGGCAGGCGGCGGTGCCGGCGGGCGTGGCGGCCACGGCGCCGACGTGGCGCACGCGTGCGCCACGTGGCGGCCGCCCATTGGCCAGCGCCAACTGCCGCGTTGACCGGGGCTGGCCACGCGGCGTGAGGGGAGCGGCCGGATCCGCTGTGTGGTGTTCGGGGACACGTGTCGGCGCGAGGAGCGGGTCGGACGGTCGTTCGGTCCGACCGGATCGCGTGCGCGGAGTGGGCCGGGCCGGGCCGGGCTACTGTGCGCGCCCGAAAGTTCGGGCCGGGCCGCACTGTTTGCGCCCGAAATGTTTCGGGCGCCCGAAAATGGGACACAGGGGTCATTTTGGAAAAGTTTTGGTGGGCCTATATATATACCCCCTCCTCTCCCTCTTTCTCACCTTTTTCCGAGCTTTAGAGAGGGAATGAGAGGGAGAGATCTATATGGAAGTTGTTCCCCTTGATGTCCTGGATCTTGTGGTGGATTCTCAGAATTTTGGAAGCTCGGCAACGGCGATATCATTTTTACAGTTCGCCTCGGTTTTCGCCCCATTTCGGCCCATTACCGTCGCAGTTCAGTCAGAAATTCGCTGTGAGCAAACCAGGAGGAGTTTTTGGACGATTTCTTCGACAGCGTGTTCCTAAGAGGTAAGGCTTCGATTTTCGTGTTGATCGCTTCGCTCCGTTTCGCACTTTTGGCACGTTTCCCGAGACATCTTTGACCCCCTCTTTTGCTGTTTGGGTGTTTGGACAGCGGTACCTTCGACGATTTTTTCTCGGCGTAGGAATATCGGATCGAGGCGATTTAAGAGTCGATTTTGATCTACTCGTCGCGAGGAACGTGCTCGTATTTTTCTTGGATTTTATGAGATTTATTTCGAGGTGAAAATTACTGTTTTCTCAGTGTACAGTGTGCAGTTTTCTGCACAGTTTGTTGATTGGATTACCGCCTTGCCGAATTTATAACTTGGCTTACCGAACTCTGATTTGGGCGTGCAAGGTACCGTTGCGAAGCTATCGACGCGAGGATCGCCGTGATATTTTTCTGGGAATTTTCTGGGCACTTTCTGCAGGTGATAATTTAACAGTTCTGGGACTGTTGTTGTATGTTTTTGTAAGAGCACAATTTGGGAGCCTAAGTGTATTTAGTGGACTTTGTGTTGTGCCAGGAGTGTTTCGGGTGTACTGTTCTTGTTGGAGCGCAGGATTGGAGTTTTTGGTATTTTCAGCTGTACGGACCCGGACAGTTAGCGCTTCAGGTGGGTGGTTGTTGCATGCCTCTACACCTGGCTTACTCACTAAGTTTATTAGAAAACCCCACTTTTGAGCATATTGATTGAATATTATGCATGATTGCCTGATATAAATGTGAGCCTATCATCTGAGATTAATTTTGTGAATATAGCATGTTGGGGACATTATGGGAATAATATTTCTGTTGGAACATGATCATTGAATAATTTAATAGTGATAATTAACATGCTACATTAGCACCTAGATTTTATGAAAGTGGATTAAATGATTAATTGTCAGGACATAATGACATATCAATGTGCGGGTGCCACTTTGAGATTTATTATGGATCAGGGATTATTTACATGTGTAGTTGACCGATGATTTTAGCATGATGGACATATTTATGTGGATTTATTATTTGTTACACATGTGAAACTGTTATTTGATTATTCTCCCTTTCACATTGCATGAGGACTTTTGCATGCTTATTTGGACATCTAGATAGGCCACTATTTTATTGCTACACTATCATATTGGGATTTGACTTAGGAGAAACCATGATTGCTTTCTTTCTCCTTTTTATTTAGACTTTTGAGTCATGTTGCTCGGGTTCGAGCAGAGGTTTGGGATAGTGTAGCCGGGACCTGAGGGTCAGTGATAGGGTGTACTTGATGTTGGATTGTGGGTTATTGCGGCAACCGCGGACAGTAGGCGGTTGACCGGATCTTGATTATTTTACCCAATTGTGGGTTGGGGTTATTGCGGTGACCGCGGACTTTGGGCGGTTGACCGGATGTTTACTATTGCATCAGATTGGGTATCAGATTTCTCTAGTGGATGGTATTTCCCACTTTTGAGTATTATTGCATCAGATCGGGGTTTCATTAGTGGACGGAGTTTCCCACTTTGATCATAGTCATGATCCAGTCCTGCTATTGTGAGACATTGGTTACAGAGATGCTTGATACAGTGATACTTTACTCGTGTGGGTCGCTCCCCTCGAGTGCCACTCCGGAGTAGGCTTTAGACCGTGTTGGGTTCCGGTCAGTTGGTGAGTTGTGAGTGATGGCAGAGCAGGCAGTACCAGTTTACTGGTGGCACTAGATTGGGTCTATTTAGCCAGATGTTGTTTCCTGGTGCATTCATACCGTCATTTCCTTCGGTATTGCATTTAGAGGCATACTTGTTGTGGTTTCCCCTTTTATTCAGTAGTTCTGTTTACAGCTTTACTACCTGCCCTTTTCTTGCCTCTAGTAGACTTAGTGGGTACGCCGGAGCTTGAGGCTTTACCCACAGGGGGAGGCTACTGGTTTACTAGTGGTTCTCACCCCCACTGTTGTTTCCTCTTCTTTTCTCCCCCCTGTTTTGCAGAGTCCTCATTGGAGTTGCTGATCTTCGGTCGTTGTTCGGGGCGAGGGAGTCACGAGCTAGATCGTTACCACCCGAGGAGTGTAGCTGTATCCCCTGGTTGGAGATTCCTCGTAGCTGTTGGCTGGCTTTTACTGTTTATCTGGAGGAGAGAGATCTTTTGTATTTGGAGAGACTGATGTACTATAGTTTTAGTTTATCTCCTTTTATAGTCGAGAGATGCTGTACTGAGGACATTGTATGATGATTATCTGTATTTGAGGGAATGGATATTGTACTCTATTTCATGATGTATAGTAATTGGATTTTATTTTACAGCATTTTATTTCAGCTCTGATATTTGTGTAGCTATAGTACTATCTTTTGCAGGTTAGACGCTTCGCCTATGCGGGTTTTGGCATAGGTGGCGGATCTGTTGGCGAGCCCGGGTCGCAGTTTCGACCCCGGGGCGTGACAGATTAAGTTGGTATCAGAGCTTAGGGATAGGTCAATTGGGACTGTAGAAACCCTAGGCTTATGGTTGGACCCTAGGATGACTTCGTGAGAGTCGTGAGTTTTGCGAGAGTCCTGATTGAGTTTTATACCTCTCCCAAGGGATGGGATGGGTGATTGGCATGTTTATTCTCCTAAGCAATTATGTTGGCTGCAGACAACATAATGCGGCGGAACGGTTGACATGCTCTAGACTCTCGCCGGATTGGGTCGAGTTTTGTTTTGTGCTGTGGTGCAGTTGGTCGTGGTGAGCGGTGTCTCCCCGACGCGTTGTGCGGAGTGGTGCGCACTCGTCGCAGCAGTGGAGCTTGAGCGGATTGTTTTGGGGCCGGATATCCGGATTGAGGTTAGAGAGCTTCAGGCCCCGATGGCAGGATTGTCTGAGGTATATCAGCGGCAGAGTGAGCCGCTGGTCTGGGTGACACAGTTGTCGGAGCAGTGGGCAGCCCGATAGTGTTTTTCTTCTGAGACCACCTGGTGACAGTATCCTCAGCGGCAGTGATTCTGAGGCGCCGATGGAGCGAGTGGCCCCCTCCGTGCCAATGTTTAATGCTGAGGCACCGAGGTGGGGTGGATAGTTGACAGTTGATGAGTTGTGGGACATCATTGATCGATGGAGCCAGTTTTGGCAGATGAACCACCCCGATTCATGGATTTGAGTTGGAGCCCTTGGAGGCAGAATCATGGTTGGTGGTGATGGAGTGATCAATTGAGGGTCTCCCTGTGCTAGAGAGTTGATGCAGTTGTTGAACTGTGCGCTCCAGGTTTCGAGGGACGAAGCGCGTAGGATGCGTGCGACTGGGAGTGGATTGCGCCAGAATACCCTTTTAGTTTATCTGATCCCTCTGTTTTGGATTTTGGATTCTGGATGCCTCGATGGAGTAGGCATTGTGTATGGAGCGTACTGTTGCAGTTCCTTTGGATAGGATCTGCCGCCAGAGGCGAGTTCTGGATAGAGGCGCCTGGCGCTAAGTGTTGGGGGACAGATCGGCTGGCTGAGGCACTTTCGTTTTCTTTCCTAGATGGTGGACATCCTTGTGGATGGATTATGTAAAGCTTACCCAAAAGAAGGTTACCCTTTGTGATCATGAACCTGCATGTTTGGGGTACAATGGATGTGCTTGAGGGGTGAGCTGAGTAAGGATAATTGAATGAGGAATTGCAGGAATTAATTGTGTTTTGTTATATGACGATTGCGATAATGGATTTTCTGAGATGTCAGAGGTCAGGTGGACCCCGGTGGCAGCATCAGCATCGTCATCAGAGTGGCGCAGCGGTAGCGTGGATTTGTTGTCTGCGAAGGGCTGTATTCCTTGCCTCAGTGTGAGCAAAGGCGGAGAATTGTGCTCCTTTTTATGGATAGCCTTGGTTTTAGGCAGATTAAGTGACGACCACCTACTGTGAGCGATTGAGACTGTGCTGCCTGGGTGGAGGGCACCAAGGCAGTGGATCGGGTCGTCGCAGGTGTGATTTCATCACAGCAGTCGGAGTTAGAGCATGTTGCATTCCTGCATGGACTAGAGGTAGATTTGTTACCACATGCACTAGAGGTACAGGTTCCTGTTGGGTGGTGCATGTGGGGGAGGCTTGTGGATCATGTCCAGTGCAGTTGAGACCTCGAGTGGTATCGGCAGACTTATTGGTAGTTGTACCTGGTCAGTGTTTGACCCAGTGCGTGGGATTGGTTGGCATAGTGCCACATGGTGTATGACTGCGGAGAGAGAAGGTTATGATCTTCTGCAAGCAGACATTAGAGACTTGTTCTTTGAGACAGTCAGAGCACACAGGTTGCAGCGACAATGCGCGAGGTGCTTACGGCGGCACCGGGACGCGAGGATATCCCTGTTATCGTGAGATCCCGGGTGTGATTCCACCGGAGCTGATAATGATGCCGCCGATTAGGGAGATTGAGATTGCGGTTGACGTGGTTCAGGGAACCACGCCAACCCCGATAGCACCTCATTGGATATCACCTGTAGAGCTGAGAGAGCTGATGGCGCAGTTGCAGGATCTGATGGATCGAGGGTCTGTTCGACCTAGTGCCACCCCGTTGATGTACGGTGGTGATGCCACACCGTTGATACACGGTGGTGATGTCACGTCGTGGACACACGACAGTGAGGGTCCTTGTATGGTGTGACCGCAGGCAAGTTTGCATATTGTTTAGGACCTTTTGATGGAGTTATACTCCGGCAGTTGTCGCTGATGATACATGTATCTTTTTGGAATCATACAGCTGAGTGTTTAGCCAAGATGGTATTCAGGACATGGTAGGGGCATTGTGAGTACAGTGAGGACAAATGGGATGACTAAGGCCCTGTCGTCTTAGGATTTGAGGAATTGTGTGTTCCAGCTGCACTTGGAAGAATTATTTGAGATATTCTTCTGGGATATTTTGATTTTACCCCATCTCTGTATGGTTTAGAGCTGGTGGAGTACTCATAGATGGTGTAACAAGGTCTGTGAGGAAGAAGCTGTATGCCAAGTTGTTGTGGTGCAAGTTTTAGCTTCGAGAGCATATCTTCTTGGATCACTTAGTCTAGCCATAAGAGGCGGTGGTGGAAATCCGGCCAAAATGGATGCTATGCGAGAATGGCTGAGACTGGCAGTTATTTGTTGAGGTGAGGAGCTTGTGAGCCGGATAGTGCCAGCAGAGCTTGACGAATTGGTGATGAGATTGATACCAGCCCTGATTTCAGCATCGCCAGTGTTGGGAGATGGATTTTGGATATACTGTGATGCCTCCCATAGTAGCTATGAAGTTACAGTTGGATTTGTGGCAAGCATCCACTATCACTCTGATAGGGCCACTGTGGTGGCGGTTACCCGGAGCAGGAGAGCTAGTTGGGGTTGAGTTTGTTGACTCCGCAGCTGGCGCTGCGTGGACTGTCGAGGCAGACGTGGCCTATGATGGTGACACTGAGGGCTCTTTTTCCTTTCGGAGTTGCCTTGCACTGTCACTGGTTTGGGAGTTGAGGACACAACTCCCAAAATTTGATGAGGTGACCGTCTGGAGCAGTTACCCTTTCTCGAGCCTGGAGGATTGGATTTACCATCTGCAAGGGTACTGGACCTTCTCGAAGATTGATTTGCGATCTGGTTCTTCCAACTGCTTATTGTTGTGTGCTGATGCCCGAGAGTTGGGGAGGTGTTGCTACACCTTGATGGTTTTGGATTAGAGATCAGAGTTACGTGATCAGTTGGAGGACCTATATCGGATGCCTCGGGAGTACAGAGGTACTTGGATCGAGCTGGTGTGCCGATGGACTTGTGGTTAGATTATCTGAGGCCCTTGGAGGAGCGGAGGCTTGTGTACCGATGCAGATTACTTGGTAGCTCGAGCGGTTAGCCCAGCTGTACTTGGTTGAGTTGGTACGGTTTTTCTGGAGTGCCCGCCTTTAGTTGTTCTAGTTAGAGACCCGAGGACCGCATCGCGTCTCTGGAGGAGGTACTTGTCAGCCTTGGGAGCTTGAGTGGTGGATGATTGGATGTTTACCCCTTTTTATTGTGGTTGAGATTCTGTGTTGAGGAACGACTTTAGTTTCGAGGACGAAACTTTCTTTTAGTGGGGGAGGATGTGATGACCCGGATCTCCGCAGAGCTGCTACAGTGCGTTGGGGTGGCCATTGGAGGCCTACATGGTGTGTTGGAGGTGTTTGTGGCATAATTGGACATAAGTGTTGGACATCGGACTTATATGGACCCTGTGAGTGATCAGAGGACCCCGTGGAGGGTTTAGAAGTGGTTTCGCGCGAATCGGATATTTAAATTGGGCTCCGCACGAAGTTTGGACTAAGAACGCATTTCCGGGTGCCTTCGGCAATTTTTAGAGTTGGAATTTGGCGAAACGGACGTCAAATTCGGATTCAGCGCGCGAAAACGGTCAAAATGGACTACCTACTTGATGTTTTTGGGCACGGGTTACTGTTCACCGCCGGAACAGTAACTCCGGCGATCGCCGGCGGCGGCGGGCAGCGGCGGAGGGCGGCGGCGCGGCCTCGGGCAGGCGGCAGCGCGGCGGCGGGCAGGCGCGGGCAGCGCGCAGCGCGCGGGCAGGGCGCGCGGTTCACGCGGCAGGCGTGCACCGGAGCGGGGTGCCACGTGGCGGCTTCCCATTGGATGGTTTACGGGTCGCGGTCCACGGAGCATAGCGGGGTGTACGGTGGACCGGAGGGGGACACGTGGCATCTTCTATTGGTTCGGTTCATGAAGTCGGGTGCACCGGGTGCAGTGAGCGAGAGGGTTGACACGTGGCGCGCGGGGATTGGGCGCGCCACTGTGCGCGGCAGGCGCGGCGGTGCGCGGTGTACGGTGGACCGGATAGGGACACGTGGCAGGGGTTCATTGGCGCGGTGTTGGGATTGTTGTGCACCAGGTTCAGCGAAATTATGGCTTGGACACGTGGCAAGCGAGGATTGGGCGAGCTACTGTGCGCGTACGGGCGGCAGGTGGCGGGGCAGGCGCGCAGGCGGCAGGCGGCAGGCGGCGGTGCCGGCGGGCGTGGCGGCCACGGCGCCGACGTGGCGCACGCGTGCGCCACGTGGCGGCCGCCCATTGGCCAGCGCCAACTGCCGCGTTGACCGGGGCTGGCCACGCGGCGTGTGGGGAGCGGCCGGATCCGCTGTGTGGTGTTCGGGGACACGTGTCGGCGCGAGGAGCGGGTCGGACGGTCGCGGTCCGACCGGATCGCGTGCGCGGAGTGGGCCGGGCCGGGCCGGGCTACTGTGCGCGCCCGAAAGTTCGGGCCGGGCCGCACTGTTTGCGCCCGAAATGTTTCGGGCGCCCGAAAATGGGACACAGGGGTCATTTCCGAAAAGTTTTGGTGGGCCTATATATACCCCCTCCTCTCCCTCTTTCTCACCTTTTTCCGAGCTTTAGAGAGGGAATGAGAGGGAGAGATCTATATGGAAGTTGTTCCCCTTGATGTCCTGGATCTTGTGGTGGATTCTCAGAATTTTGGAAGCTCGGCAACGGCGATATCATTTTTACAGTTCGCCTCGGTTTTCGCCCCATTTCGGCCCATTACCGTCGCAGTTCAGTCAGAAATTCGCTGTGAGCAAACCAGGAGGAGTTTTTGGACGATTTCTTCGACAGCGTGTTCCTAAGAGGTAAGGCTTCGATTTCCGTGTTGATCGCTCGCTCCGTTTCGCACTTTTGGCACGTTTCCCGAGACATCTTTGACCCCCCTCTTTTGCTGTTTGGTGTTTGGACAGCGGTACCTTCGACGAATTGTTTCTCGGCGTAGGAATATCGGATCGAGGCGATTTAAGAGTCGATTTTGGGCTACTTTTCGCAAGGAACGTGCTCGTATTTTTCTTGGAATTTTATGAGATTTATTTCGAGGTGAAAATTACTGTTTTCTCAGTGTACAGTGTGCAGTTTTCTGCACAGTTTGTTGATTGGATTACCGCCTTGCCGAATTTATAACTTGGCTTACCGAACTCTGATTTGGGCGTGCAAGGTACCGTTGCGAAGCTATCGACGCGAGGATCGCCGTGATATTTTTCTGGGAATTTTCTGGGCACTTCTGCAGGTGATAATTTAACAGTTCTGGGACTGTTGTTGTATGTTTTTGTAAGAGCACTATTTGGGAGCCTAAGTGTATTTAGTGGACTTTGTGTTGTGCCAGGAGTGTTTCGGGTGTACTGTTCTTGTTGGAGCGCAGGATTGGAGTTTTTGGTATTTTCAGCTGTACGGACCCGGACAGTTAGCGCTTCAGGTGGGTGGTTGTTGCATGCCTCTACACCTGGCTTACTTACTAAGTTTATTAGAAAACCCCACTTTTGAGCATGTCGGTGGAATATTATGCATGATTGCCTGATATAAATGTGAGCCTATCATCTGAGATTAATTTTGTGAATATAGCATGTTGGGGACATTATGGGAATAATATTTCTGTTGGAACATGATCATTGAATAATTTAATAGTGATAATTAACATGCTACATTAGCACCTAGATTTTATGAAAGTGGATTAAATGATTAATTGTGGGACATAATGACATATCAATGTGCGGGTGCCACTTTGGGATTTATTATGGATCAGGGATTATTTACATGTGTAGTTGACCGATGATTTTAGCATGATGGACATATTTATGTGGATTTATTATTTGTTACACATGTGAAACTGTTATTTGATATATTCTCCCTTTCACATTGCATGAGGACTTTTGCATGCTTATTTGGACATCTAGATAGGCCACTATTTTATTGCTACACTATCATATTGGGATTTGACTTAGGAGAAACCATGATTGCTTTCTTTCTCCTTTTATTTAGACTTTTGAGTCATGTTGCTCGGGTTCGAGCAGAGGTTTGGGATAGTGTAGCTGGGACCTGAGGGTCAGTGATAGGGTGTACTTGATGTTGGATTGTGGGTTATTGCGGCAACCGCGGACAGTAGGCGGTTGACCGGATCTTGATTATTTTACCCAATTGTGGGTTGGGGGTTATTGCGGTGACCGCGGACTTTGGGCGGTTGACCGGATGTTTACTATTGCATCAGATTGGGTATCAGATTTCTCTAGTGGATGGTATTTCCCACTTTTGAGTATTATTGTATCGGATCGGGGTTTCATTAGTGGACGGAGTTTCCCACTTTGATCATAGTCATGATCCAGTCCTGCTATTGTGAGACATTGGTTACAGAGATGCTTGATACAGTGATACTTTACTCGTGTGGGTCGCTCCCCTCGAGTGCCACTCCGGAGTAGGCTTTAGACCGTGTTGGGTTCCGGTCAGTTGGTGAGTTGTGAGTGATGGCAGAGCAGGCAGTACCAGTTTACTGGTGGCACTAGATTGGGTCTATTTAGCCAGATGTTGTTTCCTGGTGCATTCATACCGTCATTTCCTTCGGTATTGCATTTAGAGGCATACTTGTTGTGGTTTTCCCCTTTTATTCAGTAGTTCTGTTTACAGCTTTACTACCTGCCCTTTTCTTGCCTCTAGTAGACTTAGTGGGTACGCCGGAGCTTGAGGCTTTACCCACAGGGGGAGGCTACTGGTTTACTAGTGGTTCTCACCCCCACTGTTGTTTCCTCTTCTTTTCTCCCCCTGTTTTGCAGAGTCCTCATTGGAGTTGCTGATCTTCGGTCGTTGTTCGGGGCGAGGGAGTCACGAGCTAGATCGTTACCACCCGAGGAGTGTAGCTGTATCCCCTGGTTGGAGATTCCTCGTAGCTGTTGGCTGGCTTTTACTGTTTATCTGGAGGAGAGAGATCTTTTGTATTTGGAGAGACTGATGTACTATAGTTTTAGTTTATCTCCTTTTATAGTCGAGAGATGCTGTACTGAGGACATTGTATGATGATTATCTGTATTTGAGGGAATGGATATTGTACTCTATTTCATGATGTATAGTAATTGGATTTTATTTTACAGCATTTTATTTCAGCTCTGATATTTGTGTAGCTATAG
>JAQOTM010000203.1:227653-311968 GCA_029168755.2 Tillandsia fasciculata | reverse complement strand
GGCTGTATTCCAAACAAAAATAAAAGAAAAGAATTCGAAAACTGTTTTCAAAGATCTAGGGTCGTGTGGGCCCGTTTTCCAACTTATGTGGATTTATGTGATTTCAAACTGTTTTCTTAAATCTGAGGTCGTGTGGGCCTGTCTTCAAAACTCTGGGTTTATCCTTTCAACTTAACTGGCCCCGGGTATTGTGTTTTAACCTTCCTGCATAGTTAGTATCTGTACGGTTGTGATTAAATGCGAAGTGATTGTTGTATGTGACTGTTTCGTATTAGCCGCGACGCCGAGCATATACAGAGGAGACTCTGCCCGATTTTCGAGTAAATCTGTATATGCGGCGGGTCTGGGCACGCGCCGGGGAAGGAGGTTTTCAACAAAAAAAAAAAAAAAAAGGGATAATAATATAGTATGTAATGAGTTTTTTTGCGCGTCAAATGCTTATCTTGTATATCGTTTCCGCTAAATAAAAAACCCCCGGGGCGGACACCTGCATTGGTGGCCGGCGACCGGGGACGACGGCGCGGCGCGCCGGCGGAGAAATTCCGGCGAAGACTCAAATTATCAAGTTCTAGGGCTTCGTCGTGCGGTGCAGTCCTTCAACTGATCTTCTCCAAACTTTGGAGGAAGCCTGCAGTCGCCAATTGGAGCAAGATCAACGGTCTTGAACACGTTTATAACGGTCGGACAAACCCCGCGCTCAAGACCGGCCGGGAACGAGGTTTCCGGCGACAGGGTACTCCCGCCGGCTATCGGAGGCACGGCGACGGCTCGGGCTTAACAGAGAGAATCCCCTCGGTGTCCAGAACCACACACACACACCCTTGACACAAAAATTTAATTTTTTTGTTCAAGAACTCACCTTGCCGGAATAAAAGAAGAAGAAACTTCTTCTCGCGCGCGGCGCACGGCGGCGGCTGGGGTCTGGTCCACCACAGCTCGGTTGCGCCTCACTGAGGAGTCCTCAGGGAGAGACTTGCTCGGTCAGGGTTCTCCCAAGCCTCTCCTCCAACAACCCGAGATCAAGAGGATTCTTGATCTTATCTTCTCCGGCAAGGAGATGCGGCGGCGCGGGGAGGGGGCGGGGGAGCGTTCGGGGAGCGCGGCAGAGAAGAGGAGGAAGTTGGAGGGTGCGGCTAGGGCTGAGGGCTACGGGGTTTCTTGGAAAACCCTAGCTCGGGTTGCATGTGTATATACAGCATTATGCACAATTTCATTTTAGCCCCTCATCAGTTCACAACTACAACTCAGTCCCTCACAGCACTTTTGTTTCACTCTTAGGTCCCTCACTAGGGAGTGGCACGCATTTCGAGGCAGAAGAATAGGGTTTTATGTGCAAAAAGCCACATTTTCCCGTATTTCACGCTTTTCGAGGCGTTTCGGTCGTCGAAATGAAAGATGGACTGCGCCATGGCGTCCGGCTCGACGAGACCTATCAAGTAGCGATTTCTGATTTTCGAGAAACTGCCCGGATAAAAATTCGGTCCATAAAATACAGTTCCGAATTACAGTTATCGCGCTTTTTGAGACTTTAGGGTCGTCAAACGGAAATTCCGTCAGCGCCATTGCGTTCAGAACGACGAAACCGATCAAATCGACTACCTGGTTCACTATGTTCGGATTTCGAACATTGAATTAGTGCTTGTTGCAATCGACGGAGTCCAAAAACTTAGGGCTACTGTTCATCTACAGTGTTAACTTAAGTAATACTATGCACAGAGCACTGTTACTTTGGTCGCGGTAATTCGTCCGCTTCTTCGCTGATTTCTGGAAGATCCGACCGTCAGATCGACAAGTACTGAATATGAATCTCGCTCAGTTCGACGAGACGATCGCAACGGTCAATTCGGATTTCCAAGATCATGTCCGGATTGGAAAATAGCCTTTTTGCCTAGCAATTAGTGCAACTTGCACACTGGCACTTGGCCAAATAGGTCAACAAGGGTCTTTTGAATTCAGAACCAGCTCAAGATTCACTTTTAATCTATTTATTAAAAATAAGATATTTCGAATTTCTACATCACTTACAACTTAAAAGAAGTTTCGTCCCTGAACTTTACAACTTAAAAAAAGTTTTGTTCCCGAAGCTTAAAGTTAACTAAACAACTATTAAGCCTCTAACAGGTTCGCAATAGTGACAATCAGTCACAAAATATCGGCAACTCTCAGGCTACTCTTTTAGACCCAATCTGATACTCCCCATTACAGGGCAGAGTATTTCCTCATTTCTTTTGACAGTACGTTGTCTGCAGCCAACGTGCTTTACCAAAAGAAAAGCGAAATACCATAGATCTGTCGCCAACATCTAGTTGGGGACACAACTCCCATCAGAAGGTATATCACACCTCCCAACACAGTCTCAGTGCTAATGACATAACCTTTATCAAGGATTACTACCACCTCGTGGTTATAAATATCACCGTGACTAACTCATAGGAGAGTCCACGTCGGTCCACAAAATCTGTGCAAAAGGTGGGGCCAATTTGAATCCATCCCAAAGCAGGGTTACCATCGGGCCCATAGGCCATTGAATTATGACACGGGGACACTGAAGGATCAACAACCTGTTCAACCTCTAAGCAAACTGTGAGGCCAGTGCAATATTAGCAGTCATCTACTGCTGTGCCATCAGCTGGACGATTACGACAAGAACGGTGGTCAATCCTTCAACCACAAGTACTGTAACTGATCTGAGCGCTCTGGCTCCACTGAAACATCAAGCCCACAGCCGAAACCATGACCGCGGCTAACCCTGCACTAAAAACGATCTCAATAACCAGAGTGCGTACGACTAATAACCAAAACAACGAGGCTCAACTGTGTGAAACACACCTGAGCTCCAAACCACTATGTCAATACCCTGCGCTCTCTCGTGAACACCAGTCATCCTAGGGTTCGTTCCTAACCAAACCTAGGCATCGTCTTCCTATTTCTCTGATACCATCTAATCTGTCACGCCCCGAGTTCAGAAAAGCAGGCTAAATTTTTTTTTTTTTTTTTTTTTTTTTTTTTTTAAATCAGAGTTCGCAAACCGGGCGTTACAGACCGCCACATGTATAGTAAATTCCCTGCCCAACTGGACAGAGCCTTTCCTATACATGCACGGCTAATCATAATCAGTCCATATCAGAGTAGTCTAAACTACGCATGCAAAACTAGTCAATTTATAATAAGTAACTGAAAATGCAGAAAATGACATATACTGACTACATATGGGTCGATACTATCGCAATCATCTCACCAACGTGTCCCGATATCCCATCACCCAAGCAACCTGAAAAACAGTCACCCGAGGGTGTGAGACACACCGGAGTGTATCCCAGTGGGCACGACGAGCCGAGAAATAGCTAATCATACCTACTGGGTACAATAATCTGCGGATAGTAAAAATCATAGGGTAAAGCTGAATAACAACTAAGATCTACTGATAATCAACAAAAATCCACAGATAACTGAATAGGCAGGTAATCAAGGGTAATGAAACTGCAAGTAATAAATGCTAGAAATCAATGTAGAGCTATAATATCCAAGCACAATAACTGCAGGTAAGTGATGCAAGAAATCTGGATATAAATGAGATAATCAAGCATACACTGAGCAGTAGAGGTACAGGGTAAGATATCTATCAATAACAGTGCAAGATATAAATAATGCGTCAACAAAAGAACTCAAGTACCCAATCAATGCCAGTATTGGTCGCGAGGACCTCAGGCTCATACCACCTGTCTGGCACCTATCTGGCTGACATAACCCCGCACCCACTGGTGCCGATCTGGGGGCTCACGGGTCCCTCTCAAGACCACTTTACCGGTAAAGAACACTGTGACGGTGGCCAAACCGTCAGTGTACGTGACGTACAGCGTGCGTGGTAGTCATCATGATATGCTCAAGCTCACGGTCTAATGACCGGGTAGTCGGCAATAAGCCGAGATCCCAACAGGGAAATCATCTATCATATCGATCAGGATCAATCAATCATGCATATCGGAACATCCAGTAGTATCTATTAATCATGCATATCGGAACATCAAGTAGTATCTATCAATCATGCATGTCGGAACATCGAGTAGTATCTATCGATCAGGATCAATCAATCATGCATATCGGAATATCAACAATATATCGGCTGACAGGAATCAACAGGTATAATCCGATCATGACATCTATGTAACAAGATGTGAAAACTGACAAGCAGCCGTATATCATGTATCTACGGAATCAATGTCTATCGAACAATCATGCGGTATATAGATCAACTCATCAGATATAATCAAGAATAGGAGTACTGACAAGCAGATGTATATGGTGTGACTAAGGAATCACTGTCTATCAGGAAACTCATATGCATAGTCAAGCATAGGGGTACATGATAAAATCTCCAGGGCTAATCTCAAGCACAGGTCTAACAGAGTCAATGTCAATCAGAGGGATCTGATATATCAAACGAGATCAACATATGTCAAGATGGGTCATATAGACATAATCAGCAGGGCAAATCAAAAACAGGTGTCCGACTGGACTAAAGCAACCAGAGGGCCGAAAAGATAAAGCCCGGACCGAAGATAACCCACCTGAATGTAGGCCGATCCAACGACTCCAACAGAAGGCTCATGGGCCGGAGTCAGACTGCTAGGACCTGGATCACGAATACTAATCAGGGACGGATAACCACATCTATAAACTGTTCTTTTACATCGAAGTACGCGAAACTCGCGCCGAAAGCCGTTAAACCGACGATTTTGCCGGTTCTCGGACCGATAACCAATTTTCGCTCGACAGGAGCCGTTGGATTCCTAACGAAAAGCTTAGGAATCATGTACACACTGCCCTAGACAGCACGCATTGCTACAATGGAATTTTGACCCTTAGGGTTTCCAGAAATCACACTTTTATAGCTTTTTGAGAGCCGTTTTCGCTCGTTCTCTTAACTGGAAAATCATTTTTACGAACCGTCACTTCCAGCAGGTGACATTTAACTTGCTGAACACCGTGCTCACCAATTTGCGGCAGCACAGAACCCGAGGAAAACTTCGGGCCATAATATACTCCTCTCTAACATAGCCAAATAGCATTTTTGTTTCTCCAGCTCTTCAAAACCTATTTCTAACACGAGCATCGCGTCCAGTGACCCCAAATTAGCCAGGGGCACGCTGTCGCGGCTTCGCAAACAGCCCGAAATAGATTTTGGGCCAAACATTTAGCTTAAGGCTTGAACATACTTGTGGTGGCCCAGTTTCCCATGCAGCTTTTCTGGTGAATCCATTGTTTAGAACACCTATTGCTGGTGTGTCTGGCCCATTGTGCGTCAAGGAGATGCTACAGATGGACCCTGTGAGATATCTACAGCTGTGTTGGCCTTCGGCTGTGTTTGCCGAAATTTTGAGAAGGCTTTTGGCCAAACAGAGGTTGGAAATGGATTCAGCGCGGAAAAACGCTTAAAAACGGCTATTTGCTTGTTAAATTCTGAGTCCGGATGCCCAAAAACGGACTCCCGGAAGTTTACGGTGAATTTCGGTGCATGGGAGGGGCCGTGGACCGCCGGCTGCCACGTGGCAGCCCATGATTGGCCGGTCTGCAGCGCGCGGTCCACAGAGGGCCGCGGCTGGGTGCACGGACCCGGCGCATGACACGTGGCGCCGCCTGATTGGCAGGCCCTTGGTGCGCGGTCCACGGAATTCGGCCGGCTGGTGCATTGTTTGAACGCCGGTGCAGGATTCTGAGCGGGACCCACGTTTCGACCTCCGATTGGCGGGCGCTGGGGGATCGGTCCACGGAGTTCCCCGCCCGGGTGCATAGACCCGGCGCAGGGACACGTGGCGGCAGCTGAGTGGCGGGCTCAGCTTGCGCGGTGCACGGAGTGGGTGAAGTCCCGCCTCGGGACGGAGCGCGCGCAGGGGGGCGCTGACGCGGCTGTCGGCCGCACTCGAGTGCGCCACGCGTCGCGACGCGAGCGGTGGCCGTACTCGAGTGCGCCACGCGTCAGCACGCGGTTGGCGGACCGTACCTACCCCGCTGACCGCGAGTGGGACACGTGGCGCACAGCGGACGGCCTTGCACCGCTGTTCCGTGTTATGGGGACACGTGTCAGCCCAGGAAATTTTCGGGCGCGTCGGACGGGGGCCGTCCGACCCTTCTTCCGGATTTCGGGCGCCCGAAAGTTGCGCCCGAAACCCGGCCCACTCAGCCTTTTGGGCTGTGCCTATAAATAGGCTTCCTGGGCCCTTTTGCTCACTTTTTCTTCTCCTTTTCACTGTGAGGTCTTCAGAGAAGTTCTTCCCCTCGCAGAGCTCCATCCATCTGCAGATTTTGGGACTTTTTGGGGGCACGCTTTTCGAGATTCTCATTTTCTTGGCGCGGCGCGACGCTCGTTCTTCGGTGTTTCTTCCGTCGCTCTTCGGTGTACGAGCTCCCCCGACCTACTCCGACCATCTTTTCGAGCGATTTCTTCGCCGCTGGATTCGTGACAGGTGAGGCTACGATTTTGGGTTTCACAGACATTTTCAGATTTCGCGTTTTTCGAGGTGTTTTCTCGTGCTCATTGGGACCCTTTTTCTGTGAGCTTTTGGTGAGGACAGCGGCTTCCTTTGAGGATATCTTCGCGCACAGATCTCGGATCAGGACGTGCTTATAGACTTTTTTCATCTACTCGACGCAAGGATCATCGTGGTATTTTTTTTGGGATTTTATGAGATCTTCCCGGAGGTATATATTTTCCTTTTCATCTGTGCAAGATTTTACAGTTATGTGGATGTATGTTTTCGCGCGCCCGTGTTGTGGAATTTATATCTTGGCCTACGGAACTCCGATTTGGGCGTGCAGGTACTTGTTTCGAAGCTATCGACGCGAGGAACGCCGGGGTATTTTTGTTGGTATTTATTGAGCACTCTCTACAGGTGAAATTTCAGCATCTTTACAGCTGAAATCCAGCATGTGATATTTGGACAGATTTTTGGAGATTTGTGTATAACTGTAGCCTATGTTGTACCCAGGTGGGATTTTGGACTGTATTGAGCGTACTGGACAGTGAGTTGCTGTGGTTCTGGTATTATCAGCTGTAGGACTTGGACAGATCAGCGCATCAGGTGGGTGACCTCTTTTTCAAGATCAGCGGACTGTGTACTAATTCTAGCTTTAGGGACTTGCATATTTTAATGTTTGATGTCCAGCATGCTAGAATGTGTGAATTGATATTCCTGTTGTAGTTTGATGATCATGTGATTATTTTTCCCCTAAGCTGTTGATTATTATTATCTTGCTCCCTACAAGCTGTTAATTATTGTTTATCTTGGAACTTGACCTAGCACCACTGCCATATGATGCATGTTCAGCCAGACTGTAGAAAACCTCAACTTGGGCTAGGTTTTTATTGCTCTAGACATTCCCACTGCACTATTCTTTATCACTCTGGACTTAGAGTTTTACTCGCCCAAGTAGTGGGCCGAGAGGTCGGATTATTGTGGGATGCATTTACACTCGTGTCTGGGGACCGAGTGGAGTTGTTAGCAGTCTGTAGACCAGATTTCTTTGGGAGAGTGACTTGGGTTAGATCTGGGATCTTGGGAGCCATTTGAGTGATAGTGGGTCTCGGCTGTGCAGTTTTCCAGCCTGTGAGTGAGACAGTGTTCCTTTGGTTACAGCCGATCTTGTTGATCGAGGATTTGGATTATAGCCTGCATGAGCCACATTTGAGCTCGACAGAGATACGCGGATACTTTCCTCGGTGGGGTCGCTCCCCTCGAGAGCCACTCCGGAGTTGGGCCTGTTCTTCTATCGCGACTTGTCGACGCAGTGTTCCCTCTGGCTGGGCCAGTTAGTGGCAGTCACGGACACAGTCCCTCTGGCTGGGCCAGTTAGTGGCAGTCACGGACGCCCTACGTAAGTCCGGTCCCCCGGGACGTGACGGCAGTAGGTAGGCGCAGGTTTGACTGGACCCTATGCGGCAGTCAGTTGAGATTGGGTGATTTGAGTCGAGAGCTAGTTGTAGCATCATGTTCTCCCTGTTCCACTATTGAGCATCTAGATAGAGGCATAGTAGCTGTAGAGTTTACTTTACCAGCATTTTTCCCTTTCCGCACTGCATTTATTACTTTTGCCTCTAGTAGACTTAGTGGGCAGACCGTCGGGCTTGTTGGCGGCACCCACTGAGAACTACTTGGGACGTAGTTCTCACACCCGTCGTGGTGTCTTTTCCCCAGGGACTTCTTCTTCTTCTGCACCAGTTCCTGCTGCACCTGTTGCTGACCCGACTGATCGAGGTAAGGGAGTCGCGAGATAGATCCCTACCAGTGTCGCCTGAGAGTAGATGTACCTCCCTACTTTTGAGAGTTCATGTCGAGTGACTTGTAGTGAGGATTGAGTTGTACTCTTCTTATTTTGAGAGATACTTGTATTTTGGTGAGGTTTCTGCTTGTATATTTTGTGAGAGTTGTTTTTATTTTATCCAGCTTTTACTTTTCAGCTCTGATATCTGTATAGTGTAGACTTCTTTTGCAGGTTAGTCGCTACGTCTATACGGGGCTTCCCGTATGGGCGGCGGATCTGTTGGCGAGCCCGGGTCGCAGTTTCGACCCGGGGCGTGACAGATTAGAGTGGTATCAGAGCCTAGGTGTAGGTCATTGAGGACTTAGAAACCCTAGGCTTATGGTTGGACCCTAGGATGACTTACGTGAGAGACGTAACTTTTTAGCGAGAGTCTGGATTGGGGTCCTTAACTCTCCCAGTGGATGGGATGAGTGATCGACATGTCTTCCTTCGGTGGCAACTATGTTGGCTGCAGACAACATAGTGCTACGGGAAGGGCGACATGCCATTGACTTTCGCTGGATTGGGTCGTGTTTTGTTTGGGGGTTCTGACTGTTCTTCTGGTTCCCCGCAGGTGAGTGATGCCTCCGCGACGCCGGATGTCGACGCGCTCGCAGCCTTCTTCTTCTGTGCCCGAGCAGGAGGACTCGGGACAGGGACATCAGGGAGAGGTACAGGAGCTTCGTGCCCAGTTGGCACAGATGTCTGAGGCTGTTCAGCGCCAGGAGGAGACCTCTCAGCGGCAGGAGGAGACCTTGCGACGCCAGGAGGAGGCCTCGCATCGCCAGGAGGAGGCTTCCCGACGCCAGGAGGAGGCCTTGAGTCGGATGATGCTTATGTTAGAGCAGAGGTCACAGCCTGTGGTAGCACCCCCTGAGAGTTCGCCTGTGCCCTCTTCGCCAGCTGCAGCACCCCCTGTGATTCCGTCAGCACCGGCAGTTCCTGTCGAGCCGGTTTCGTGCGGACCACCGTCTGGGCCGACGGGACCTTTTACTTCTTCTGAGCAGAGTACAGCGGTGGATTTGTTGATGAGGTTCCGCCGGTTCGATCCACCCCGTTTCTCTGGTCTGGGTGCTGAGCCGTGGGAGGCCGAGACTTGGGTTACGGCCATGGAGCGTCACTTTGAGAGTTTGTTCGTTGAGGATCGGTTTCGGGTCTTCTTGGCAGCGCATTATCTGGAGGGCAACGCCGAGGCTTGGTGGCGGCGTGTGCGACCCGCTGGTCCGCCAGGGACGCAGCTTCTTCCTTGGGCGGAGTTCCGCAGTCTTCTTTTGGGGGCCTTCTTTCCTGAGAGTGTACGGCAGAGATTAGAGGAGCAGCTGAGGAGTCTCCGCCAGGGAGATCGGCCCGTGCATGCATACATAGCTGAATTCAATCGGTTGATAGCTAGTATGCCTCACGTGGCCAGGGATGAGGCTCACCAGGTTTACATGTTTGAGCGGGGGCTGCGCCGGGACATTTATCAGCATGTTCGCTCTCGCAGATTGCAGACATTGGAGGCTTCGATGGAGCAGGCGTTATATGTGGAGTCTGGAGAGGCAGTTATGGATGAGGTGGCTCCAGCCCCTGTAGAGACTCCAGGGGCGAAGCGCCCGGCGCCGGTGGATGAGGGGCAGTCGAGTAGGCAGGGACCCCCGAGACCCCCACGATTCCATCCTCAGGGTCGTGGACGCCAGGGGCGCCAGAGATCTGGATCATCTCGTCAGTCTTCGCAGCAGCGTCGACCACCTCGACCCCAGCAGTCATCTCAGCAGCAGCAGACTTCGCGGCAGTCCCGGCAGGATCGTTGTATCTTTTGTGGAGGGCCGCACTTACCGATGCATTGTCAGCAGAGGCACGGCCGTTGCTACCGTTGTGGACAGGCCGGTCACATTCAGAGCTCATGCCCTAGAGCAGGTTCTCCAGCTCCTTCCACCGCTTCAGCACCTTCTCTTCCTCAGCAGACGGCAGGGCCTTCTGTGGCCTATGGTAGGCCTGATCATCCTCCATCCTCCTCGCGGCAGCCAGATCGACGACCACCAGCACAGAGCGGGCGTGTCTATGCCGCCCAGTTTGAGGATGCTTCTGCCGCAGATCACGTCGTCGCAGGTATTATTTTGATTTCTGCAGTTCATACCCGAGCACTTTTTGATACTGGCGCATCGCACTCATGCATTAGTAGAGCATTTGCATCCCTACATGGTATAGAGGTAGTTTCATTATCGCATGCATTAGAGGTTCAGATTCCAGGCCATGTCTTGCATGTCGAGGAGTGTTGTAGGGATTGCCCTGTACAGTTGGGACCCTGGGTCCTGCCGGCAGACTTGCTCGTCTTGCGGCAGCTCCAGGATTTCGACGTGGTACTTGGCATGGATTGGTTAGCTCGGTATTTTGCCACCATCGACTGCAGAGAGAGGACGGTGACCCTCCGCGAGCCTGGACAGGAGGAGTTCGTTTACAGAGGCTGCCAGAGTACTTTATTTGCCATGACTATTTCTTCGGCGAGAGCCCGGCGGATGATGAGTAGGGGTTGTACCGCCTTCCTGGCGACGATTGTAGAGGTGCCTACGGCGGCACTGGGACTCGAGGATATCCCTATTGTCCGCGAGTTCCCAGATGTGTTTCCCTCAGAGTTGTCGACCATGCCGCCGGAGAGGGAGATTGAGTTTGTGATTGATGTGGTTCCAGGAACCGCACCAATCTCAAAGGCACCTTATAGGATGGCACCTGCGGAGCTGAGAGAGCTGAAGGCTCAGCTGCAGGATTTGATGGATGTGGGCTTTGTGAGGCCCAGTGTATCTCCGTGGGGAGCGCCAGTTTTATTTGTGAAGAAGAAGGATGGGTCACTTCGTTTATGTGTGGACTACAGAGAGCTGAATAAAGTGACCATCCGGAACAAGTACCCCCTTCCACGGATTGATGATTTGTTTGATCAGTTGCAGGGAGCGTCTGTGTTCTCCAAGATTGATCTCCAGTCAGGTTACCACCAGCTGAGGGTGAGGGCCGAGGACATTCCCAAGACGGCTTTTAGATCCCGGTACGGGCATTATGAGTTTACAGTTATGCCTTTTGGATTAACTAATGCCCCTGCAGCATTCATGGATTTAATGAACCGGGTATTTCAGCCGTACTTGGATCGGTTTGTCGTTGTGTTTATTGACGACATTCTGATTTACTCCCGGAGTGATTTGGAGCATGAGGAGCACTTGAGGATAGTGCTGCAGCTTCTGCGAGAGAAGAAGCTGTATGCCAAGTTTAAAAAGTGCGAATTTTGGCTCCGGGAGGTTGCTTTTCTAGGCCACGTTGTATCAGCCGCAGGAGTGGCAGTGGACCCGACGAAGATTGATGCTGTTCGGGATTGGCCTAGACCGACGACGGTTACTGAGGTCCGTAGCTTTTTGGGATTAGCAGGTTACTACCGTCGCTTTGTAGAGGGCTTTGCGAAGCTCTCTACTCCCCTGACCAGTTTGACCAGAAAGGGGATAAAGTTTGTTTGGACTGAGCGGTGCCAGGAGAGCTTTGAGGAGCTGAAGAGGAGATTGATCTCGGCACCAGTTTTAGCACTTCCAGTGATGGGCGATGGATTTGTGATCTACAGTGACGCCTCTCACAGCGGCTTGGGATGTGTTTTGATGCAGCATGGTAGGGTAATTGCTTATGCTTCACGGCAATTAAAGGATTATGAGAAGAATTACCCTACTCATGATTTGGAGCTTGCAGCCGTGGTGTTCGCGCTGAAGTTGTGGCGGCATTACCTCTACGGGGAGCATTGTGAGATTTACACTGATCATAAGAGCTTGAAGTACCTGTTCACACAAAAGGAGCTGAATTTGAGGCAACGCCGGTGGTTGGAGTTGCTAAAGGACTATGATGTGAGTATTCTTTATCACCCCGGCAAGGCCAATGTAGTGGCAGATGCTTTGAGTAGGAGGTCAGCGCAGAGCTTGAGCATGTTGATCACCCAGCAGGCACCGCTTGTGGAGCAGATGAGGCGCTTACAGATTGAGGTTGTATCCCCTGGGGTCTCTGCTAGACTCATGTCTATGGTCTTGCAGCCCACTCTGTTGGAGAGGATTCGAGAGACACAGAGTGAGGACCCCCACTTGACTCGGATTAGATCGCAGATTCAGGCTGATCAGTTAGGGGATTTTGCAGTGGATAGCTCGGGAGTACTACGGTACAGGGACCGAGTGTGTGTGCCTATGGACACTGAGCTCAGAGATCAGATTTTGAGGGAGGCCCATTATACACCTTATACCATTCATCCTGGTGGTACTAAGATGTATAAGGACCTCAAGGCACATTTTTGGTGGCCCGGAATGAAGCGGGATATTGGAAGATTCGTGGCTCATTGTTTAACTTGCCAGCAAGTGAAGGCAGAGCATCGTGTTCCTGCTGGCAAGTTGCAGAGTCTTCCAATTCCCGAGTGGAAGTGGGACCACATCACCATGGATTTCGTCACTGGACTGCCGAGGGCACAGAGTGGGGCCGATGCGATTTGGGTTATCGTGGATAGACTCACCAAGTCTGCACACTTTTTGCCTGTACAGATGACTTTGCCGATGGAGCGACTTGCGCAGTTATACTTGGATGAGATAGTGAGACTGCACGGCATACCCACCTCGATTGTATCAGATAGGGACCCGAGGTTCGTTTCGCACTTCTGGGGGAGTCTTCATTCAGCCTTGGGGACCCAGCTCCGTTTTAGCACAGCATTCCACCCACAGACCGATGGACAGTCTGAGCGCACCATACAGACCCTTGAGGATATGTTGAGAGCGTGCGTTATGGATTTTGGAGGAGGGTGGTACCGGCACTTAGCTTGGTTGAGTTTGCGTACAACAACAGCTATCAAGCGAGCATTCAGATGGCTCCGTTTGAGGCGTTGTATGGACGCAAGTGTCGGTCACCCCTGTATTGGAGTGACGTGGGTGAGAGGAGGACTTTGGGACCGGACTTACTGCTGGAGGCAGAGGAGAAAGTCAGATTGGTTCGCCGACATCTTGAGGTAGCCCAGAGTCGCCAGAGGAGCTATGCTGATACTCGGCGGCGAGACCTAGAGTTTCAGATTGGTGATCATGTCTTTTTGAAGGTCTCGCCTTCGAAAGGGGTCAGGAGATTTGGAGTTCGGGGAAAGCTTAGTCCCCGCTTTATTGGACCCTTTGAGGTACTTGAGAGGATTGGCCCTGTGGCCTATAGAGTTGCTCTTCCACCTCGCCTGGCCGGAGTTCACGACGTCTTCCACGTCTCAGCTTTGAGGAGATATGTTTTCGACCCCTCGCACGTGATCGACTTCACTTCTTTGGAGATCGCTGAGGATCTTGGCTACGAGGAGCGCCCGTTGCGAATTCTCGCTCGAGAGGTGAGAGAATTGCGCAACCGGGCCATACCGTATGTGAAGGTTTTGTGGAGCAATCACGAGGAGCGGGAGGCTACTTGGGAGCTGGAGACGGTGATGCGGGATACCTATCCCTTCCTGTTCGAGACTTCTGTTTGAGGTACGCCTGTTTGTTTCTTGTTTCGGGGACGAAACTCCCTTTTAGTGGGGGAGGATGTGGTGGCCCAGTTTCCCATGCAGCTTTTCTGGTGAATCCATTGTTTAGAACACCTATTGTTGGTGTGTCTGGCCCATTGTGCGTCAAGGAGATGCTACAGATGGACCCTGTGAGATATCTACAGCTGTGTTGGCCTTCGGCTGTGTTTGCCGAAATTTTGAAAAGGCTTTTGGCCAAACAGAGGTTGGAAATGGATTCAGCGCGGAAAAACGCTTGAAAACGGCTATTTGCTTGTTAAATTCTGAGTCCGGATGCCCAAAAACGGACTCCCGGAAGTTTACGGTGAATTTCGGTGCATGGGAGGGGCCGTGGACCGCCGGCTGCCACGTGGCAGCCCATGATTGGCCGGTCTGCAGCGCGCGGTCCACAGAGGGCCGCGGCTGGGTGCACGGACCCGGCGCATGACACGTGGCGCCGCCTGATTGGCAGGCCCTTGGTGCGCGGTCCACGGAATTCGGGCCGGCTGGTGCATTGTTTGAACGCCGGTGCAGGATTCTGAGCGGGACCCACGTTTCGACCTCCGATTGGCGGGCGCTGGGGGATCGGTCCACGGAGTTCCCCGCCCGGGTGCATAGACCCGGCGCAGGGACACGTGGCGGCAGCTGAGTGGCGGGCTCAGCTTGCGCGGTGCACGGAGTGGGTGAAGTCCCGCCTCGGGACGGAGCGCGCGCAGGGGGGCGCTGACGCGGCTGTCGGCCGCACTCGAGTGCGCCACGCGTCGCGACGCGAGCGGTGGCCGTACTCGAGTGCGCCACGCGTCAGCACGCGGTTGGCGGACCGTACCTACCCCGCTGACCGCGAGTGGGACACGTGGCGCACAGCGGACGGCCTTGCACCGCTGTTCCGTGTTATGGGGACACGTGTCAGCCCAGGAAATTTTCGGGCGCGTCGGACGGGGGCCGTCCGACCCTTCTTCCGGATTTCGGGCGCCCGAAAGTTGCGCCCGAAACCCGGCCCACTCAGCCTTTTGGGCTGTGCCTATAAATAGGCTTCCTGGGCCCTTTTGCTCACTTTTTCTTCTCCTTTTCACTGTGAGGTCTTCAGAGAAGTTCTTCCCCTCGCAGAGCTCCATCCATCTGCAGATTTTGGGACTTTTTGGGGGCACGCTTTTCGAGATTCTCATTTTCTTGGCGCGGCGCGACGCTCGTTCTTCGGTGTTTCTTCCGTCGCTCTTCGGTGTACGAGCTCCCCCGACCTACTCCGACCATCTTTTCGAGCGATTTCTTCGCCGCTGGATTCGTGACAGGTGAGGCTACGATTTTGGGTTTCACAGACATTTTCAGATTTCGCGTTTTTCGAGGTGTTTTCTCGTGCTCATTGGGACCCTTTTTCTGTGAGCTTTTGGTGAGGACAGCGGCTTCCTTTGATGATATCTTCGCGCACAGATCTCGGATCAGGACGTGCTTATAGACTTTTTTCATCTACTCGACGCAAGGATCATCGTGGTATTTTTTTTGGGATTTTATGAGATCTTCCCGGAGGTATATATTTTCCTTTTCATCTGTGCAAGATTTTACAGTTATGTGGATGTATGTTTTCGCGCGCCCGTGTTGTGGAATTTATATCTTGGCCTACGGAACTCCGATTTGGGCGTGCAGGTACTTGTTTCGAAGCTATCGACGCGAGGAACGCCGGGGTATTTTTGTTGGTATTTACTGAGCACTCTCTACAGGTGAAATTTCAGCATCTTTACAGCTGAAATCCAGCATGTGATATTTGGACAGATTTTTTGGAGATTTGTGTATAACTGTAGCCTATGTTGTACCCAGGTGGGATTTTGGACTGTATTGAGCGTACTGGACAGTGAGTTGCTGTGGTTCTGGTATTATCAGCTGTAAGACTTGGACAGATCTGCGCATCAGGTGGGTGACCTCTTTTTCAAGATCAGCGGACTGTGTACTAATTCTAGCTTTAGGGACTTGCATATTTTAATGTTTGATGTCCAGCATGCTAGAATGTGTGAATTAATATTCCTGTTGTAGTTTGATGATCATGTGATTATTTTTTCCCCTAAGCTGTTGATTATTATTATCTTGCTCCCTACAAGCTGTTAATTATTGTTTATCTTGGAACTTGACCTAGCACCACTGCCATATGATGCATGTTCAGCCAGACTGTAGAAAACCTCAACTTGGGCTAGGTTTTTTTATTGCTCTAGACATTCCCACTGCACTATTCTTTATCACTCTGGACTTAGAGTTTTACTCGCCCAAGTAGTGGGCCGAGAGGTCGGATTATTGTGGGATGCATTTACACTCGTGTCTGGGGACCGAGTGGAGTTGTTAGCAGTCTGTAGACCAGATTTCTTTGGGAGGTGACTTGGGCATTAGATCTGGGATCTTGGGAGCCATTTGAGTGATAGTGGGTCTCGGCTGTGCAGTTTTCCAGCCTGTGAGTGAGACAGTGTTCCTTTGGTTACAGCCGATCTTGTTGATCGAGGATTTGGACTTTAGCCTGCATGAGCCACATTTGAGCTCGACAGAGATACGCGGATACTTTCCTCGGTGGGGTCGCTCCCCTCGAGAGCCACTCCGGAGTTGGGCCTGTTCTTCTATCGCGACTTGTCGACGCAGTGTTCCCTCTGGCTGGGCCAGTTAGTGGCAGTCACGGACACAGTCCCTCTGGCTGGGCCAGTTAGTGGCAGTCATGGACGCCCTACGTAAGTCCGGTCCCCCGGGACGTGACGGCAGTAGGTAGGCGCAGGTTTGACTGGACCCTATGCGGCAGTCAGTTGAGATTGGGTGATTTGAGTCGAGGGCTAGTTGTAGCATCATGTTCTCCCTGTTCCACTATTGAGCATCTAGATAGAGGCATAGTAGCTGTAGAGTTTACTTTACCAGCATTTTTCCCTTTCCGCACTGCATTTATTACTTTTGCCTCTAGTAGACTTAGTGGGCAGACCGTCGGGCTTGTTGGCGGCACCCACTGAGAACTACTTGGGACGTAGTTCTCACACCCGTCGTGGTGTCTTTTCCCCAGGGACTTCTTCTTCTTCTGCACCAGTTCCTGCTGCACCTGTTGCTGACCCGACTGATCGAGGTAAGGGAGTCGCGAGATAGATCCCTACCAGTGTCGCCTGAGAGTAGCTGTACCTCCCTACTTTTGAGAGTTCATGTCGAGTGACTTGTAGTGAGGATTGAGTTGTACTCTTCTTATTTTGAGAGATACTTGTATTTTGGTGAGGTTTCCGCTTGTATATTTTGTGAGAGTTGTTTTTATTTTATCCAGCTTTTACTATTCAGCTCTGATATCTGTATAGTGTAGACTTCTTTTGCAGGTTAGTCGCTACGTCTATACGGGGCTTCCCGTATGGGCGGCGGATCTGTTGGTGAGCCCGGGTCGCAGTTTCGACCCGGGGCGTGACAATACTACAACTTTAAATATACTTGTCCAAATTTAACAAAAATTGAAGCATTTGACTCCAGGCAACACCAGGACAACCGGGCTCACCATTGGGCAGCCCAGAATCTGTTGGATCAAAAGATCCAAGTACCTCGCTCTCTAACACTTCGACAATGCACCACAACACATCCACTCAGAACCAATTTGATCTGAAATGAGCACTGAGCTCAGGGAACAGTGTGGAACATCTTTCATATACAAATCAAAACCTAAATCCAAACAACACTTCTTTGAAGCATTTCCTCGAACACCTAGAGTGCACAATTCAATCACAAGCACCCAAGCTTGCCTCAAACCTAATCTCTGCAGAGAGACAACCTGGGGGTTTCTAAGATGTATGGAAAGCAAGCATGAAGGGTTTAGGGATTACCTGGGTGTTTGGCCGGCGACACGGGTGTGCGGCGGTGGCCGGAGGTGAGCACGGATCCGAGGATTGGTGCAACTACACAATTATTAAACCCCACGTTCAAGTTCACATGCAAAGGTTTGGGGAGCTCCAAAATGACCTAATGAACGTACCTGAGTTGGTTTCCCACCGCGCGAAGCCCCGAAATCGCCGGAAAGGAAGTTCGCCGGAAAATGAGTCCTCTAATGGCGGAATCCGGCCGGCGATGAACGGGCCTCTGCAACTTGGACCAAAACACTCTACGCAATGCCACGGTGATTCCTGCATTGGTGGCCGGCGACGGGGACGAGCGGCGGCGCCGGCGGAGAAATTCCGGCGAAGACTCAAATTATCAAGTTCTAGGGCTTCGTCGTGCGGTGCAGTCCTTCAACTGATCTTCTCCAAACTTTGGAGGAAGCCTGCAGTCGCCAAGTGGAGCAAGATCAACGGTCTTGATCACGTTTATAACGGTCAGACAAACCCCGCGCTCAAGACCGGCCGGGAACGAGGTTTCCGGCGACAGGGTACTCCCGCCGGCTACCGGAGGCACGGCGACGGCTCGGGCTTAACAGAGAGAATCCCCTCGGTGTCCGGAACCCCACACACACACCCTTGACACAAAAATTTAATTTTTTTGTTCCAAGAACTCACCTTGCCGGAATAAAAGAAGAAGAAACTTCTTCTCGCGGCGGCGCACGTGGCGGCTGGGGTCTGGTCCACCACAGCTTGGTTGCGGCCTCACTGAGGAGTCCTCAGGGAGAGACTTGCTCGGTCAGGGTTCTCCCAAGCCTCTCCTCCCCAACAACCCGAGATCAAGAGGATTCTTGATCTTATCTTCTCCGGCAAGGAGATGCGGCGGCCGGCGCGGGAGGTTCCGGGGAGCGCGGCAGAGAAGAGGAGGAAGTTGGAGGGTGCGGCTAGGGCTGAGGGCTACGGGGTTTCTTGGAAAACCCTAGCTCGGGTTGCATGTGTATATACAACATTATGCACAATTTCATTTTAGCCCCTCATCAGTCCACAACTACAGCTCAGTCCCTCACAGCACTTTTGTTTCACTCTTAGGTCCCTCACTAGGGAGTGGCACGCATTTCGAGGCAGAAGAATAGGGTTTTATGTGCAAAAAGCCACATTTTCCCGTATTTCACGCTTTTCGAGGCGTTTCGGTCGTCGAAATGAAAGATGGGCTGCGCCATGGCGTCCGGCTCGACGAGACCTATCAAGTAGCGATTTCTGATTTTCGAGAAACTGCCCGGATAAAAACTCGGTCCATAAAATACAATTCCGAATTACAGTTATCGCGCTTTTCGAGACTTTAGGGTCGTCAAACGAAAATTCTGTCAGCGCCATTGCGTTCAGAACGACGAAACCGATCAAATCGACTACCTGGTTCACTATGTTCGGATTTCGGACATTGAATTAGTGCTTGTTGCAATCGACGGAGTCAAAAACTTAGGGGCTACTGTTCATCTACAGTGTTAACTTAAGTAATACTGTGCACAAAGCACTGTTACTTTGGTCGCGGTAATTCGTCCGCTTCTTCGCTGATTTCTGGAAGATCCGACCGTCAGATCGACAAGTACTGAATATGAATCTCGCTCAGTTCGACGAGACGATCGCAACGGTCAATTCGGATTTCCAAGATCATGTCCGGATTGGAAAATAGCCTTTTTGCCTAGCAATTTGTGCAACTTGCACACTGGCACTTGGCCAAATAGGTCAACAAGGATCTTTTGAATTCAGAACCAGCTCAAGATTCACTTTTAATCTATTTATTAAAAATAAGATATTTCGAATTTCTACATCACTTACAACTTAAAAGAAGTTTCGTCCCTGAAACTTACAACTTAAAAAAAGTTTTGTTCCCGAAGCTTAAAGTTAACTAAACAACTATTAAGCCTCTAACAGGTTCGCAGTAGTGACAATCAGTCACAAAATATCGGCAACTCTCAGGCTACTCTTTTAGACCCAATCTGATACTCCCCATTACAGGGCAGAGTATTTCCTCAGTTCTTTCGACAGTACGTTGTCTGCAGCCAACGTGCTTTACCAAAAGAAAAGCGAAATACCATAGATCTGTCGCCAACATCTAGTTGGGGACACAACTCCCATCAGAAGGTATATCACACCTCCCAACACAGTCTCAGTGCTAATTAATGACATAACCTTTATCAAGGATTACTACCACCTCGTGGTTATAAATATCACCGTGACTAACTCATAGGAGAGTCCACGTCGGTCCACAAAATCTGTGCAAAAGGTGGGGCCAATTTGAATCCATCCCAAAGCAGGGTTACCATCGGGCCCATAGGCCATTGAATTATGACACGGGGACACTGAAGGATCAACAACCTGTTCAACCTCTAAGCAAACTGTGAGGCCAGTGCAATATTAGCAGTCATCTACTGCTGTGCCATCAGCTGGACGATTACGACAAGAATGGTGGTCAATCCTTCAACCACAAGTACTGTAACTGATCTGAGCGCTCTGGCTCCACTGAAACATCAAGCCTACAGCCGAAACCATGACCGCGGCTAACCCTGCACTAACAACGATCTCAATAACCAGAGTGCGTACGACTATTACCAAAACAACGAGGCTCAACTGTGTGAAACACACCTGAGCTCCAAACCACTATGTCAATACCCTGCGCTCTCTCGTGAACACCAGTCATCCTAGGGTTCGTTCCTAACCAAACCTAGGCATCGTCTTCCTATTTCTCTGATACCATCTAATCTGTTACGCCCCGAGTTCAGAAAAGCAGGCTAAATTTTTTTTTTTTTTTTTTTTTAAATCAGAGTTCGCAACCGGGCGTAACAGACCGCCACATGTATAGTAAATTCCCTGCCCAACTGGACAGAGCCTTCCTATACATGCACGGCTAATCATAATCAGTCCATATCAGAGTAGTCTAAACTACGCATGCAAAACTAGTCAATTTATAATAAGTAACTGAAAATGCGGAAAATGACATATACTGACTACATATGGGTCGATACTATCGCAATCATCTCACCAACGTGTCCCGATATCCCATCACCCAAGCAACCTGAAAAACAGTCACCCGAGGGTGTGAGACACACCGGAGTGTATCCCAGTGGGCACGACGAGCCGAGAAATAGCTAATCGTACCTACTGGGTACAATAATCTGCGGATAGTAAAAATCATAGGGTAAAGCTGAATAACAACTAAGATCTACTGATAATCAACAAAAATCCACAGATAACTGAATAGGCAGGTAATCAAGGGTAATGAAACTGCAAGTAATAAATGCTAGAAATCAATGTAGAGCTATAATATCCAAGCACAATAACTGCAGGTAAGTGATGCAAGAAATCTGGATATAAATGAGCTAATCAAGCATACACTGAGCAGTAGAGGTACAGGGTAAGATATCTATCAATAACAGTGCAAGATATAAATAATGCGTCAAAAAAAGAACTCAAGTACCCAATCAATGCCAGTATTGGTCGCGAGGACCTCAGGCTCATACCACCTGTCTGGCACCTATCTGGCTGACATAACCCCGCACCCACTGGTGCCGATCTGGGGGCTCACGGGTCCCTCTCAAGACCACTTTACCGGTAAAGAACACTGTGACGGTGGCCAAACCGTCAGTGTACGTGATGTACAGCGTGCGTGGTAGTCATCATGATATGCTCAAGCTCACGGTCTAATGACCGGGTAGTCGGCAATAAGCCGAGATCCCAACAGGAAAATCAATAGGATCAATCATCGATCAGGATCGATCAATCAATCATCGGAACATCCGAGTAACATTAATCATGCATATCGGAAACATCACAGTAGTATCAATCATGCATGTCGGTATCTATCAATCTATCGTCAGGATCAATCAATCATAGATATCGGAATATCAACAATATATCGGGAATGACAGGAATCACAGGTATAATCCGATCATGACATCTATGTAACAAGATGTGAAAACTGACAAGCAGCCGTATATCATGTATCTATGGAATCAATGTCTATCGAACAATCAGCGGTATATATCATCAGAATAGAATGTAGTATACCGAGATTTCGGTTAGCGCACCAACCTCGCAAGATGGCGTGGTGCGTAGAAATTGCCTCGAGCGTGTCCCATATGTGTTTTCAGATGAGTTCGGGTCGCCTCGGATCTTCGCGGAAGCCCCAGGTTGATTCGGGGTTTTTCGGGCATTGTCCGCCGTTACAGGACTGGTTTCGGGGAAGCTTCGACTTCACAGTGGAGTGCAGAAAATTTGGGAACACTTGGAACAGGTATAGATTATGATTACAGCGGAGTTCGGGAGGTTCCGGACTGACACGGAGGACCCGAAGGCAGAAAGTGAGTCGGAACTGACGGTTTTGGAGCCGGCTTTTGGATTGAGAACCCCGACTCAACGGTTGAGCTTTTCGAGGAGAAAAAGCTGTGGACATGTGTATTTTCAGATTACAGCGGGGTTCGGGAGGTTTCGGACCGGTGCGGAGACCCCGAAGGCAAAAAGTGCCTTGGAGTTGGCCTATTTTGGATTAATTAATTAATTAATTAATTTGGGAGTTTTTAATTGGCTTTGGCCTGTGTTTTAGAGAAAGGGAATTAAGAGAGTGGTTTTAAATGCTATTAATTAGAGGAATAGGATTTTTTTTGGGAGTGCATTTATGGCTCCCAACCACTGCATTTATTTAGTAGCCTCTAATTAATACGGGCCACCTCATCACCTCCTTCATGTGATGAAACAGAGGATTTAGGTAGTGAACAGAGGAAAGGGAGAAGAGAGAAAAGAAGGAAGAAGAAGATGGAAAAAGAGGGAAAAGAAGAAAATGAGAGAAGAGTGAGTGTGGACCCTCTGCTAGTAGCCTTGGAAGTCGAGTGGAGCAAGCGGAGTGCGCGCGCCGAGCTCAACGGGGTTTCATGCAGTTTTTGGGTGAGCTCGGTTTGGATTTTCTTTAGAGTTTTCGGTTTGGTTTTGGTTGTTTTGGAGAGGTTTGGACTGCTTGTCCATTTAGTGGTGTGCGTAGAAGTCGCCGCCGGGAGCCGCGCGGGTGCGCATGAGCGCCGCGCGCGGCTGGCACTGGGGCTGCGCGGGCGCCTATGGACGCCGCGCGCAGCGAGCAGCAGCGCTGCGCGCGCGCTGGGGGGGCGCCGCGCAGCTAGGCGCTGCGCAACGCCGCGCAGCTGGACGTGCGCAGTGGGCGCGCGCTGCGCGCAGCGCGCAGCGGGCGCGCTGCGGGCCAAGTGCCGCGCGGGCGGGCCCTGGCGCCGCGCGCGCTGCGGGCCCAGGCGCCGCGCGGCCAGCCTTAGCGCAGCAGCGGCCGGCCCAAGCGCTGCGGCAGCATGCTGCATTGCAGCGCGGCAGCGACGGCGGCCGGCTGCGAGCGCGCTGGTGCCGCGCGGGCAGCGGCAGAGGCAGCGTGTTTCGGCGAGTTCGCCGATTGCCTTTTTCGCTGCATTTTGTTGGCCGGAGCTAGTTTTTAGCGGCGATCGCGCCTGGGCCGAGTTTTCACTGATCTTAGTTTTTTTCCCTTTTCTTGCTAATTTGTGGTGCAGTTTTTGTTGCTGCTTGGCCGTTGGGGTTGTTTCCGCTACACGGAGCCACAGGAGCTTGGTGGCTCGTTGTGCTGTTGGTTGGCTGGGTGTGTGCTGTGAGATTCAAGTGAGTTTTTGTGAAGAGTGCATGTGTGCTGGGTGTTGGAATGTAAAAGAGCATGTTATGTGAGTATTTGGACCTTGTATGTGTGTGTGCAGAGAGATTATGGAGGGTGTTGTGGATACTTGGGGCTGGCATTTGTGTGTGAGTCTTATATTTAATTGTGATGGATTTTAATTATGCAACTGGCAGTGTGTAAAGGTGGAATTAGAGAATTGTATATGTGGACTTTATTAAATTGGTGTCCAAATTGTGTTTTTGTGTTGTGGAGGTTTTCTTTGGAAGCTGGTGTACAGGTGAGATGTAAATTGAGTATATAATTGGATTTGGGAATTATGTAAGTGAGATGTTATGTGTGTGCAAGGGAAGTTTCTAAGTATTGTGTTTTTGCCATGGAGTTGGGGGTTCTCCTATCTACAGCAAGTGAGAGGGTTGTTAAATTGTGAGTGTGCTTTGGATTATTAGAGTGTGTGGATGGCTGGTGTAATTGTACTTTTATTGTGAGCAGGATGTGAGCTAAGGTGGGCCTTTTGTGTTATGTGTTTTTATTGTGAAATTACCTGTTGATGATGGAATTAAGGGATTTTGTTTATGTGATCTTGATTTATTATGTGCAATTGGAGTCTTTAAGTGTGCCGTTGGATTGAGGTGGTTTGTAAGTAAATTAGAGGATGATCTAAATTATGCTTTGGGAGCTGGTGGTGTGTATGGATCGATTTACTTAATTTATTATTTGTGAACTTGTAAGTAATCTGTGCTGGAGCTTTAGTGCATGAGGGCAGAGTTGTTGAATGCGCACGGGATTTTGTAAAAGACTCAAGGATTTTATTCGAGCTACCGGGGATTTTTTCCGGATTCACGGCAGTGTACGCGCGCAAGACACGAATTTCGAGGTTTCGTCAATTTGAGGATCCAGCACTTCACCGACTTCAGCGTTGCCTGCGGAAAGCGTTCCAGGTGGGTTGGAATTTCTTCGAGATTTATGGAATGCCCTCTAATGCTTCTGTAAGCATATTGATCATGTTTAGCTTAATTATCATAAATTGATCATGATTAGCTTATTTCCTCATATTGATAAATCTGATAGTTGCCTAAAAAATTATAGAATGACATTCTTGAGCCCCAGACATTTTTAGTATGATCTAGAAGTTATTTGACCCTAGACTGCATGTTCATTTGAGATTCAGGCTGCATCTGGACCTTCATATATTTTTAGTACCCCGTTTTAAATAAAACTTCATTTTTAAAAGGGTTTATTTTAATTATTGAGAACATTATGAATGGTCCAGATTATTTGAGTTGCATGTGTACTTACGCCAGAGGGCCGAGTGTATCTTTTTAGCACATTGACTGTCGAGTCCTAGTGTCATGAGAGTTTTTCTTCCTTGTTGGGATTGATGAGGTTATTCTAGATCATGGGTTGTGTTTCTGATTTAGAGGTGGAGATGGCTCTCCCACTTAGCCTTGAGAGTTTTGGGGGTTCTGGCAGATCGAGTCGTGGAGGTTTCCCGACTCAGCCATGGGTCGTGCATTATCAGATTGAGTCGTTGAGGGTTCTCCGACATAGCTGCGAGAGTGTTTGAGTCTTCCTGTTTGAGTCGTGGAGTCTTTTTCCGACAGAGTTGCGCTTCTGGGCATCGTGTTGCCGATCTGTTTGATCGTGGACTATAGCCTGCATGTGCCGCTTATGAGACAGTGATACAGATGAGATACTTGAGTTCGGTGGGGTCGCTCCCCTCGAGCTACCACCCGGGTGTGTGTGATGATACCGAGCCTGACGAGGCTGCGATGATGCGACTAGTTGATACACTAGAGTTCGCTTGATATAGTCCGTGTGGGACGCCCTACGTAAGTCCCGTCCCAGTGAGGATGAGGTGGCAGTAGGTTTGGCGCAGGCTTGACTGGACCCTATGAGGCAGTCATTGAGATTGGGTGATATGAGAGAGTGATGGCATAGCATGTTCATAGATGGGCTTTCCTTTGAGCATGGTACTTGAGGCATATTATTGTAGTGAGAGTGTATGCATAGCAGGATCAGAGTAGTGTTTTCTTGAGCATGATATTGGTTCATATTAGCTATAGTTCCTTTCCTGCTTTCCTATTATCTTTTTGCATACCTATTTGTTGTGCCTCCAGTGGACTTAGTGGGCATACCGTGGATGTTGATGACGGTACCCACTGAGATCTACCTTCTGTAGTAGATCTCACACCCGCTGCGGTGACAGGTTTTCTGAGGCTGCTGTTTCGGCTTAGCTCGCGCGGAGTCAGCTCATCGAGGTGAGGACGTGGCCGAGTAGTTTCTTACCAGCATTTGGGTCAGAGGTAGATGTACCCTGTTGTTTTATGATTCCACTTTTGTACTGAGAGGGTGAGGCTTGTATTTTGTTTTTCATTTGAGAGACCTGTATTGAGGATTTTTTTGTATTAGTGGAGCTTTATTTATTTCAGTTTTTCCTGTGTAGCTTATTCAGCTTTTGATTTATAGTTCAGCTCTGATACATGTTTCTAGTTTTAGTTCTGACTTGCAGGGTAGACGCTTCGTCTGTACGGCAGTTTCCGTACAGATGGCGGATCTGTTGGCGAGCCCGGGTCGCAGTTTCGACCTCGGGGCGTGACAGATTTAGGTGGTATCAGAGCCTAGGTGTATTGGTCATTGAGGACTTAGATACCCTAGGTTATTGGTTGGACATTAGGATGACCGTCGTGAGAGACGTGATTTTAGCGAGAGTCCTGATTGAGTTGTACCTCCCCCAGAGGATTGGGGTGAGTGACCTTACATGATACTTCTCTAAAGATGATTATGTTGGCTGCAGACAACATAATACTTTAGAAAGGTTAACATGTTTAGACTTTCGCTTGATTGGGTCGAGAGAGTTTTGGTCCTAATGTTTGTTATGTTGCAGTGGCTTCGATGTTTCCGAGACGCCGTACAGCGGCGAGGGCGTGTCTGACCTTCGATGAGGAGTCGAACAGCGGGAGGCTAAATGAATAGAGCAGAGCGAGGTCTGAAAGTTACAGGCCCAAGTAGCCCGGACGTTTGAGGCGATGCGGCGCCAGGAAGAGAACATGGAGCGCGTGATGCGCATGCTTGAGCTGAGAGTATCTCCCGGGGTATCACCAGTAGTACCTTCGGCCGCGACATCGTCGACTTCGACCCAGGTCGCACTGTGAATAGTGCGGGAGCAGCAGGTGATTACCGATCGGTTGTTTTACTTCAACCAATTCCATCCCCTGCGGATTTCGGGACTGAGCTTGGAGCCAGGGAAGGCCGAGGACTGGATTGCTACTATGGAAAAATTATTTGAGAATTGTTCATTCAGGAGAAATATCTGGTGCACGTGGTTATGCACTTTTGGATAGGGACGCCGAGTGCTAGTGGCATCGAGTTCGTCCTGATGGACCACCAGGAGAGTGGTTGAGGATTTGGACGGAGTTTCTATGATTGATGAGCAGAGTACCCCATGTCGCCCAGGATGAGATTCAGGGAATTGATCATGTTGGAGAGGGGACGGACTGCTTCGAGATGTTTATCACCGTGTGCATTTTCGATAGGCGCCGACTTTTGATGCAGCGATCATGTATGCTCGATGGATTGACTGAGGATCCGGGATCGCGTCCAAGAGGGACCAGCTCCAGAGAGAGTTATCTGGTATTGACTGATTTTGGGACAATCGAGTGGATCGAGATTGTTGTGATGTTAGTCACTGAAGCTTGAGTCTCAGAGGAGACGGAGACCAGGAGGTTTCGACAGTCGGGGAACTAGTATAGTGTCTGGATGAGTATTTCCTTGCGGGGAACCGCAATCATCGCCATAGTGAAACCTTCGGTCGGGGCGATGCTCTTTATATGGATAGCCAGGGCATTTTCAGGCAGAGTGTCCCAGCGTAGTGCTCTTGGATTTGCCGATTGCAACGGCCCCCCACTACCCCTTCTGGATGAAGAGGTTCATCCGACTTACCAGTAGGCTGACCGAGCAGCGACGCCGAGACATATAGAGTGATGGCCACCAGTATCTAGTGAATGAGTTTGTATTGCCGGCTGGAGGGCGCCTGGATAATGGATCGTGTTCTACCAAGCGTGGGCTTTCTTATAGTCGTCGGAGTTAGAGCATGTTGATGCCAATACCGCTTGTGTGTGTTCAGTAGAGCAGGGGTAGCTTCATGTAAGCCAGAGATGGACTGTTGGTCTGTACACATGAGGATCAGGTTCCAGATCACGTTTAGCACATGGATGAGTGTTGCCAGTCCCGCCAGAGTAAGTAGGACATTCGATTTGATTCCTTGAGTTTTAGTCCTACATCAGTTTTGAGGTAAGGATTGTCGTGGATTTGGAAGATGCGCCGATTATGGTAGCACCTATTGGTGTATTACCTGCGAGACAGGGAGTGAGAGCTGATATTCAGCTGCGGGATTTGATGGATCGAGAGGTCTGTGTGACCCAGTACCACGTCGTGGGAACACGACAGTGAGGATCCGAGAGATGGATACTTGAGTATGATGCCACACCGTGGATACACGGTGGCGATGCCACGCCGATTGGTGCACGGCAGTGATGCCACGTTGTGAATACACAACGGTGAGAGTTCTTTCATGGTTCGAGTACAGACAGACTCGGAAGGTGTTACAGCAGATGCTCATTTGTGAGGCAGGTATCTTTTTGGAACCATGCAGCCGAGGGCTGTGCCCCGTAAGTGATCAGAAACCCGGTAGGGGCATTATGAACTTGCAGTGCGGTCAAATGGATTGACTAAGGTCCTGCCGCTTTTAGGATTTGTAGGATTGTGTGTTCCAGCTGAGGATGATGCCAGCTTTGATGTGGATGATTGCCGGTGGTCAGAGATTACCCGAGATATAGGATTGATCTTCTAGTATTATCCCGGCGAGGACATTTGGTCTGGCACACCTTGTTTAAGCAAGTGGTGCAACCTTGGATTGAGGTAACTGTTCAGTGGATGCCACCGTTGGAATTGTGGAATATGGAGTGTTAGTGAAGACAGGAACAACTCCAATGCCCTCTCTCATTTTTCTCTTTATGCCGAGGCTTGACGAACTGATCGACGATTTCGGAAGACTACTCCAGAAATGGAAAAGAGTGCCGGAACCTATTCTTGTTTGATTGAGGTGAAGGCACTCGCCATTCGGGATTTTCGAACTTTTCGCCGTTGCCGGCTGGTTTTCAAAATTGAGAGTTAGGGGATTGGGGAATGTTCCTAATGTTGGGTTCTTTTATTGATGGATACGAGAGCATATTCCGAGTTTAAGCCGTGGGTGGCTGTTTGGGTAGCGAAAGAGTTATCAGTATTTTGAGGAATGTATGGATTTGATCCCCCGCATGTTTTGAGTTCTGCTTCTTTGGAGTTGGACAAGGTTTTGAGTTACCAGAAGCAACCGATGCAAATTTTTACTCGTAAAGTTAAGGGATTGTGCAGTCGAGGTTTACCTTTGGTAAAGGTACAGTGGAGTTATCGTGATGAGTGAGAGCGACCTCCAGAGAGCCTGAGGATGAGTTGTGGATCTCCTACTTTTCCTATTTGATTGAGACCCCCCCTCATGAGTAATGGTTTTATTCTGGTTTCGAGGACGAAACCCTTTTAAGGAGGGGAGAGTGTAGTATACCGGGATTTCGGTTAGCGCACCAACCTCGCAAGATGGCGTGGTGCGTAGAAATTGCCTCGAGCGTGCCCCATATGTGTTTTCAGATGAGTTCAGGTCGCCTCGGATCTTCGCGGAAGCCCCAGGTTGATTCGGGGTTTTTCGGGCATTGTCCGCCGTTACAGGACTGGTTTCGGGGAAGCTTCGACTTCACAGTGGAGTGCAGAAAATTTGGGAACACTTGGAACAGGTATAGATTATGATTACAGCGGAGTTCGGGAGGTTCCGGACTGACACGGAGGACCCGAAGGCAGAAAGTGAGTCGGAACTGACGGTTTTGGAGCCGGTTTTTGGATTGAGAACCCCGACTCAACGGTTGAGCTTTTCGAGGAGAAAAAGCTGTGGACATGTGTATTTTCAGATTACAGCGGGGTTCGGGAGGTTTCGGACCGGTGCGGAGACCCCGAAGGCAAAAAGTGCCTTGGAGTTGGCCTATTTTGGATTAATTAATTAATTAATTAATTTGGGAGTTTTTAATTGGCTTTGGCCTGTGTTTTAGAGAAAGGGAATTAAGAGAGTGGTTTTAAATGCTATTAATTAGAGGAATAGGATTTTTTTTGGGAGTGCATTTATGGCTCCCAACCACTGCATTTATTTAGTAGCCTCTAATTAATACGGGCCACCTCATCACCTCCTTCATGTGATGAAACAGAGGATTTAGGTAGTGAACAGAGGAAAGGGAGAAGAGAGAAAAGAAGGAAGAAGAAGATGGAAAAAGAGGGAAAAGAAGAAAATGAGAGAAGAGTGAGTGTGGACCCTCTGCTAGTAGCCTTGGAAGTCGAGTGGAGCAAGCGGAGTGCGCGCGCCGAGCTCAACGGGGTTTCATGCAGTTTTTGGGTGAGCTCGGTTTGGATTTTCTTTAGAGTTTTCGGTTTGGTTTTGGTTGTTTTGGAGAGGTTTGGACTGCTTGTCCATTTAGTGGTGTGCGTAGAAGTCGCCGCCGGGAGCCGCGCGGGTGCGCATGAGCGCCGCGCGCGGCTGGCACTGGGGCTGCGCGGGCGCCTATGGACGCCGCACGCAGCGAGCAGCAGCGCTGCGCGCGCGCTGGGGGGGCGCCGCGCAGCTAGGCGCTGCGCAACGCCGCGCAGCTGGACGTGCGCAGTGGGCGCGCGCTGCGCGCAGCGGGCGCGCTGCGGGCCAAGTGCCGCGCGGGCGGGCCCTGGCGCCGCGCGCGCTGCGGGCCCAGGCGCCGCGCGGCCAGCCTTACCGCAGCAGCGGCCGGCCCAAGCGCTGCGGCAGCATGCTGCATTGCAGCGCGGCAGCGACGGCGGCCGGCTGCGAGCGCGCTGGTGCCGCGCGGGCAGCGGCAGAGGCAGCGTGTTTCGGCGAGTTCGCCGATTGCCTTTTTCGCTGCATTTTGTTGGCCGGAGCTAGTTTTTAGCGGCGATCGCGCCTGGGCCGAGTTTTCACTGATCTTAGTTTTTTTCCCTTTTCTTGCTAATTTGTGGTGCAGTTTTTGTTGCTGCTTGGCCGTTGGGGTTGTTTCCGCTACACGGAGCCACAGGAGCTTGGTGGCTCGTTGTGCTGTTGGTTGGCTGGGTGTGTGCTGTGAGATTCAAGTGAGTTTTTGTGAAGAGTGCATGTGTGCTGGGTGTTGGAATGTAAAAGAGCATGTTATGTGAGTATTTGGACCTTGTATGTGTGTGTGCAGAGAGATTATGGAGGGTGTTGTGGATACTTGGGGCTGGCATTTGTGTGTGAGTCTTATATTTAATTGTGATGGATTTTAATTATGCAACTGGCAGTGTGTAAAGGTGGAATTAGAGAATTGTATATGTGGACTTTATTAAATTGGTGTCCAAATTGTGTTTTTGTGTTGTGGAGGTTTTCTTTGGAAGCTGGTGTACAGGTGAGATGTAAATTGAGTATATAATTGGATTTGGGAATTATGTAAGTGAGATGTTATGTGTGTGCAAGGGAAGTTTCTAAGTATTGTGTTTTTGCCATGGAGTTGGGGGTTCTCCTATCTACAGCAAGTGAGAGGGTTGTTAAATTGTGAGTGTGCTTTGGATTATTAGAGTGTGTGGATGGCTGGTGTAATTGTACTTTTATTGTGAGCAGGATGTGAGCTAAGGTGGGCCTTTTGTGTTATGTGTTTTTATTGTGAAATTACCTGTTGATGATGGAATTAAGGGATTTTGTTTATGTGATCTTGATTTATTATGTGCAATTGGAGTCTTTAAGTGTGCCGTTGGATTGAGGTGGTTTGTAAGTAAATTAGAGGATGATCTAAATTATGCTTTGGGAGCTGGTGGTGTGTATGGATCGATTTACTTAATTTATTATTTGTGAACTTGTAAGTAATCTGTGCTGGAGCTTTAGTGCATGAGGGCAGAGTTGTTGAATGCGCACGGGATTTTGTAAAAGACTCAAGGATTTTATTCGAGCTACCGGGGATTTTTTCCGGATTCACGGCAGTGTACGCGCGCAAGACACGAATTTCGAGGTTTCGTCAATTTGAGGATCCAGCACTTCACCGACTTCAGCGTTGCCTGCGGAAAGCGTTCCAGGTGGGTTGGAATTTCTTCGAGATTTATGGAATGCCCTCTAATGCTTCTGTAAGCATATTGATCATGTTTAGCTTAATTATCATAAATTGATCATGATTAGCTTATTTCCTCATATTGATAAATCTGATAGTTGCCTAAAAAAATTATAGAATGACATTCTTGAGCCCCAGACATTTTTAGTATGATCTAGAAGTTATTTGACCCTAGACTGCATGTTCATTTGAGATTCAGGCTGCATCTGGACCTTCATATATTTTTAGTACCCCGTTTTAAATAAAACTTCATTTTTAAAAGGGTTTATTTTAATTATTGAGAACATTATGAATGGTCCAGATTATTTGAGTTGCATGTGTACTTACGCCAGAGGGCCGAGTGTATCTTTTTAGCACATTGACTGTCGAGTCCTAGTGTCATGAGAGTTTTTCTTCCTTGTTGGGATTGATGAGGTTATTCTAGATCATGGGTTGTGTTTCTGATTTAGAGGTGGAGATGGCTCTCCCACTTAGCCTTGAGAGTTTTGGGGGTTCTGGCAGATCGAGTCGTGGAGGTTTCCCGACTCAGCCATGGGTCGTGCATTATCAGATTGAGTCGTTGAGGGTTCTCCGACATAGCTGCGAGAGTGTTTGAGTCTTCCTGTTTGAGTCGTGGAGTCTTTTTCCGACAGAGTTGCGCTTCTGGGCATCGTGTTGCCGATCTGTTTGATCGTGGACTATAGCCTGCATGTGCCGCTTATGAGACAGTGATACAGATGAGATACTTGAGTTCGGTGGGGTCGCTCCCCTCGAGCTACCACCCGGGTGTGTGTGATGATACCGAGCCTGACGAGGCTGCGATGATGCGACTAGTTGATACACTAGAGTTCGCTTGATATAGTCCGTGTGGGACGCCCTACGTAAGTCCCGTCCCAGTGAGGATGAGGTGGCAGTAGGTTTGGCGCAGGCTTGACTGGACCCTATGAGGCAGTCATTGAGATTGGGTGATATGAGAGAGTGATGGCATAGCATGTTCATAGATGGGCTTTCCTTTGAGCATGGTACTTGAGGCATATTATTGTAGTGAGAGTGTATGCATAGCAGGATCAGAGTAGTGTTTTCTTGAGCATGATATTGGTTCATATTAGCTATAGTTCCTTTCCGGCTTTCCTATTATCTTTTTGCATACCTATTTGTTGTGCCTCCAGTGGACTTAGTGGGCATACCGTGGATGTTGATGACGGTACCCACTGAGATCTACCTTCTGTAGTAGATCTCACTGTCACGCCCCGGGTGTAAACCAGAACCCAGGCCCGTCTACAGATCCGCCGTGCATGCGGTATTTCCCACATACACGAAGCGTCGGTAACCTGCTCAGATAAGAAATAATAATAAAAGAGCATAATAATCAGAGCTGAAATAAAACTACTGTATCTCAGACAGATGCTGGAAGTAAAAGGTACAACAGTAAAATAAATACAGATGTCTCTCCCAGCTCACTACTAAAATACAAACAGCTGGCAGAAGCCAGTCCCCAAAAGAAATAAAAGAAAACTGTCTGAGAAGTCCTGGTACCCAAAAATCTCCAGCTACGACCCTCGGGTGGCTCTCTATCTAGTCCGCGATGCGCTTACCTCGATCAGTTGCTGACGGCCCAGCAACTCCCACAGAGGACTCTGCAAAACAAGGGAAAAGAAGGAAACAAGAAAAACAATGGGGGTCAGTACTACTATAAACAGTAGCCTCCCCTAGTGGGTAAAGCCTCAGCTCAGATATGCCCACCAGGTGCTCAGAGGCAAAAAGGGGAAGAAGAAAGAAAGGGATGCAGATAAATGAAGCAACTGATAAAGTGCTATCCCTAATATGCCTCTATATGACCAACCAATAAGGATGGGAAAAGTGATGCATCAGAATCAAGTAGCCTGTCATAAAGACCCAATCTGACAGCCAGTGAACACTGGCACTGCCTGCTCTGCTGTCGAACTCAAGAACCCAGCATGGTGCCCGGCGCTCACACCGTGGAACTCAAGAAACCAGCATGGTGCCCGGCGCTCACACCGTGGAAAGCCTACTCCGGAGTGGCACTCGAGGGGAGCGACCCACACGAGTAAAATATCACTGTATCAACATCTCTGTAACCACTGTCTCATAATAGCAGGACTGGATCGAGACTCAAAGAAGTGGGAACAACCCTCCACTAAAGTAAGCCCGATCCCCGAACACCCAATCTGATGCAATAGAACAATCCGGTCAACCACCCAAGATCCGTGGTCGCCGCAACACCCTGACAACTCAACCTGTCCCAAATCCCCAATACCTGCCTACACTGTCCAACATACGCTCGAACCTGAGCGATTAAGCCGCAAGTGCCAACAATAGAAGAAAAGAACAAAAGCATGGTTTCTCCTAAGTCAAGTCCCAAAATAGTGTAGCAGTAAAAGATGACAATAATCATGTGACCAATTTAATCATGCAATGTTCCAATATTTTGTCCAATTTCCAAGTATAACAGTTTAGAAGTGACATAAGCTAGGGTGACGTCTCACATGAACAACATCAGTTTTGCAGTCCTCTATTCCTATTTGTCTCCAAGTATACAGTTCCAGAATCAATAAGCGATTAAATCGAGTGATTAATCTAACAATAATTTATTAGAGATCTGATAACCAATAATCAATTTCCTAGAGCATGCAAGTCTACCAATCAACACATTTAGCATTGTCATAACAGGGTACTCTGATATTCCTAGTGGGCATACAAAGAGAGGAGTACAACAACCACCCACCTGAAGCGCAACTGTCCAAACCCGTACAGTCAGAAAATACCAAAATTCCAAATCCTTGCTCCCACAATTTTAGCACACCCGCAATACTCCTGGTACATCAAGGAATCCACTAATTACACTAGAGTCCCAATTACAGCACTAATTACCACATACAAACACAAGTACCAAACTGTCAAATTATCACCTGCAGAAAATGTCCAGAAAATTCCAATAAAAATATCACGGCGATCCTCGCGTCGATAGCTTCGCAACGGTACCTTGCACGCCCAAATCCGAGTTCTGTACACCAAGATAAAAATTCGGCAAGAGGGCACTCTCATACACTAATCTGGATTAAGGACTGATTACTGTTCACAGAGAAATCATTAATTTTCACCTCGAAAGAAAATTCACAAAAATCCAATAAAAATACGAGCGCGTTCCTTGCGATCCGTAGATGAAAAAGTTGTATAAGCTCGTTTCCGTCGGACGCTCGTGCGCAAAGATATGGCCGAAACACTCCGCTGCTGTCAAGGAAATCCATACAGAAAAAGGGGTCACTGTTTGCCTCGGGAACCGTGCCAAAACCTCGAAACGGGAAAGCGCGACCAAAACGAAAGATGAAGTCCTACCTCTTAGGAGTCCACTGGTGCAAGAATCACAGGAAAATGATGTCGGGGTAGCCCAGGGGAGCAAAAATACGATCGCTGCGCCGAAGAAGAACACTAGAAAGCAACGTCGCGCCGCACCGTAAAATGGGGAACCTCGGGATTCGTGCCTCCAAAACTCTTGAAACTTGGCAGGGAGATCCAGGACTAAAAGATGAAGAATTTTGCTAGAAATAGGCTCGGGCTGAAATGGCTCGGTTTGGGAGAAAAAGAGGAAGAAGGAGGCTCGGATTGGGGCTTAAATAGGCTGAGAAAAACAATTCAGAAAATACCCAACCTGTCCCCACTTTCGGGCGCCCGGGAATTCGGGCGGCTACAGTGCGGGCCGGCCCAGGATTTCCGGGCGCGCACAGTGCGGCCCGGCCCACGGCACAGCCCAGTCCACTAAGCCGAGACCCCGCTGCACCCGGTGCACCTGAGCCAGCCAATGGTGGCGTGCCACGTGTCCCCGCAGGCCGTGCACCGCGCACGTCGCGCCGTGCACCGCGCACGTCGCCGGCTGACCCGGGCGTACGGTCACCTGCCCCGGTCCTTGCGTGGACCGCGCGCACCAAGACCCACCAACCCGACCCGCCACGTGTCCACCGGTCCACCGTGCACCCGGCCCAAAATCAGTGGACCGCGCCTGCTGCGCCGGCCAACCGGAGAGCGCCACGTGGCCCGCCCTCGGTGCACGACCCCCGCGGTGGACCGCGCGCCTGCCCGCGCCCTGCCCGCGCCCTGTGCCGCCGCCTGCCGCCTGCCCGCGGCGGCGCCGCCGCCCGCCGACGCTGCCCGCCGCCGCCGGACGCCGCCGGCGACACTGTTCCGGCGTGAACAGTACCCGCAAGCTCAAAATTGACAAGTAAATAGCCCATCTTGACCGTTTTCGCGCGCTGATTCCAAAAACGAGGTCCGTTTTGCCAAATTCCGCCTCCAAAATTTGCCGGAGGCTCCCGCAAGCGCCAAAAACTGTCAAAACTTCCGGGAGTCCGCTTTTGGACATCCGGACTCAGAATTGGGCAAACAAAAAGCCAATCTCAAGTGTTTTTCCGCGCTGAATCCAAATCCATCCTCCGTTTGGCCTAAATCCTTTTCTAAAATTCGGCAAAAGCAGCCGAAGGCCAAAACAGCTAACCAAAGCTCACAGGGTCCATCTGTGGCATCCCTTTGATGCACTATGGGCCAGATACACCATCAACAGGTGTTTAAACAGTGGATTCACGGGAAAAAGCTGCATGGGGGTTCAGGGTCCTACATCCTCCCCCACTAAAAAAAAGTTTCGTCCCCGAAACAAAGATAAACAAAGCAGACGTACCTCAAACTGCGCCTCGAACAAGAAGGGGTAGGCATCTCTCATCTCTGTCTCCAGCTCCCATGTAGCCTCTCGCTCCTCATGATTGCTCCACAGGATCTTCACATATGGAATGGCCCGATTGCGCAATTCCCTCACCTCACGAGCAAGAATCCGCAACGGGCGCTCCTCGTAGACCAAGTCCTCGCCGATCTCCAACGAAGTGAAGTCAATCACGTGCGACGGGTCAAAAACATATCTCCTCAGAGCTGAGACGTGGAAGACATCATGAACTCCGGCCAGGCGCGGGGGTAAGGCAACTCTGTATGCCACAGGACCAACTCTGTCAAGTACCTCAAAGGGTCCAATAAAGCGGGGACTGAGCTTCCCCGTACTCCAAATCTCCGGACCCCTTTCGAGGGCGAGACCTTCAAGAAGACATGATCACCAACCTGAAACTCCAGGTCTCGCCGTCGAGTATCTGCGTAGCTCCTCTGACGACTCTGGGCTGTCTCAAGATGCCGGCGAATAATCCTGACTTTTTCCTCTGCCTCCAAAAGTAACTCCGGTCCCAAAGTCCTCCTCTCACCCACGTCACTCCAATATAAGGGAGACCGACACTTGCGTCCATACAACGCTTCAAACGGAGCCATCTGGATGCTCGCCTGATAGCTGTTGTTGTACGCGAACTCAACCAAAGATAAGTGCCGGTACCACCCTCCTCCAAAATCCATAACGCACGCTCTCAGCATATCCTCGAGGGTCTGTATGGTGCGCTCTGACTGCCCATCGGTCTGTGGGTGGAAAGCGGTGCTAAACCTGAGCTGAGTCCCCAATGCAGAATGCAAACTCCCCCAAAAGCGTGACACGAATCTCGGGTCTCGATCTGACACAATCGAAGCAGGTATACCGTGAAGCCTCACTATCTCATCCATATATAACTGTGCCAAATGCTCCAAGTGACCAAGTCATCTGAACTGGTAAGAAGTGCGCCGACTTGGTGAGTCTGTCAACAATAACCCAGATCGCATCTGCCCCGCTCTGCGCCCTCGGCAATCCAGTGACGAAATCCATAGTGACGTGGTCCCATTTCCACTCGGGAATTGGAAGACTCTGCAACTTGCCAGCAGGAACGCGATGCTCTGCTTTCACTTGCTGACAAGTTAAACAGTGAGCTACGAATCTCCCAATGTCCCGCTTCATTCCGGGCCACCAAAACTGTGCCTTGAGGTCCTTATACATCTTAGTACCTCCAGGGTGGACGGTATAAGGTGTATAATGGGCCTCCCTCAAAATCTGATCTCTAATCTCCTGATCCATAGGCACACACACTCGGTCCCTGTACCGCAGTACTCCCGAGCTATCCACAGAAAAATCCCCTGTCTGATCCGCCTGAAGCTGCGTCCTGATCCTCGTCAAGTGGGGGTCCTCACTCTGAGTGTCCCTGATCCTCTCCAACAGAGTGGGCTGCAAGACCATAGACATGAGTCTAGCAGAGACCCCAGGGGATACTACCTCCAGCTGTAATCGCCTCATCTGCTCGACCAACGGCGCCTGCTGCGAGATCAATAAGCTCAGACTCGTCCTCCTGCTCAAAGCATCCGCCACAACATTGGCCTTGCCGGGGTGATAAAGGATACTCAGATCATAATCCTTTAGCAGCTCCAACCACCGGCGTTGCCTCAAATTCAGCTCCTTTTGGGTGAACAGATACTTCAAGCTCTTGTGATCAGTATAAATCTCGCAATGCTCACCATACAAGTAATGCCGCCACAGCTTCAGAGCAAACACCACCGCTGCCAACTCCAGATCATGAGTAGGGTAATTTTTCTCATAGTCCTTCAATTGCCGCGAAGCATAGGCAATCACCCTACCCTGCTGCATCAACACACACCCCAGACCACTATGTGAGGCATCACTGTAAATCACAAATCCTTCCCCCATAACAGGGAGGGCAAGGATTGGAGCGGTCATCAATCTCTGCTTCAGCTCCTCAAAACAGCTCTGGCAAGTCTCGCTCCAAACAAACTTAACTCCTTTCCTGGTCAGACGAGTGAGGGGAGAGGAAAGCTTCGCAAAGCCTTCCACAAAACGCCGATAGTAGCCCGCCAAACCAAGAAAGCTCCGCACCTCGGTGATAGTCGTCGGCCTCGGCCAATCTCGAATAGCATCCACCTTGGCCGGATCCACCGCCACTCCAGCAGCTGAAACAACATGACCCAGAAAAGCAACCTCCCGGAGCCAAAACTCGCACTTTTTGAACTTAGCATACAGCTTCTTCTCTCGCAGAAGCTGTAGCACGGTCCTCAAGTGCTCCTCGTGCTCCAAATCACTCCGGGAGTAGATCAGAATATCATCTATAAACACCACCACAAACCGGTCCAAAAACGGCTGAAAAATCCTGTTCATCAAGTCCATGAATGCGGCAGGGGCATTTGTCAACCCAAAAGGCATCACAGTAAACTCATAATGCCCGTACCGCGATCTGAAAGCCGTCTTGGAGATGTCCTCGGCCCTCACCCTCAGCTGGTGGTAACCGGACTGCAGATCAATCTTCGAGAACACCGATGCTCCCTGCAACTGATCAAACAAATCATCAATCCGGGGGAGGGGATACTTGTTCCGGATGGTCACTTTGTTCAATTCCCTATAATCCACACACAACCGCAGTGACCCATCCTTCTTCTTCACAAACAACACAGGCGCTCCCCACGGAGAAACACTGGGTCGGATGAAGCCCCTATCCAAAAGATCCTGAAGCTGGGCCTTCAACTCCCTCAACTCAGCTGGCGCCATCCTATAGGGTGCCTTTGAGATTGGTGCAGTTCCAGGAACTACATCAATCACGAACTCAATCTCCCTCTCCGGCGGCATCGTCGTCAACTCAGGGGGAAACACATCTGGGAACTCGCGGACAATAGGGATATCCTCGAGTCCCAGTGCCGCCGTAGGCACCTCCACCACAGTGGCCAAAAAGGCAGTGCAACCCCTACTCATCATCCTCCTAGCTCTGGCCGAGGAAATGGTCGCTGCGAACAGCGTGCTCTGGCAGCCTCTGAAGATGAACTCCTCCTGTCCTGGCTCGCGAAGAGTCACCGTCCTCTCTCTGCAGTCGATAGTGGCGGAATACCGCGACAGCCAATCCATCCCTAGCACCAAATCAAAATCCTGGAGCTGCTGCAAAACAAGCAAGTCTGCAGGCAAAATCCAAGGCCCCAACTGCACTGGGCAAGCCACACAACGCTCCTCGACATGCAAAATATGATCAGGAATCCGCACCTCTAATGCATGTGACAAGGACTCTACCTCTAGACCATGCAGGGATGCAAATGCTCGACTAATGAAAGAATGAGATGCTCCAGTGTCGAATAAAGTACGAGCCCGAATACCAAAGAGTAGAATAATACCTGCCACCACCTGGTCTGCCGCTGAAGAATCCGCCAACTGGGCGGCATACACCCGCCCGCTCGGTGCTGGAGGTCGAGAATCTACAGGATAAGAAGTGGACGGCCTGCTCGCTGGAGCATAAGGCCGCTGAGCTGGTGGCCGCTGCTGCTGAGGGGGATATGGAACCGATGCCGAAGAAGGTGCCGAGGAAGTAGAAAGGGGGCAAGTAGCTCGCACATGCCCTGGCTGTCCACAACGAAAGCATCGACCCCATCTCTGATCACAAGTAATGGCGGCATGCTGACCTCCACAGAAAATACATCGGTCAGAAGATCGGGGCTGTCTCGGCTGCTGCTGCTGCTGCTGTCTCGAGGACTGCTGCTGAGATCTCTGCTGCCTCTGCTGCGATCTCTGCTGCTGGTGCTGCTGCTGATGCTGCTGCGGTCTCTGGGGTCCCCCAGGCCCTCTCCTATCAGATCGCCCACGGCCATAAGACTGGGACTGCGGCGGCCGTGGCGGTCTCCAAGAGCTGGCCTGTCCCCCGTCCTCTGGGGCTGGTCGCTTCCTGTCGGAACTCTGCGCGACCGCGGCCCTCCGTCTGGCCACCTCCTGATCGCCTCTCTCCACCCACTGTGCATGCTCTGCGGCTGCCTCCAGGGTCTGAAATCTCTGAGCATGCACAAGTGTGTAAATCTCTGGACGAAGGCCTCCCTCGAACAACTCAACCTGGTGCGGACCGTCACGAGCGACGTAGGGCACACAGTTCAGCAACTCCCTGAACTCCTGAAAATAGGCATGGGCCGGTCGATCGCCCTGCTGCAGATTCTTCAAATCGTCCTCCAACTTCTTCTTCACACTGGTAGAAAAATAGGTGTCCAACACCATCCGTCTGAACTCCTCCCAAGGTAACTGCCGGTGATCCGGAACTCCAGTGGCTCAACTCGCTGCCACCAAAAATCAGCATCTCCGTCCAAACAGTGCACCGCCATGTGCACTCGATACTTCGGGTCGATGAAGAAGTCCCGAAAAAGCTTCTCCATCGCAGAAAGCCAAATCCCAACAGCCCGGGGCTGAGCATCCCGCCCCGAGAATCTAGGTGGTCCCCGCTTGACAAACGCAGCGAGTTTGTCAGCAAAATCCCGCTCCTCCTCCGCAGTCAAAGGCTGAAATGCCGCAGGAGCCCCGCTACTCGAAGATGGCGCTGACGGCACAAAAGGTGCAACAGGAGGCACAGGGGCCTCCGGAACAGCTGGGGGTGGTGCCTCCCTCTGAGCAAGCAGCTGCTCAATCCTCTGCTCCTGGCGGCGCTGACCCTCCGCCAACTGGGCCACCAAGGCCCTCAACTCAGTAAGCTCGGGGGTGTAGGCTGCTCTGGCTCAACAGGGGGCGAAGGGACACCCCGAGTGGGAATCCGACGTCGAGGAGGCATCCTGCCACAAGAAACCAAACATCAGCAACAAAACCCCACACGACCCAATCTGGCGAAAGTCAAAAGACATCCCCCTATTTCTGTAACCTTATGTTGTCTGCAGCCAACATAATGGTTCAACAGAAATAGACTATGTCGATCACTCTTCACTCACAGGAAGAGTTAACTATAAAAATCACCGACTTTCGCAACAAGTCACGCCACTCACGCCCTATAATCCTAGGGTCTGTCCAAAAGCCTAGGGTTTCCTAAGTCCCAACTGACCTATCCCTAAGCTCTGATACCAACTTAATCTGTCACGCCCCGGGTGTAAACCAGAACCCGGGCCCGTCTACAGATCCGCCGTGCATGCGGTATTTCCCACATACACGAAGCGTCGGTAACCTGCTCAGATAAGAAATAATAATAAAAGAGCATAATAATCAGAGCTAAATAAAACTACTGTATCTCAGACAGATGCTGGAAGTAAAAGGTACAACAGTAAAATAAAATACAGATGTCTCTCCCAGCTCACTACTAAAATACAAACAGCTGGCAGAAGCCAGTCCCCAAAAGAAATAAAAGAAAACTGTCTGAGAAGTCCTGGTACCCAAAAATCTCCAGCTACGACCCTCGGTGGCTCTCTATCTAGTCCGCAATGCGCTTACCTCGATCAGTTGCTGACGGCCCAGCAACTCCCACAGAGGACTCTGCAAAACAAGGGAAAAGAAGGAAACAAGAAAAACAATGGGGGTAAGTACTACTATAAACAGTAGCCTCCCCTAGTGGGTAAAGCCTCAGCTCAGATATGCCCACCAGGTGATCAGAGGCAAAAAGGGGAAGAAGAAAGAAAGGGATGCAGATAAATGAAGCAACTGATAAAATGCTATCCCTAATATGCCTCTATATGACCAACCAATAAGGATGGGAAAAGTGATGCATCAGAATCAAGAAGCCTGTCATAAAGACCCAATCTGACAGCCAGTGAACACTGGCACTGCCTGCTCTGCTGTCGAACTCAAGAACCCAGCATGGTGCCCGGCGCTCACACCGTGGAACTCAAGAAACCAGCATGGTGCCCGCGTGGACTCTCACACCGTGGAAAGCCTACTCCGGAGTGGCACTCGAGGGGAGCGACCCACACGAGTAGTAATATCACTGTATCAACCTCTCTGTAACCACTGTCTCATAATAGCAGGACTGGATCGAGACTCAAAGAAGTGGGAACAACCCTCCACTAAAGAAAGCCCGATCCCCAAAACACCCAATCTGATGCAATAGAACAATCCGGTCAACCACCCAAGATCCGTGGTCGCCGCAACACCCTGACAACCCAACCTGTCCCAAATCCCCAATACCTGCCTACACTGTCCAACATACGCTCGAACCTGAGCGACTAAGCCGCAAGTATCAACAATAGAAGAAAAGAGCAAAAGCATGGTTTCTCCTAAGTCAAGTCCCAAAATAGTGTAGCAGTAAAAGATGACAATAATTATGTGACCAATTTAATCATGCAATGTTCCAATATTTTGTCCAATTTCCAAGTATAACAGTTTAGAAGTGACATAAGCTAGGGTGACGTCTCACATGAACAACATCAGTTTTGCAGTCCTCTATTCCTATTTGTCTCAAGTATACAGTCCAGAATCAATAAGCGATTAAATCGAGTGATTAATCTAACAATAATTTATTAGAGATCTGATAACCAATAATCAATTTCCTAGAGCATGCAAGTCTACCAATCAACACATTTAGCATTGTCATAACAGGGTACTCTGATATTCCTAGTGGGCATACAAAGAGAGGAGTACAACAACCACCCACCTGAAGCGCAACTGTCCAAACCGTACAGTCAGAAAATACCAAAATTCCAAATCCTTGCTCCCACAATTTTAGCACACCCGCAATACTCCTGGTACATCAAGGAATCCACTAATTACACTAGAGTCCCAATTACAGCACTAATTACCACATACAAACACAAGTACCAAACTGTCAAATTATCACCTGCAGAAAATGTCCAGAAAATTCCAATAAAAATATCACGGCGATCCTCGCGTCGATAGCTTCGCAACGGTACCTTGCACGCCCAAATCCGAGTTCTGTACACCAAGATAAAAATTCGGCAAGAGGGCACTCTCATACACTAATCTGGATTAAGGACTGATTACTGTTCACAGAGAAATCATTAATTATCACCTCGAAAGAAAATTCACAAAAATCCAATAAAAATACGAGCGCGTTCCTTGCGATCCGTAGATGAAAAAGTTGTATAAGCTCGTTTCCGTCGGACGCTCGTGCGCAAAGATATGGCCGAAACACTCCGCTGCTGTCAAGAAAATCCATCAGAAAAAGGGGTCACTGTTTGCCTCGGGAACCGTGCCAAAACCTCGAAACGGGAAAGCGCGACCAAAACGAAAGATGAAGTCCTACCTCTTAGGAGTCCACTGGTGCAAGAATCACAGGAAAATGATGTCGGGGTAGCCCAGGGGAGCAAAAATACGATCGCTGCGCCGAAGAAGAACACTAGAAAGCAACGTCGCGCCGCACCGTAAAATGGGGAACCTCGGGATTCGTGCCTCCAAAACTCTTGAAACTTGGCAGGGAGATCCAGGACTAAAAGATGAAGAATTTTGCTAGAAATAGGCTCGGGCTGAAATGGCTCGGTTTGGGAGAAAAAGAGGAAGAAGGAGGCTCGGATTGGGGCTTAAATAGGCTGAGAAAAACAATTCAGAAAATACCCAACCTGTCCCCACTTTCGGGCGCATCCGGGAATTCGGGCGGCTACAGTGCGGGCCGGCCCAGGATTTCCGGGCGCGCACAGTGCGGCCCGGCCCACGGCACAGCCCAGTCCACTAAGCCGTTTGACCCCGCTGCACCCGGTGCACCTGAGCCAGCCACTGGTGGCGCGCCACGTGTCCCCGACAGGCCGTGCACCGCGCACGTCGCGCCGTGCACCGCGCACGTCGCCGGCTGACCCGGGCGTACGGTCACCTGCCCCGGTCCTTGCGTGGACCGCGCGCACCAAGACCCACCAACCCGAGCCGCCACGTGTCCACCCGGTCCACCGTGCACCCGGCCCAAAATCAGTGGACCGCGCCTGCTGCACCGGCCAACCGGAGAGCGCCACGTGGCCCGCCCTCGGTGCACGACCCCCGCGGTGGACCGCGCGCCTGCCCGCGCCCTGCCCGCGCCCTGTGCCGCCGCCTGCCGCCTGCCCGCGGCGGCGCCGCCGCCCGCCGACGCTGCCCGCCGCCGCCGGACGCCGCCGGCGACACTGTTCCGGCGTGAACAGTACCCGCAGCTCAAAATTGACAAGTAAATAGCCCATCTTGACCGTTTTCGCGCGCTGATTCCAAAAACGAGGTCCGTTTTGCCAAATTCCGCCTCCAAAATTTGCCGGAGGCTCCCGCAAGCGCCAAAAACTGTCAAAACTTCCGGGAGTCCGCTTTTGGACATCCGGACTCAGAATTGGGCAAACAAAAAGCCAATCTCAAGTGTTTTTCCGCGCTGAATCCAAATCCATCCTCCGTTTGGCCTAAATCCTTTTCTAAAATTCGGCAAAAGCAGCCGAAGGCCAAAACAGCTAACCAAAGCTCACAGGGTCCATCTGTGGCATCCCTTTGATGCACTATGGGCCAGATACACCATCAACAGGTGTCTAAACAGTGGATTCACGGGAAAAAGCTGCATGGGGGTTCGGGGTACTACAGACGCAGAGGAAGAGAGCTCAGACTATGATGAAGAAGAATGGGACGAATTCTTCAAAGATGTTCAACGAAAAATTGATGAGGAGGACAGGCAATTTACCAAAGGAAAAAGACTAATGAAATCAGCCTCAACAACCAGACAGTACACGAGAAGGAAAAATGTCCAAAGGAGTGCGAGTCAGCATAGTGGGCCTCTCACCAGAGCACGCTCACTTTCTGGAATTCTTCAAACTGAATCTCCATGGGTTACGGGAATGAATGCACCATCTGCATCCACACAGCACCCATCACACTCGAAGAAAGGGACTACAGACACAGATGAATTGGAACAGCTTCGTCAGGAACAGCGAAAACTTTTTGCTGCACAAGAAAGAATGTCGACAGAACTTCAGCAACTTTCTTCTCAGCACAAAAAGCTCAAGAAAAAGTATTCAAACATTTCGAAACTGTTCAAGGGGATTTTGAACAAGCTGAGCTGTACCAGTTCAGATTCATCAGACTGAGCAGGACCGTCTGTTCATTTTTTTATGGCTTTACTCTCTTGCAGACCTTGCAGTTCTTAGTTTTTTTTTGGGACTTAGTTTTTGTTCTAACTTTTCGTTTAGTTCTCAGGTTGTGCATATTGATAGATTTTTTTGTTTAACTCTCCTTACATATTGTAGCTCTTGCTACGTTTTGGCTTTATTTTGTGACAAAAAGGGGGAGAGAGTTAGAGAGAACTCTGAACAATGGATGATGTGAAACAATGAATGATGTGAACTGAACTTTGTGAATATCAAGGTAAGTATCTTCAACTCAACTTTGGTTTTTATTTGTTGATTGGTGGCATGCCTCTATACTAACTATTCGACTAACTATTTGGGCATGTAATATTACTAACAAGTTGATGTTGGACTAACATAGTTTGACATTTGGTTTTCGACTGCTTAGAAGATATGTTGGTTTTAACTATGATTCTCTTACATATCTGAATTTTTCAAATGTCATGATGAGAATAAACTCTATCTCTGTATTTGGTTTTGTATGATTCAATTCTTGAGGTATCTAACGATTTTTTTGTCAAGAATGATTTCTGTGTGCAGAGATTACAGATGTCTAAGTCTAGAGTCTGTCTTAGGAGTTTATCTCATGTTTTTAATTTCTGGATCTCTTTTGTAAATTTTTGTTGTATGGTGATAGCAACAAAAATATCTTTTTGAATTTTTTTTGTGGATTTGTGTTTTGTCACGAAACCGCCAAAGGGGGAGATTGTTACGGAATTTGAGTTGGCGTATTTCGTGAATGTATTAAGTCTTGAAGATTGAAGATGAAGAAACTTTGGATCATATACCTCAATCTCAAGAAAGAAGAATTCAAAAGGATCAGGTACGTTTAACTAAAGATTTTTGATGATCCGAATACTTCTTATAGTGTAGAAACACCTGGAAGAGGTTTTATTGCTTAAACATCAAAAACTGGACATGGGACATGTTCAGGATCCGGATCGGACTCGGCAATCCGGATCCCGAAGGGTGTTCGTTCATACACTGGTTCAATCCGGATCGCAGCATCCTCTGATCCGGATCCCGAACACTAGTTTTACCTGTTGCTTGAACGATCCGGATCAGGATTTGCAATCCGGATCCCGAACATTGATGTTCTGGTAAAACTGTATGAACGATCCGGATCGGACTTACGATCCGGATCCCGAACAGGCATTTTCTGGAAATCGTCTTTCTTGCTTCTGCAATCCGGATCGTCAATTCCAATCCGGATCGCCGTCGGTAAAAATTTCCAGAAAAGGCTGTTTTTGATCCTATATTCTTCCTAGGGTTTCTAACCTATAAATAGCCCTGTATTCATTTCTAGGGCATCCGCTATTACAGAAGAAAATAGCCGAAAAGAAAAATCCACATATAGAGAAGAAAGGAAATCAATAGATTTATTCTATGTTTCTTCATCTATATTGATTGATTTGATTCTAGGTTTTCCATACTCACATTTTGAGTAGAATCAAATCAATGAATACTTAGATGGTATTTCCGATCTATCTTTAATCTAAGTATTCGGCGGATCATCACCACCCAAACAAACAACGATTTACCCCAAATCGGCGCGTGGACTCGCGTGGCCTTGTGGATTCAAGGTGCAACCGCTCTCGTGGATTCGGAGCGAGGTACGTTCGTGGATTCGAAGCGTGCCATTGGGTGAAGACCGTGGATTCGGTTGGACGTCGTGGACTCGACGTTGGACGCTGTGGATTCAGCGTTGGGCGCGGATCGTGGATTCGAGAAGCGTCGTGGAGCGAGCGGGAAGATCTACTAGGAGCGTATGGTAAAAGGTTGAGTCGTCTGTGAGTACGTTATATCACCTTGTACGTGTGTTAATTCTAGTGGATTTCGCCGTGTTATCGGTCCCGTGGTTTTTTACTCCGGTTTGGAGTTTTTCCACGTAAAAATCTTGCGTGTTCTTTTATTTTTCCGCATTGGGTTTTATTGCGCAATGATTTTTTGAGTGTTTATTGTTTACACCTATTCACCCCCCTCTAGGTGTTTTTTTCCCCTATTTAGATCCAATTTTAAACCCAACAAAAGGAAAACATGCTCTTATTTAATGCTTTGTCACAAAACAGAGTTCTCTCGCGTCTCGGCATGTGAGACTGCGAAAGAAATCTGGGATGTTCTTCAAGTTACGCATGAGGGAACTAACCTTGTGAAGATTCAGAAACTGCAAATGCTTACGAGCAAGTTTGACTCTATCTCTATGGCAGAGAATGAATCTTTCACTGACTATTACACACGATTGCAAGACATCGTAAACTCATGTGCTAACTTGGGAGAGAAGATTCCAGAATTTAAAGTTGTAAGAAAAATTCTAAGAACTCTTCCTGAACGATTTCGCCCGAAGGTCGCAGCCATTGAAACAATTAAACACCCGGACGAAATGCGTGTAGAAGAATTAGTAGGTGCTTTACAAACTTATGAAATGACATTTCCTACTAACTATTCTTCTGGAAAGGCATCCTCTTCTAAGTCTTCAGGTTACGCATTGAAATCAACTAAAGAAGAAGACGCGGATTCATCCTCCTCGGACGACGACGAGAACCTTTCTATGGAGGACTTTGAGAAGCAGCTCGCTCTCTTGACAAGGAAGTTTCGCCGCAACTTTCGAAGGGGAAATCCAAGCAAAACTCCATCCTTCGGAAAGTCGAAGAAAGGCAAGGGTTCTTCAACTTACAAGTCAAGAAAGCAAGAGAACTTCTCAAAGGATAAGAAAAGTTCAGAGGGACAAGTTCAGTGCTTCAAATGTCGAGGCTACGGCCACATTGCAACGGAGTGTCCCAACAAGAATCCGGCAAAGAAGAAAGCGATGCAAGTCGTCACTTGGGATGACAACTCCACGTCAAATGAGTCATCGTCAAGTGATGAAGAAGACAACGCGACAGCTTTCCACGCGTCCACCATCTTCACCCTTCATGTGCTTAATGGCAAGTACATCCGACTCACTGTCCAACTCCACTGTTGAAAAGATTGCAACGGACGATGAATCAGATGATTCGGAAGGTGAAGATTTTGCTCTAGCCTACCACAAGCTTTTGAGGGATTCAAAGAAACTGGCTAAGCAAAACAAGGGGTTGAAAGGGAGATTGCAGGATCTCGAAGAAGAAGTAAAAAGGGTAACCTCTCTCTCAACCGATCTTGAAGTGGAAAGGGATAATCTGATTAAAACAAATGTTTCCCTTCAAGAGTCCAATGAGCAACTCGAGAAGAATTATATGGATATGGTGAACAAAGCGAATTACTTCTTGAAGCTCAACGGCGAGGCTCGACAGGAAAAATTGGAAATGACGGAGACCATACGCCAACTGAAGGATGACTTAAAGAGATTTTCTTCTGGAAGGAGTAAGTTGGACAGACTTCTTGGTCTTGGTCAAAGAAATAAGTTCGGCCTCGGATACACTCAAACTGGAGACATTCCAAGTTCGAGTGGGACAGTATTTGTGCCTCAGTCGGTATCTCCTCCTCCGACACCGGAATTCACGACAAGCAACGACAACAAGCCTACTACATCCTCCTCGGGATCGACAAGATCTAAGGTATGTTTTCGTTGTGGCATTTCAGGGCACATAAGGAGAAATTGCAAGACGGAAGCCAAACGCACACCTCAAGCACCTCTTGCAATGACTACCAAAAGGCTATTCCTCGAAAATCAACTGCAATTCATTGAAGGAAAAGAGCCTTGGTAGTCACCGCTCAAGACGACATCATCAAGGAGCAGCAATTCTTCAAGCAAGACGCTCTCACCTAGGAGATCAACTTCACGATCATTACCGACGCACTCCAAAAAGGTTTGGGTGCGCAAAGGTGAAATTTTCCCTTGTCTTGCTACCAATGTTTCCTTGCATGCATATGATAGTTCGTCTTGGTATCTGGATAGCGGGTGTTCCCGTCATATGACCGGTGACAAAAACTGTTTTCAAACATTTGAGAAAAACTCCGGAGGACTTGTTGTTTTCGGAGATGGTCGGTCTTCCAAAATTGTTGGAAAGGGAACGGTAGCTATTCCAGATGGCCCGGTTCTAGATAATGTGTTATTTGTTCATGGCCTTAAGACTAACCTCATAAGCATAAGTCAACTTTGTGATAGTGGTTATTCAGTTAATTTTTCATCTGATAAATGCACTGTAACTGACAGAACCATGCTTTCTTTTTAAAGGGGGTTAGATCAGAAAACAATTGTTATGTAGTTCCTCTAAGATTTCTGAAAAATGTAACCTAGCATCTTTGAAAAATGAAACACTTTGGCATGAAAGGCTAGGTCACATAAACTTTAAGGAACTTGCTAGAATTTCGAACAAAGATGTGGTCAAGGGGGTTCCGAAACTTTCTTTTGAACAAAACCTTGTGTGTGGCGGTTGCCAAAAGGAAAACAGTCTAGGACTGCACACAAGAACTTGAACCACATAGGTACAAAACGGCCTTTGGAACTTTTGCATATGGACTTAATGGGGCCAACTCGTCAACCATCTCTGGGAGGTAAATGGTATATTTTCTTATTGGTTGATGATTTTTCTAGATATACTTGGGTAGCATTTTTAAAAGAAAAAGCTGATACCTTTGATTCTTTTCTCGAAATCTGCAATCGTATTATGACTGAAAAGAATGATAGGATTACTCGAGTTAGGAGTGATAGAGGTGGGGAATTCATAAATTCCAAATTCATTGATTTTTGCACTTCTAATGGCATTAAACATGAATTCTCTGCACCTTACACACCTCAACAAAATGGTGTAGTCGAGCGCAAAAACAGGGTCGTACAGGAAATGGCACGTGTTATGCTTCACAGCCGGAACTTACCTTTTTATTTTTGGGCTGAAGCGGTGAACACTGCTGTTTATGTTATTAATCGCGTGTATTTGCGCCCGGGGACATTGAATACACCATATGAACTTTGGTTTTGTAGAAAACCTAACATCAAATATTTTCGTATCTTTGGGAGTCGGTGTTTTATTTTACGTGATCGCGAAAATCTTGGAAAATTTGACTCTCGAAGTGACGAAGGGATTTTCTTAGGTTATTCTACAAACAGCAGAGCATATCGAGTTTTTAACTTAGAATCTAAGACGATCGTAGAATCGATAAATGTTAAGGTAGATGAAGCTTTTCACTTTGAATCTGAAAAATCTACCCTCGATATCTCTCTTGATGATGATACACCTGCTAATGCATCTTCTTCTAACAATTCTTTCGATAATAATGTTGATGCATCTAACGGTTCTTCAAGTTATCTGATGTGCAGGAATCATCTCGTGTACCTCCGTCTACTCCTCTACCTCAAACGTTACGCATCTCCAAGGATCACCCTGAATCGAACATCATTGGAGATCCACAAGAAGGAGTTAGAACACGGAGACAATTGGTTTGCGGATTTGCATGCTATGTATCTCAAATCGAACCAAAGAATGTTGATGAAGCTCTCCAAGATGACTACTGGATTAAAGCAATGCAGGAAGAGCTCCATCAATTCGAGCGAAACAAAGTCTGGGAATTAACGAAGCCTCCGAAGCAACACAATGTGATAGGTACCAAATGGATCTTCAAGAACAAGAAAAATGAAGAAGGTACTATCATCAGGAACAAAGCAAGGTTAGTTGCTCAAGGCTACTCTCAAGTAGAAGGTATAGACTTTGATGAAACTTTCGCCCCTGTAGCTAGACTCGAGTCCATTCGTATATTGTTTGCGATTGCTTGTCATTTTAAAATCAAATTATTTCAAATGGACGTTAAGAGCGCCTTTTTAAATGGGTTTTTAAATGAGGAAGTTTATGTGGCTCAACCGAAAGGTTTTGTGGATCATAAACTACCTAACCATGTTTTTCGTCTGAAAAAGGCTCTTTACGGTCTGAAACAAGCACCGCGAGCATGGTACGAAAGGTTGACAAAGCACCTTTTGGAAAAGGGCTACACTCGAGGGGGAGCTGACAGGACTCTCTTTGTGAAGCATTATCAAAACAATTTCATAGTTGCTCAAATCTATGTCGATGACATTGTTTTTGGCGCAACAAGAGATAATGATGCTTCTAAATTCGCGGAGACCATGGAAAGCGAATTTGAGATGTCCATGATGGGCGAATTGACTTATTTTCTTGGATTACAAGTTAAACAAAACGATGAAGGAATTCACTTGTGTCAATCCAAGTATGCACTGGAGTTGGTCAAAAAGTTTGATCTTGAAAATTCTAAGGATTTTCCGACTCCAATGGGAACTAGCCATAAGGGACTTGGAAGTGAATCACATAGTGAGAATGTAGACGAGAAACTGTATCGCAGTATGATTGGAAGTCTACTATATCTCACGGCTAGTCGCCCGGATATATCCTTCAGTGTTGGGATTTGTGCGAGATATCAATCAGCACCGAAGGAGGTTCACCTGAAAGCGGTGAAACGGATCATCCGATATATCAAAGGTACAATCAATTTCGGAATTTGGTATCCTATGGGAACGACTTTGGATATTGTTGGATACTCAGATGCCGATTGGGCTGGATCAGTGGATGACCGGAAAAGCACGAGTGGTGCATGCTTCTATCTTGGCCATTGCCTTGTTGCATGGCACAGTAAAAAGCAGAATTGCATAGCACTCTCGACTGCCGAAGCGGAGTACATTTCTGCAGGAAGTTGTTCAACCCAATTGATTTGGATGAAAAGCGTGTTGAGCGATTTCCGGATTTCAGCATCTTCGGTAACCATTTTATGTGACAACACTAGTGCTATTAACATTTCTAAAAACCCTGTGTTGCACTCTAGAACAAAACATATTGAACTTAGATATCATTTTCTTAGAGAGCTAGTTGAATCAAACATTCTTCAACTGTCATATATTTCAACTGAGGATCAATTAGCTGATATCTTAACAAAACCTTTGGATCAAAAACGTTTTATTCACTTGCGTAAAGCAATTGGCATGCTTTCCTTGAAATAACTCTTTTTGAAACCTTTGCTTAGGTTAGGTTTTGTTTTTGTTTTTGTTTTGTTCTTTATCTATGTTTTGTACATAGGACATTAATTGAGCATAAATCATAATTGACTTTAATTGCATCCTTTTATGCATTTAGAAATTTATTATGCTTTTGATGTCATAATATTTCAATGTTGCAATGATCATTTACGTTAATTAAACCATCTTTTAAGTGATCAAAGTCAATTTCTCTCTCAATGATCTCTTGGTATAGTCATTATCATATTTGATTGCTTAGTCGAGTATGAATGCGAGATCAATTTTTGGTTGAATACCTTATATATTAAATAATTGATAGCCAATTGAGGGGGAGTCAATGAAATGTAAAATGCTCAAAAGATGTGGAAAGAGTTACATCCCAATGAGGAGTGTGAAAACTACCACCACATGGAGAAAATGAAAGAAAGAAAAAGATACTCCATGAATGCAAAGCAAATTTTTGTTTTAAAAATGTTGATGAAATGCATATTGAAATACTTGACTCAGTCGTATTTCATGGTTGGTATAAGGTGGGATTTTTGATAAAAGATGCTCAAAGAGCCACTCCTTCAACAGATTGTCTAGATATATTATCTAACTTATCTGGGATTTCAAACATCTATTGATCTTGGTATTTCATTTTCTTTACCAAAATTGATGATTTGATAAAGGCATTACACATAAGATCAGGATAGATGTAATTGAAGTTGTTCAACTTTAAGTGTTTTAACTTTCGTAAATTTTCGTTTCATTTTTGAGTATTTTTGATAGATTTTGCATAATCTATTTCTTGTTGTATGAAACGATGATTTTTGTTTAAAGTTGACATGGTAAAGTGCTTACATACTTTTTCTGGATTTTATGGAATTTTTCTAAATTTTTCTGGAGAAAAAGTTGAAGCCGATCCGGATCGGAGTAAGTGATCCGGATCCCGAACGCAGGATTCTTCCTGCGGGTAGCCGATCCGGATCACATTCTCGATCCGATCCGGATCACGGCTAGGGTTTATAAAGAACAAAGAGGATTTGATTTCTTTTACCCTAATCTTTTGTTCTCAAGCTCTAGAGTTTCTCTCTCTAGATTTCTTGCATCTTGGAGCTTCCAAACTCAAAGTTCTTCGGATTCAAGTAAGTTTTGTTGATCAAATCTCGGTTTTTCACAGTTTTTATATTTTTTCATCAAACGTGAGTTGAAATCATGGATCTTTTTCGTTTGTGAATGGTTTTTGATCAAATTTCTTTTGAAATAAGAACTCTGGGTCAATTAGTTTTGCTTTTATGCTGGGTTTTTACCTGATTAACGAGTTTTTAGGCTTCGATTTCTAAAAATTCGGTTTTAGGGCATAAAAGAGGAATTTTTGTAAATCATGGATTGATCTATTTTTAAAATTCTTTTTGGAAAACTAATTTGATTCTTGGCTTCTCTACATGATTATGATTGTCTAGGTACAATGTTTCAAATTTTTCAAAATTGACGATTTTTCATGTGTTCTTGAGTTGGTTTTCACAGGACACCTTTTAAACTCAAAGCACTGTTCAATGGCATTCTCTGGATCATTCTTCTACTGGTTGCTATGGTACATACTCGAGCCACGAACAAATTAAAGCGAGCTAAGAAAACACAACAAAAGGGTGAGTTTGTTGAGGTCAGTGACACAGAAGTGGATTGTAATGAGGTAGATTGGGCTGCATTGACAGATGATGATGATGATTCTTTGCCTGAACAAAAGACATCTGGTAGTTCAAAAGGAAAGGCACCCTTGGACACAGGGAAAGCTCCTATGTCTGCACCAACTATCTCTGTGAAACGGAAACGACTTGCTCGACGTTTTGGACTAAGACAAGACACTAATGTTGACACACCAATAGCTCCTGACTCTCCGCCACGTGTTGAAGAAGTATTCGTTAACACTGATCGTCTTAGAGCTTTTGCACATCGCGAATGCATTGGCGAAAGGCACGTAACATTGAGGCTCTACGAGGTCACTCCCCTGAATTTGGTGTTTTGATTGAACAAGCAAACCTTATTCAAGTATGTCGTTTCCCAGAAACTCTTGGCTACTGTTTGCATCATGTGAGGACCTTCTATACTAATGCACGGCATCTTCGAGAGTTTGAGAACGGTCCTATGGAGTTCTACACGAATATCCAAGGCACAAGGTTTAAGATCACTCCACAATTGATTGGCGAGGTTTTGGGAATGGAAGCCAGCAAGACAGGAGTTCACTACTTGAAGGGGGTAAATTTGACAAACACATTATGGCGAAAAGTTATAGAGGGAATTTGTCTCGAGGGAACACAATCAACCGAAAAATCTGTTCGATCTAAAGAACTTCGTCTTGAATATCGCTTCTTAAACTTCATCACATGTTACAACATACTTCCAAACATGCAGACGAAGGTTGTGAGATGGGATCGGTTGTTGTTTTTGTATCTCATAGGACATCCATCAGAGGCAAAGGCATTGAATATGAACATTCCGTACATTCTGGAATAGAATGGCGCGATATGTTGAGCATCCTCATCCCACTGAGAGACTTCCATTTCCATTGATTATAATGAGGATTTTAAAGAAATTTCAGGTTGACATTACTTCAACAACTTATCATCAATGTCTGAGCATGATAGATGAGTCAACCATTGTCAAATCCCTTCACAAGTTGCCACATGTCACTCCAGCTCCTGCATCTGGAACGAAGCCCGGTACAAGCACTGCTGCATCACCATCTCGACAAGCACCTGGCACAGATGATGAAGCATCACTAACATCGATTTTCAAGGAACAACAGCGACTATCTGTTAAGCAAGAACAAATTTTGAGGGAGCAACAAAGAATTTCGAATGAGCTTGAAATCGTCACAGCAGCTCATATTACCATAACCAAAAGGGTCAATTCAATGACCAAGCGGGTAAAGAAGATGTTCTATAAAATGGGTTGCACAAGCTCTGAAGACTCGGATTCTGATGAATGATCACTTTTTGACTGATTTATCTTTCTTTTTTTTCTTTGTGCAGGATTTTAGGTTTTAGTTTTTTGTTAATTTCTTAGTTTAGTTCTTAGGTTTTTCATGTTAATACAACTTTTAACTCTCCTTACATTTGTAGCTTTTGCTACGTTTTGGCTTTGTTTTGTGACAAAAAGGGGGAGAGAGTTAGAGAGAACTTTGAACAATGAATGATGTGAACAATGAATGATGTGAATTGTGAATATCAAGGTAAGTATGACTTCAACTCAACTTTGGTTTTTCTCTTGTGATTTGTTGCATGCCTCTATACTAACTATTCGACTAACTATTTGGGCATGTAATATGACTAACAAGTTGATGTTGGACTAACAGTTTGTGACATTTGGTTTTGAATGCTTAGAAGATATGTTGGTTTTAACTATGATTCTCTTACATATCTGAATTCTTCAAATGTCATGATGAGAATAAACTCTATCTCTGTACTTGGTTTTGTATGTTTCAATTCTTGAGGTATCTAACGATTTGTTTGTCAAGAATGTTTCTTTGTGCAGAGATTACAGATGTCTAAGTCTAGAGTCTGTTTTAGGAGTTTATCTCATGTTTTTAATTTTTGGATCTCTTTTGTAAATTTTTGTTGTATGGTGATAGCAACAAAAATATCTTTTTGAATTTTCTTTTGTGGATTTGTGTTTTGTCACGAAACCGCCAAAGGGGGAGATTGTTACGGAATTTGAGTTGGCGTATTTCGTGAAAGTATTAAGTCTTGAAGATTGAAGATGAAAGAACTTTGGATCATATACCTCAATCTCAAGAAAGAAGAATTCAAAAGGATCAGGTACGTTTAACTAAAGATTTTGATGATCCGAATACTTCTTATAGTGTAGAAACACCTGGAAGAGGTTTTATTGCATAAACATCAAAAACTGGACATGGGACATGTTCAGGATCCGGATCGTGCTCGGCAATCCGGATCCCGAAGGGTGTTTGTTCATTGGCAATTTCAATCCGGATCCTAGACCATCACGATCCGGATCCCGAACATGAATGTTTGGTGAACTGTATGAACGATCCGGATCGGACTTTACGATCCGGATCCCGAACATGGATTTTCTGGAAATCGTCTTTTTGCTTCTGCGATCCGGATCGCCTAATCCAATCCGGATCGCCGTCCGTAAAATTTCCAGAAAAGGTTTGTTTTTGATCCGTATATTCTTCCAATGGTTTCTAACCTATAAATAGACCCTAATTATTTTTCTAGGGCATCCATATAGAGCCGTCATAATCAAATATCAGCCGAACGGAAAAATCCACATATAGAGAAGAAAGGAAATCAATAGATTTATTCTATGTTTCTTCATCTATATTGATTGATTTGATTCTAGGTTTTCCATACTCACATTTTGAGTAGAATCAAATCAATGAATACTTAGATGGTATTTCCGATCTATTTTAATCTAAGTATTCGGCGGATCATCACCACCCAAACAAACAACGATTTACCCTAAATCGGCGCGTGGACTCGCGTGGCCTTGTGGATTCAAGGTGCAACTACGTTCGTGGATTCGAAGCGTGTATTGGGTGAAGACCGTGGATTCGGTCGGACGTCGTGGACTCGACGTTGGACGCTGTGGATTCAGCGTTGGGCGCGGATCGTGGATTCGAGAAGCGTCGTGGAGCGAGCGGAGAAGATCTACTAGGAGCGTATGGTAAGAGGTTGAGTCGTCTGTGAGTACGTTATATCACCTTGTACGTGTTTAATTCTAGTGGATTTCGCCGTGTTATCGGTCCCGTGGTTTTTTACTCCGGTTTGGAGTTTTTCCACGTAAAAATCTTGCGTGTTCATTTATTTTTCCGCATTGGGTTTTATAGCGCAACGATTTTTGAGTGTTTATTGTTTACACCTATTCACCCCCCTCTAGGTGTTTTTTCCCCTATTTAGATCCAATTACTTATAACCCAACAAAGGTTGGGCCCAACGACCTGTGGGAAAGTTACATCCACTTCCCATTCCGCAATGGAAGTGGGAATGGATCACCATGGACTTTGTCACATTGCTTCCACGATCGCAACTTGGGCATGATGCGATTTGGGTCGTGGTCGATAGGTTGATAAAGTTGTCACATTTCCTGCCTATTCAACTACTTGGTCACGGGAGCGCCTAGCTCAGTTGTACATCGATGAGATTGTGAGACTTCATGGGGTACCGGTTATGATTACCTCGGACAGAGATACACGCTTGATGTCAAACTTTTGGAAAAGTCTCAACAGCCACGTGGGGAACTAGAGTCGATGATGAAGGAGCGTATCCGGATTTGTTCGCAAGGGACTCGAGTTAAGTTTCGCAGACGAAACTTTTTCTAAGGGGGGAGTGATGTAGTGTCCACGGTTTTTCGTTCAAGTCACCTTCGAAACTTACGGTATTTTCATTGTATTTTTATTACCTTGTTTTGGTCAGATGGTTATTCTCCTTGTAGGGTTCGAAAAACGGAGCACGGCGGTGCGAACGACTCTAAATTCCGGTGAGCGAAACTCCCGTTATCTTCTTCCTAAGTTGCTTTGTGCAAAGGTTAAGAATGCTCATGTCGGTTGTAGGCGCTTTAAAATTCGTGCCAATTGGAGGCGATTTTCGAATGGTGTAAAAGACGAATTGAGGAATATTTGGTATTAATTACAAAAGATCGAGATTGTTAGAATAAGGTAAGGGTTGTTGGGAAATTTAAGAAAGTAGTTATTATTGTTGCGGACTTCTTATAAATAAAGGGTTCGGGCAATGGTTTCTACTTTACACATTCAAAGAGAAAATAGAACCCTAATTGTTCGAATCATAACAAGAAAGATCTTCGTCTTCTTTCCTCGAAGGCTTCGTCGGACACGGGAGTAGGGATCGGCTTCTTGTTAGAGCACCGGACGAGGGAACGGTGGACCGACGGGGGAAATCGGAAAGCGGAGGGAGGAGCCGGCGTTGTACCGTTACCTTCTCCGACCCAAAGGTGCGTCGTGGTGGTTTTTGATGTTTCTTATGGATTTTAGATGGTGTTTTCATGGATCTTGGTGGGTTCTTTTGGGCGTTGGTAATGTCGGATGTCGCGCGATTTGATTTGAGTATTGTGTTAAACGGGAGGCCGCCACCACCGTCGGATTAGACGGGAGGCCGCCGCCGCCGTTAGATGTAACGGGAAGCCGCCGCCGCCATTGTTAAACGGGAGGCCGCCTGTAGTGACCCGACCCTCCGGGGTACTTTTGAACTCACATGTAATCGCTTAGGCCTTAAGCGGAATAAAATTATTTAATTTTCAAAAGTCGGCCGGGACAAGTGTGTATATTTTCCTGCGATAGAGCGCGAAAAACGATGACCGACGGTGCGATCGGATTCGAAATCCGATGCCGGGATCTCCCGGAACGGGACCCTTAGCGATGCGGTAGTTAGTCGCGCATCGGAAACCGTGCAAAATATCTTGCACCCGTTAGAGATAAGGTGGGTTATCCCGTAAGGATAATTAATCAATTAATTAATTATCCGGTGACGGAATTTAAATCCTCCTACGTACGAATTAATTGTGGGATTTAAATTGGTGGGATTTTATCTCATAGATTGGAAAGGGATAAAAATCAGGATATTTAAACTAAAGGATTTAAATTATGGGATTTTATCTCACGGATTGAATAAGAGATAAAATCCGGATATTTAAATTGGGGATTTATTTCCCATGATTATTTAATTAAGGTGATTAAATAATCGGTGACCGGGATTTGGATAATAGAGGTTTAAATATCCGGGTAATTAGAATCCAACTGGGAATTTGATTTCCCAAGATTATTTGATAAAGGTGATCAAATAATCGGTGGTCAGGATTTAAAGGTAAGAAATATCCCGTCGTCGGATATTTTCTTGAGAAACAGAAACGGGGAATTATAGGTTCCTACGTACGTAAATAAAATTAACGATTAAATTTGGGAATTGACGGTGAGGATAATAATTAAACGATTAACTAAATAGGGTTATCGGTGGGGATTAATTAATTAGCGAATTAATTAATCGGATCAAAATACCCGGAAAGGGAATTTTGACGGTGCGGGTTTACAAATTGGATATATCCAAAATAGGGGTTATTTATTTCCCCGCTTACCGAGCGAAACCCTATTTTATTTCTCCGCCTCCCCAAACCTCTTTTTCGTACGTACCGAAACCCCAACCAGTGAAAAAGAAAGAAAAGAACCGTAACCGGAGGAAGGAGAAGGAAAGAAGGAGGGAGCCGATCGTCCTAAACGCCGATCCAAAGGCTAGAAACGCGACCGGACACCTTCCCGACGATCTCCGATAGGTAAAATAATTTTTAATAACTTTCTGGATTTTCCTAGCGTAGTTTGGTAAAATTCTAGAGTTCCTCCGCCACCCCCGTCACCGCCGCCGTCATCATAATTTTGTTGGGCGGACGGAACGGGCAAAGAGGCGCGCGGTGCCACCGGGGCATCGCGCGAGGAAGAAGGGGGAACGCACGCGGATGACCGGGCTCCGCCGCAGGCGGGGACGGCGCCGCGCGGGTCGCACCCACGCGGGCGCCGCGCGGACACCGCGCGGCCGCCGCGTGGGCGGCCCCGCGCGGGCACCGCGCGGGCTGCCGCACGGGCACCCGCGCGGGGTGCCGCGCGGGCACCCGCGCGGGGCGCCGCGCGGGCGGCCCCGCGCAGGCGCCGCGCGGGCACCCGCGCGGGGTGCCCCGCGGGCACCCGCGCGGGCGGCCCCGCGCGGGGTGCCGCGCGGGCACCCGCGCGGGGTGCCGCGCGGGCGGCCCCCGCGCGGGCGCCGCGCGGGCACCCGCGCGGGGTGCCGCGCGGGCGGCCCCGCGCGGGCGCCGCGCGGGCACCGCGCGGGCGCCGCGCGGGCGACCCCGCACGGGCGCCGCACGGGCCCGTGCCCGTGCGGGCACCGTGCGGGGCACTTTGCGCGCACCGCCCGCGGGGCCGCGCCGCGCGCGGCTCCGACGGGCGGCGACGGTTGCGCAAGGGGGGTTCCATGGGCAGCGGGACGGTGCCGGACTTTATTATAATATAAGTGGGGTGTTTTCTGTTACGGTATTTAGTATGTTTCTGACCTTAGTGTCCGTGCGGGCTTTTTATAGGTCCAGGTGCGCAGCGGGAGAGTGCGAAGGGCTCGGGTGACCCGTCTTCTCTCCAACAAGGTGGGTACGGTTGCGATGTGTGCAACCGGTGCTGTAAGTGCATCTATGTCATTAAAAATATTCTTTAATTTACCTAACAAAGTAGATGGACAGTTAACCTTTCTTTTAATTGATAAATATCTGATAAATTAAGCGGCTGCGGTCGCGGTGCTCATTACACGCCATTCTTGGCAATCCGGTTTCGGATGCTGCACGTACACTGGCGGATCGGGCCACCGCATGGTGTACTTTTCCGGAAAAGTGGTCTTTTTGACCCGTGTGCCTCACAAAGGGGTGGGTGCCGTGAGGACCTCTTCACGGCTGCTATAGGGGTCGCACTAGCCCCGTGAAGTGGTTATAGCATCAAAAAGGTGTTGTGCACGAGGGGGGACTTTAGTCTCCCCGACAGGTACTCTGGGGTCGGTGCCCAATTTAATTAACAATTAATCCGGGGTTGGTGCCCGGTTTAATATATGCACAGGGGTTTAACGAAAGGTTACGGTGTACTCGGTGTATTCGGTTCGTTCTTCCTTTCTTAATATTATTAGACATCTACTTTGTTTGTCACTGACGTTACCCACTCCGTGACAGGTTTCCCTAGGTGCGTTAGCCGGGACGGCGGTGGGACTGCGACGTGAGGATCGTAGTCGGACTCTTGGTTATCGTATATATAACTCATTTCCTCTTTAGGTTACTTTTAATTTCGCTTGTGGATTACTTTACATGTGGGCATGTTTTAGTTAGCACTGTGGATGAGATGTGGCTTTATGTGATACTTTTAGTAGTGTTTTTAATTGCGGCATGTTTTATGATGAGATAAAGGTTTGCGAAAACGTTTTCTAAAAAGAGGTGCCGTGTGGGCACGGATTTTACAACTCTGGGTTTTATCCTTTCCAAACATTGAAGCCGCTCAAATGACATGCTTTAGTTAAACGATTTAACTCTGAATATGGTGTATGTCTACTGTATGGTTGTTGGTTGGTGTGTGTTGTATGATTATTGTGATTGAATGAAATGATGTAAATGAGACGCCGTGCATATACAAAGGAGACTCTGTCCGCGGACAGAGTGAATTTGTGTATGTGGCGGTCTGGCACGCACCGGGGTTGAAGTTAAGTTACCTTATTAAAAGAAAAAAAAAAATAGGCACGTTTTTCCGCTTCAAAAGACTCAAAAACCCCCGGGGGCGTGACAGATTAAATGGTATCAGAGAAATACAACCACAACCATAGTAGACGTGTTTGTGTCCACAGTGCTAGGAGCCACAAGCAAGTTGGAAATGAGATAACCAAGGTATAGGTGTAGTACGTGAGAGTACGGGGAAATGGGGACGTAACATAGGTGAATTCGTGAAACGGTGTGCTAGGGTTGTAACCATAGGATTGACACGGTTTCTTTGTCTACAGCAGCCGACGGCCAGTGTTCGGCCACCCAGTACTAATCGTTTCGTGACAAGCAGATGGATCCCGCAGCGGCAGCCAACCGTTTACTCCTGAACCAGCTGCGTGATATCGCAGGACACATGCTGACCCTTACGGAGCGACTGGGTCTACTGATCCGAGATTTTGAGGGCGCTGACCACGCCCAGCGGGGCGCCAGGACCGATATCCGTTGGGGAAGGCCGCCAGCAGAGTTCCCCACCTTCAACGAGGCAGTAATGTAGCCCTGCGAGCAGAGCAGGAATTAGCCGAGCGCGCGCGCGAGAAAGGGTTGCCTATCCGGGTCCGACGGAGGGCCGGCACCCAAGCGCCCGAGGGCGGAAAGCGATTTCGTGAGAACGGCGAGAGCGGTACCAAACGCCCGAGGACGGAGAGCGACTTTGAAAGGATGGCGAGGGCGGAACCCAGACCGCTTGGGAGACCTTGCCCTATTTGCGTAGGAACGCACCAGGTGACAGAATGTCCGTGGAGGTATGATCATTGCTATCGGTGTGGCAGGCCGGGCCATAACCGATACGACTGCCCTTGGAAACCAGGGGTCACCAGACCCCCGGCGCCGCGAGCAAGGGGGACGGAGAGGACTGCTACACCCGCTCCCAAGGGGACCCCGCCCAAGAAAACCGAGGAAGGGGACCACCAAAGGGGGCGCGAAAGGAGGGACAGGCTCCAGCGGAGGACGCGAGACCATCCCCAGGGACCATGCGTGATCTGCCAGGGTGCTCACCGGTAGCGGAGTGCACATGGAGGCATCATTATTGCAACCACTGCGGGTTGCCGGATCACACTCGTGACGCTTGCCCCCAGAGGGCCGCCGCCGCCGCCCCTACGCCACCACCACAGAAGGAACCAGACAGCGCTGCGGTTCCCGTTCAGCCAAGGGATCCGCCCGACAACCGGGAACCCTCAGATCCATCAGACCCCTCGGACCCCTCAGATTCTTCGGACGTTAAATTCCTCCCCAGCACGCCGTACGACGCTGGCCCAGGGACTGCGGGCGGACTCCCCGGGACACTGCGGCAGGGGATGCGGCGTCCCAGACTTAGTGACAGCAGGTGATTACCGTTCGATCTTTTATTCTTCTCCCTTCCTACAGCCGACTACACCCTAGCCAGATACGCTTGTTAGACTCTCTCTCTCTTCCCCCCCCCACTAGGATCAGTAGGCGTTAGGCGAAACCTTCCCCGGCCAAAGCGCGTGGGCGGTTTCGAAGTTTAGAAAATCCGGTGGGTCCGGGGCCCATAGAGGGCTACGCAGGGAATAAATAGGATTCGCCCTATGCCTTGCAACCGGAAACCCGATGGGCTGTCATGCAGCACGGGGCCGCTCCCCAGACCAGGTTCAGCGGTCCCGTGGTAAGGAAATTGATGGAGGGCGGGTGCGTAGCCTATCTGGCCTCGGTAGATCTAACCACCCGACCCGTCCCCTCACCCACAGAAATTCCCGTGGTAAGGGAATTCCCGGACGTATTTCCGGCGGAGCTACCGGGAATGCCGCCGGAACGAGAGGTTGACTTTCCAATTGAACTGCTCCCCGGCACCAAGCCCATCACCAAGGCACCGTACAGGATGGCCTTCGCGGAGCTGAAGGAACTCAAGGCACAGTTGGAGGACCTTCTGGACAAAGGTTTCATCAGACCAAGCGCGTCACCTTGGGGCGCGCCCGTCCTGTTTGTGAGAAAGAAGGACGGAAGTCTCCGGTTGTGCATCGACTACCGGGAGATAAATAAGGCGACGATCAAGAACAAGTACCCCCTGCCAAGGATCGACGACCTCTTTGACCAGTTACGGGGGGCGACGGTGTTCTCAAAATTGACCTGCAGTCGGGCTATCATCAGGTCCGGGTCAAGGGGGAGGACATCCCCAAAACGGCTTTCCGTACTCGCTATGGCCATTACGAGTTTACGGTAATGCCGTTCGGGCTCACAAATGCCCCGGCGGTGTTTATGGACATGATGAACAGGGTATTCAAACCCTTCCTGGATCTGTTCGTGGTGGTCTTCATCGACGATATCCTCATCTACTCGCGTACCGATGAGGAACATGAAGAACACCTGCGCACAGTCCTCCAGACCCTACGGGAACAGAAACTCTACGCCAAACTCAAAAAGTGTGAGTTTTGGCTCCGAGAGGTCGGGTTCTTGGGGCACGTAATCTCGGCGGCTGGAGTCGCGGTGGATCCGAAGAAGATAGATTCGGTGACGGACTGGCCCCGACCGACCACGGTGACGGAAATTCGAAGCTTCCTTGGATTAGCCGGGTATTACCGGCGCTTCGTGGAGGGCTTCTCCAAGATAGCCACCCCCTTAACCCGCTTGACAAGGAAGGGGGAAAAGTTCATCTGGACGGACAAGTGCCAGAAAAGCTTCGAGGAGCTCAAGGATAGGTTGACGCGAGCTCCGATTCTCGCCCTGCCAGAGCCTGGGGAGGATTACGAAGTGTATTGCGACGCGTCGCGAAATGGATTGGGTGGAGTACTCATGCAACGGGGAAAGGTCATAGCCTATGCATCAAGGCAGCTCAAGGAGTACGAGCGGAATTACCCCGTGCATGATTTGGAACTCGCAGCGGTGGTGTTTGTCCTCAAGCTTTGGAGGCACTACCTGTATGGGGCACACTGCAATGTGTACTCAGATCATAAGAGCCTCAAGTACCTTTTCACCCAAAGGGAGCTAAATCTGCGACAAAGGCGGTGGCTGGAGCTATTAAAGGATTACGATCTTAACGATCCACTACCACCCGGGAAAGGCCAACGTGGTGGCCGACGCCCTGAGTCGCAAAGGGCAGGCCGCGGAAGCGGATGTAAGCGCCATTACGCAGCAGGATAGTCTAATTGCGGAATTCTCGCGATTGAGACTAGAGGTGGTACCCGCAGGGACAGTCGCCCAACTTCTGACACTGGTGGTCAGACCTACTTGCTGGACAGGATTCTCGAAGGCCAATCGACTGATGATCAGCTCCAGCTGGTGCGGAGTAGAATAACCGCCGACCAGGAGGGCGACTTTACAGTGGACTCCGACGGCACGATACGATTTCGCGGACGAATCTGCGTGCCGGATCTACCGGAACTCAAGGAGGAGATCCTACGGGAGGCGCATACCGCCCCGTATGCGGCGCATCCCGGGGGAACCAAGATGTACAAGGACGTCAAGCAAACCTTCTGGTGGCCGAAAATGAAGGGAGACGTGACGCGATTTGTGGCACACTGCCTGGTGTGCCAACGGGTGAAGGCCGAACACCAACGGCCGGCGGGAAAATTGCAACCTTTACCGGTGCCCGAGTGGAAATGGGACATGATTACCATGGATTTTGTGACCGGTTTCCCGAGATCGCCACAGGGACACGATGCGATATGGGTGATCGTGGACCGTTTGACGAAATCGGCCCACTTTTTGCCCATACACACGACGTGGACCCGGGAACGACTGGCGCAAACGTACCTCGATGAGATAGTGAGGTTGCACGGTGTACCGACATCCATCACGTCGGACAGAGACACACGTTTTGTGTCGAACTTTTGGCGAAGTTTGCAACAAGCGATGGGAACCAAGTTGCACTTCAGCACAGCTTTTCACCCGCAAACCGATGGGCAATCGGAGCGGGTGATACAGATCGTGGAAGACATGCTTCGAGCATGCGTTCTGGACTTGGGCGAAGGGTGGGCACGGTGTTTGCCCCTGGTAGAATTTGCCTACAATAACAGTTACCAGGCCAGTATTCAGATGGCGCCGTACGAGGCGCTGTACGGACGCCGCTGTCGGTCTCCAATTTGCTGGGACGACTTAGGTGAGCGAAAGTTCTTGGGCCCAGATCTGGTGGAGGAGACCGAAGCAAAGGTGCGTTGATTAAACAAAGGCTGCTGACCGCCCAAAGCAGACAGAAAAGCTATGCAGATAACAGACGCCGAGACTTAGAATTCATGGTGGGCGAGCACGTTCTGCTCCGGGTTTCACCCTCCAAAGGAAACCGGCGTTTCGGCATAAAGGGAAAGCTAAGCCCAAGGTACGTGGGACCGTTCGAAATCCTGGAGCGCGTAGGACCGGTGGCATACCGCTTGGCCCTGCCGCCGAATCTCGAACGAGTCCACAATGTCTTCCACGTTTCGATGCTCCGAAAATACCTGGCAGACCCCTCTCATGCCTTGGATGCCTCCACCATCGAGTTGCGGGAGGACTTGAGCGTCGAGGAGACGCCGGTGCGGATTTTGGCAAGAGAGGACAAGAAGTTGCGCAACCGAACGATTCCCTATGTGAAGGTCCAATGGAGCAACCACGAAGAACGCGAGGCGACGTGGGAATTGGAATCAAAGATGAGGGAGTGTTTTCCCGAGTTATTTTAGGGAGGTTTGGGTTTAAGTTTCGGGACGAAACTTTTTATAAAGTGTGAGTGGTGTAGTGACCCGACCCTTCGGGGTATTTTTGAACTCACATGTAATCGCTTAGGCCTTAAGCGGAATAAAATTATTTAATTTTCAAAAGTCGGCCGGGACAAGTGTGTATATTTTCCTGCGATAGAGCGCGAAAAACGATGACCGACGGTGCGATCGGATTCGAAATCCGATGCCGGGATCTCCCGGAACGGGACCCTTAGCGATGCGGTAGTTAGTCGCGCATCGGAAACCGTGCAAAATATCTTGCACCCGTTAGAGATAAGGTGGGTTATCTCGTAAGGATAATTAATTAATTAATTAATTATCCGGTGACGGAATTTAAATCCTCCTACGTACAATTAATTGTGGGATTTAAATGGGTGGGATTTTATCTCATAGATTGGAAAGGGATAAAAATCAGGATATTTAAACTAAAGGATTTAAATTATGGGATTTTATCTCACGGATTGAATAAGAGATAAAATCCGGATATTTAAATTGGGGATTTATTTCCCATGATTATTTAATTAAGGTGATTAAATAATCGGTGACCGGGATTTGGATAATAGAGGTTTAAATATCCGGGTAATTAGAATCCAACTGGGAATTTGATTTCCCAAGATTATTTGATAAAGGTGATCAAATAATCGGTGGTCAGGATTTAAAGGTAAGAAATATCCCGTCGTCGGATATTTTCTTGAGAAACAGAAACGGGGAATTATAGGTTCCTACGTACGTAAATAAAATTAACGATTAAATTTGGGAAATGACGGTGGGGATAATAATAAACGATTAACTAAATAGGGTTATCGGTGGGGATTAATTAATTAGCGAATTAATTAATCGGATCAAAATACCCGGAAAGGGAATTTTGACGGTGCGGGTTTACAAATTGGATATATCCAAAATAGGGGTTATTTATTTCCCCGCTTACCGAGCGAAACCCTATTTTATTTCTCCGCCTCCCCAAACCCTCTTTTTTCGTACGTACCGAAACCCCCAACCAGTGAAAAAGAAAGAAAAGAACCGTAACCGGAGGAAGGAGAAGGAAGAAGGAGGGAGCCGATCGTCCTAAACGCCGATCCAAAGGCTAGAAACGCGACCGGACACCTTCCCGACGATCTCCGATAGGTAAAATAATTTTTAATAATTTTCTGGATTTTTCCTAGCGTAGTTTGGTAAAATTCTAGAGTTCCTCCGCCACCCCGTCACCGCCGCCGTCATCATAATTTTGTTGGGCGGACGGAACGGGCAAAGAGGCGCGCGGTGCCACCGGGGCATCGCGCGAGGAAGAAGGGGGAACGCACGCGGATGACCGGGCTCCGCCGCAGGCGGGGACGGCGCCGCGCGGGTCGCACCCACGCGGGCGCCGCGCGGACACCGCGCGGCCGCCGCGTGGGCGGCCCCGCGCGGGCACCGCGCGGGCTGCCGCGCGGGCACCCGCGCGGGGTGCCGCGCGGGCACCCGCGCGGGGCGCCGCGCGGGCGGCCCCGCGCAGGCGCCGCGCGGGCACCCGCGCGGGGTGCCCCGCGGGCACCCGCGCGGGCGGCCCCGCGCGGGGTGCCGCGCGGGCACCCGCGCGGGGTGCCGCGCGGGCGGCCCCGCGCGGGCGCCGCGCGGGCGCCGCGCGGGCGACCCCGCACGGGCGCCGGGGCACGGGCCCGTGCCCGTGCGGGCACCGTGCGGGGCACTTTGCGCGCACCGCCCGCGGGGCCGCGCCGCGCGCGGCTCCGACGGGCGGCGACGGTTGCGCAAGGGGGGTTCCATGGGCAGCGGGACGGTGCCGGACTTTATTATAATATAAGTGGGGTGTTTTCTGTTACGGTATTTAGTATAGTTTCTGACCTTAGTGTCCGTGCGGGCTTTTTATAGGTCCAGGTGCGCAGCGGGAGAGTGCGAAGGGCTCGGGTGACCCGTCTTCTCTCCAACAAGGTGGGTACGGTTGCGATGTGTGCAACCGGTGCTGTAAGTGCATCTATGTCATTAAAAATATTCTTTAATTTACCTAACAAAGTAGATGGACAGTTAACCTTTCTTTTAATTGATAAATATCTGATAAATTAAGCGGCTGCGGTCGCGGTGCTCATTACACGCCATTCTTGGCAATCCGGTTTCGGATGCTGCACGTACACTGGCGGATCGGGCCACCGCATGGTGTACTTTTCCGGAAAAGTGGTCTTTTTGACCCGTGTGCCTCACAAAGGGGTGGGTGCCGTGAGGACCTCTTCACGGCTGCTATAGGGGTCGCACTAGCCCCGTGAAGTGGTTATAGCATCAAAAAGGTGTTGTGCACGAGGGGGGACTTTAGTCTCCCCGACAGGTACTCTGGGGTCGGTGCCCAATTTAATTAACAATTAATCCGGGGTTGGTGCCCGGTTTAATATATGCACAGGGGTTTAACGAAAGGTTACGGTGTACTCGGTGTATTCGGTTCGTTCTTCCTTTCTTAATATTATTAGACATCTACTTTGTTTGTCACTGACGTTACCCACTCCGTGACAGGTTTCCCTAGGTGCGTTAGCCGGGACGGCGGTGGGACTGCGACGTGAGGATCGTAGTCGGACTCTTGGTTATCGTATATATAACTCATTTCCTCTTTAGGTTACTTTTAATTTCGCTTGTGGATTACTTTACATGTGGGCATGTTTTAGTTAGCACTGTGGATGAGATGTGGCTTTATGTGATACTTTTAGTAGTGTTTTTAATTGCGGCATGTTTTATGATGAGATAAAGGTTTGCGAAAACGTTTTCTAAAAAGAGGTGCCGTGTGGGCACGGATTTTACAACTCTGGGTTTTATCCTTTCCAAACATTGAAGCCGCTCAAATGACATGCTTTAGTTAAACGATTTAACTCTGAATATGGTGTATGTCTACTGTATGGTTGTTGGTTGGTGTGTGTTGTATGATTATTGTGATTGAATGAAATGATGTAAATGAGACGCCGTGCATATACAAAGGAGACTCTGTCCGCGGACAGAGTGAATTTGTGTATGTGGCGGTCTGGCACGCACCGGGGTTGAAGTTAAGTTACCTTATTAAAAGAAAAAAAAAAAATAGGCATGTTTTTCCGCTTCAAAAGACTCAAAAACCCCCGGGGGCGTGACACCGCCGCCGTTGTCATCATGTTCGCGGGTTCGTCGCCACAATAGGGGTGGTCGCGGAGTCGCCGCCGGAGCCGCGGAAGGCAATGGGCAAACGAAATCATAAAAAAGAGTGGTTTACTATTCATTCGGCCTGGCCCATCAAGCGCGGTCCACGCCCCAGGCGTCCACCTGGCGTAGGCGAGCGAGGCCGAAGGAGCGAACCCGGTGCACCGCAGGCGTATTCCGGTCTGTTAAGGATTTTGTGTTGGCGTATTTCGTGAAGTGTTTTAAGTCTTGAAGATTGAAGATGAAGAATTGTGGATCATATATATCAATCTTAAGAAGAATGAATTCAAAATAATCAGGTACGTTTAACTAAATAATTTTGGTGATCCGAATACATTCTTGTAGTTTAGAAACACTTGGAAAATTTTTCATTGCATAAAAATAAAAAAACTGGACAAGTTGGATGTTCAGGATCCAGATCAGACCATTCCAGTCCGGACCCCGAACATAGTTTAGTTCATGCGGAATTCCTGTCCGGAACAGTCTCTGCTCAGTCCGGACCCCGAACTATGTGTTTGCTGAAATCGCATGAACAGTCCGGATCAGGGAATTCCAGTCCGGACCCCGAACTTGTTTTTCTGGAAAAGCTCCGTCTAAAGACGACAGTCCGGATCAGATTTAATCCAGTCCGGACCGCCGAGCGGAAAATTCTAGATAAGGTAGTTTTTGATTCTTATCTCTTTCAAAGGTTTCTAACCTATAAATAAACCCTAATTTCACATCTAGGGTAACCGAATGAAACCGGAGAAAATATAAAAATCCATATATATAGAGAAGAAAGAAAAATATGATCTAATCTATGTTTCTTCGTCTATATTATTCAATTTGATTCTAGGGTTTCCAAACTCATATTTCTTGTAGACTCAAATTGAAGAATACTTAGATGGTAATTTCTTATCTATCTTTGATCTAAGTATTCGGCGGATTATCATCACCAGGAAAACAACAATTTTCCTAAAAATCGACGCGTGGATTCGCATGGCCTTGTGGATTCAAGGTGCTACCGCTCTCGTGGATTCGGAGCGAGGTACGTTCGTGTGATCGATACGTACTACATTGGTGAAGACCGTGGATTCGGATAGACGTCGTGGTTTCGACGTTGGACGTTGTGGATTCGGCGTTGGATGCAAATCGTGGATTCGAGGAGCGTTGTGGAGCGAGCGGAAAGATCTACTTGGAGCGTATGGAAAAGGTTGAGTCGTAGGGTTACGGTAAATCACCTTGTACGTGTTTAATCTTAGTGGATTTCGCCGTGTTATCGGTCCCATGATTTTTTACTCCTGTGATGGAGTTTTCCACGTAAATCTTGCGTACTTTATTTATTTTTCGCATTGGGTTATTTTTTTACGCAACGATTTGGTGTGTTTATTGTTTACACCTATTCACCGCCGCCCCCCCTCCCCTCTAGGTGGTTTTTTTCCTATTCAGATCCATATTAACATAACCCACAAGTGGTATCAGAGCGGGAATAGGGTTGTAAATAATGGTTGAAGGTGGACACATCAATAGACCACCGTTCTTCGATAGAACAAATTATGCATGTTGGAAAGTACGCATGAGAGCGTTTTTAATTTCCATCGATGAACGGATTTGGCAATCAATTGAGTTTGGATGGTCATATCCTACTGAGATTATTGTCGATGTTGTCACCATTAAACCTAGGTCGAAGTGGACTAAAAAACAAATTGATGCTTCTTTTTACAACGGCAAGGGAATTAATGCCTTATTCAATGCCTTGTCTCAAACTGAGTTCTCTCGTGTCTCGGCATGTGAGACCGCGAAAGAAATCTGGAATACTCTACAAGTTACACATGAGGGTACAAGTTTAGTGAAGATTCAAAAACTGCAAATGGTTAGGAGCAAGTTTGACTCTATTCATAAGGCAGAAAACGAATCGTTCACAGATTATTATACACGATTGCAAGATATCGTTAATACATGTGCTAACTTGGGAGAGAAAATTCTAGAATCTAAAGTTGTAAGAAAGATTTTGAGAACTCTTCCTGAAAGATTTCGCCCTAAGGTCGCAGCCATTGAAATAGTAAAACACCCGGACGAAATCAAGGTAGAAGAATTAGTTGGTGCACTTCAAACTTATGAAATGACTTTTCCTACTAACTATTCTTCTGGAAAGCCTTTCTCTTCTTCTAAGTCTTCAGGTTTTGCATTGAAATCAACAAAAGAAGAAGACGCGGATTCATCCTCCTCAGACGCTGATGATAATCTATCCATGGAGGATTTCGAGAAACAGATTGCATTCTTGACAAGAAAATTTCGCCGAAGCTTTCGAAGGGGAAATTCAAGCAAACCATCATCCTTCGTTAAGTTAAAGAAAGGCAAAGGAAATTCAAGCTTTAAATCAAGAAAGCAAGAGGGTTCTTCAAAGGACAAGAAGAACACCAAGGGACAAATCCAATGCTTCAAATGCCGAGGTTATGGCCATATCTCAACGGAGTGTCCCAACAAGAATCCGTCAAAGAAGAAGGCAATGCAAGCCGTCACATGGGATGACACTTCCTCTTCTGATGAGTCATCTTCCAGTGATGAGGATAACAATGCCACAGCATTCATGGCGTCCACAACTTCACCTTTCATGTGTTTTTCAGCGACCTCCTCTTGTTCATTATCCATCTCCTCCTTGAATGAAAAAATTACAACGGATGATGAACCGAGCAATTCCGATGGTGAAGACTTTGCTTTTGCCTACCATAAATTATTAAAGGATTCTAAGAAATTGGCAAAGCATAATAATAGTTTGGGAAGAAGGTTGTGGGTTCTTGAAGAACAAGCTAAAAAGGCAACTTCTCTCTCAAACGCTCTTGAAGAGGAAAGGGATAATTTGGTCAAAATAAATATTTCCCTTCAAGAGAAGAACGAGCATTTTGAGAAGGAACATATCAAATTGGTGGATAAAGCTAATTACTTCTTGAAGCTCCACTCCGAGGCTCAACAAAAAAAATTAGAGATGACAAAGACCATATTCCAACTTAAGGAAGATTTGAAGCGATTCTCTCTGGAAGGAGCAAGTTGGATAAGTTGCTTGGTCTTGGTCAAACGAATCATTTGGGCCTTGGATACACTCGAACCGGTGAGGATCCAAGTTCGAGTGGTACGAAGTTTGTGCCCCAGTCGGTTTCTCCTTCTTCGATGAAAATCATCGCATCCAACGTTAACAAGTCTACCTCAATTCGGTCAAGATCAAATCTTTCCAAGGTATGTTATCATTGTTGTGATGACCCAGATCTCCACAGAGCTTTTGCAGTGTGTCTGGCAACTTCTGGAGGCCTTTGCTTTGTGTTAGAGGTGTTCGTGCGCGAATCGGACCCAAGAATTGGATTCAGTGGGAAAAACGAGAGCAAGTTTGCCTAACCGGATGCCTTCGACAAATTTTAGAAGTGGAATTGGGCAAAACGAACATCGGATTTGGATTCAGCGCGCGAAAACGATGGAAATGGACTATTTACTTGTATTTTTCGAAGCCCGGATGCCCAAGCACGAATTTCGAGGCAAGGGTTACTGTTCCGGCGTCCGGGGCAGTGCCGGCGGTGACGGGCAGGCGGCGGAGCGGCGGCGGGCAGCGGCGCCGGCAGAGGCGCGGACCAGTCGGTCCATGGGGCGAGGCGTGCACCGGGGGAAGGACGTGTGGCGGCTCTCGGTTGGCCGGCTCTCGTACACTCGGTCCACGCGAGGAGCGGAGCAGGCGCGGTGCAGCGTGGATGGTGTGCCACGTGTGTAACGTGTAATAACTGCGAGTCTACCGTTTCTTTTGGTACTACCGGTGATTTTTTTCTCTTTTCTTTCGAACCGTTCGTCAGCTAAGGGGCCCGGGATACTTTTGTCGTGCGTTGTTTTGGGCAGGCCGTCGGGGCTCGCGGGTATTTTTAGAGGATAAAGCCCGCGAAATGAAGACCGGCGGCGCGATCGGATCTGATTTCCGACCCCGGAACCTCCCGGAACAATTTTCTGAAGTTGGCAGTAGCTCGGGTGTTCAGCACGTCTTATTAAAGGTAAACCAGACCCGGGTAAACCAACCTAATGTAATCTATTTTAATTGGGGGAGATTAAATTTAATTAATTTAATTTAAGCTGATTGGTAATTTAACTTAATCTAAACTTATTTCTACTTCGGGTTGGGTTCAGACCCAATTACGCCAAATCAGTTTATTAATTAAGGGTTGGGGACTTAGGTCGGGAACCCCAGTCCCCTCCCTCTTTCTTTACCGTAGCGTGCGTACCCCGAGCGGGATCGAGGACGCGTTCCCCCAAGCCTTCCCCCTCATCGGCGTGAAGCACCGCGACAAGCGTTCGAGAAGAAGGAAGAAACACCGCACATCCTCCGTTAGAACTGGACTCACAAGAACGGACGACCCTCCCTCCCCAAACCACCGTCGTCACAACCAAGGTGAGACGAGGTCCCCTTTTCTCTCCGTTTCTTTTGGGTTCTTGATCATCTTGATCGGAAGGGAGAGGGACACAGGCGGCGGAATCTCCGGAATCCGCCGCACGTGCGGAAGCCCTCCCCTCCTTCGGCGCCCCCGTGCAACCGCACGGGCCGGGCACGCGCCCCAACCCTGCGTGCGGGGTTGCCCGCACGGGCCGGGCGCGCGTCCCAGCCCGCGTGCGGGATCACCCGCACGGGGCTGGGCGCGCGTCCCAGCCCGCGTGCAGGGTCACCCGCACGGGGCTGGGCGCACGTCCCAGCCCCGCGTGCGGGGTCACCCGCACGGGGCCGGGCGCGCCCCAGCTCCCGCGTGCGGGGCGACCCGCATGGGGCTGGGCGCGCCCAGCCACGTGCGGGGCGACCCGCACGGGGCCGGGCGCGGCCCAGCCCGCGTGCGGGGTGACCCGCACAGGGCCGGACACGCATCCAGCCCCGCGTACGGGGATGCCCGTACGGGGCTGGACACGCGCACGGACCCGTGCGCGGGCGGGGATCCGCGAACCGCGACGGGCGGATCGCCTGCCTTTCGTCCTTATCCGAGTTTAAGCGCCGACCTTCCTCTGCGACAGGTGAGTGTGCGGGTTCGAGCGAGCGTACCGGGACGCGAGAGAGTCGAACGTGATCACCTACTAGCGACAGGTGGGTTGGGCGTGGTATTTAGCATCGATCTCCGTTGGCTTTTAATTTAAATATTCATGTTATCATTCATGCTTTGTGATTATCATCTTACTATCGTTCATGTATCGTGATTACTCCCTATTATTGCAGGCTTTGTGATTATCATCTTACTATCGTTCATGTATCGTGATTACTCCCTATTATTGCATATACATTGTGATTATCATCTTACTATCGTTCATGTATTGTGGTTACTCTCTATTATTGCCTATACGTTGTGATTACCATCTTACTATCGCTCATGCATTGTGGTTACTGTGCTCGAGGCTGCAACACGTGCACCCACGGTTTGGCCACCGTGAGGGGTGCACTTTTCCGGAAAAGAGGTCTATGACCCGTGTATACCCACGAGGTGACGTAGTGGGGCCCCTTATTAGTTGTGGGGTTGAGGCGCCGAGGTGCGAGCGGTGCGACCCGTCGGTTTAGTTGTCCGACGCGGTCGGGGTTTTTTGCAGGTACGGTATGGGCAGTCGGTTTGGTTGTCCGACGGGGCCCGGTATAGCAGGATATAGGTGCACAGGTTGTGGTTTCCCTCTGGAGAGGGTGGTTGCCCGGTTGCGGTCACGGTTTGCTTTACTGCTTTTCTTTTCCTGCTCTATTATTACTCGTTACTGACGCCCCACTTTGTGACAGGGACTGGGCGGAGGGAGAGGTAGACGACGGAGAGGACGGGCGGGAGCTTCCGGGTTGCCGGGAACCCTGGACTGTATTTCTTTATTTATCTCGCATTTCATTTACTTTGTTGATACGTGTGAGGTTCTCGATACCCTCGTGGGGTCGACGTGGATGTCGGTATTTGGTTATTCGTTTATGCATTACATTCCTTTTATCTATGTGGGCCAGTTGAAAAAGAAAAGCAAAAACAAAAGAAAAGATTGCGAAAACCGTTTTTAAAAATCTAAGTGTCGTGTGGGCACTGATTTCAAACCTTGTGGATTTATGGATTGCGAAATGAGTTTTCAAAACTTGGGTGTCGTGTGGGCACCGTTTTCAAAACCCTGTGGATTTATGTTGATTTCAAAACTAGTTTTCAAACCTAAGTGCCGGGTGGGCGCTCTTTCAAATCTGAGGATTTATCCTTTCCAAATTGATCGGGCAAATGTTTGAATGGTTAGAATAATGATATATGTTACTGATTGTTGTGATTGAATGGTTGTGTGTGACTCGGAACATGTACTAAGCGCTACGCCGTGCATATACAGGGGAGACTTTGTCCGTTTGCAGAGCGATCCTGTATATGCGGCGGGTCTGGGCACGCACCGGGGAGAAAGGAACTTCAAACAAAAATTTTTGGACACTCTAATCAAACCCTTTTTACTAAATACTTCCGCTGAATGAAACCCCCGGGGCGTGACATAACGCCCCGGGGATTTCATTAAGCGGAAGACGACCACTGAAAATGGTTTGAATTTGCGTATACTTTTTTTTTTGAAAACCTCCTTCCCCCGCGCGTGCCCAGACCCGCCGCATATACAAATTCACTCTGCGAACGGGCAGAGTCTCCTTTGTATATGCACGGCGTCCTGACTACAATCATCTTACAATCATCACTTTAACCACACTAGTTCAACAGTCGAATGCATACAATCGTTTTCCATAAGTATATAAAGGCCGGCTAGTTTTGAAAAGATAAATCCACAAGGTTTTAAAATGGTGCCTACACGACACCCACGTTTTCAAAACAGTTTTCGAAATATTTTCCTTTCCTTTTCTTTTGTAGTTTGAAAGCGGCCCAACGGGAAGAGCAAAACAAACACTCACAAGGATAATAAACGACATTCCAACATCCATATCGACCCCACAAGGTATCGCAATCCACATAGCAAACTACTAACAGGTAATGAAATGAGCAAAATAGAAGCACGTACAGTCTATGGTCTCGAAGGACCAAAAGTACTCTTGCCACGGCCTCACCGTCGTCCTAGCACTCGTCCCTGGACGAACCTGTCACAGAGTGGGAAGTCAGTGACCAGGAAAATAAAGCACGAGCAACTAGGGCTATAAATAAAGCAAACCGCAGTAAAACCAGAGCAACCGCCCTCCTCATCATGCACTCGATAGTATCCTGCATAACCAGTCACATACACATACATAACATAAGCACCGCGACACTTGGTCGCTATAACATTAATAAGAGCATATGATAAATGATAACAGGAGTTAACAATATTAACTAATGCAACTACTTACTCTTACACCTTTCCCACAATACCGTAATTCAAACACCGGAAGAAATCCCTATAACGGGGTGTATCCCCCCGCACCGTGGCCCTCAGTCGCCACAAATAAGATGACAATGAGATATAAAAGTAACGAGAATATGCGCAAGAGGTTCTAAGGGGTACCCACCTGAAATGCGAAGAAGAAGATGCGTAGAAACTCCAGCTAAAACACTCCACCTTGTGCCCGAAACAGCTACAGTGAAAAATACTATTAAAAATGTCGTCGCGGTCAAAAACACTCAACAACAGGACGAAACGGGCCAAAAACGAGCTTCTGGGCTCCTTTCCTGAATGCTGGTGCACGAAACCAGGCGTGGACCGGTCCACGACAACAGGCGGCCGCGGCGCGGGCCGGGAGCACACTGCAGCCGTGGACCCGTGCGGCATGGGCCGGGCCGTGCACGGGCTCGGGCGCGCACCGGGTTCACCATTCCCCGCTGCGGCGCCGAGCACCGGGTGCACGCCTAGGCGTGCACCGAGCGGCCTGGCGCACGCTTTCCCGTGCACCGGTCTGCGGCCCAGGGTCACGGAGGCGTGCGCCGGTGCACGCCGTTCCAGTGGACCGCGCGGCCTGGCGCACGCTTCCGTGCACCGGGTCTGCGCCCCCGGGCCGCGGGAGCGTGCGCCGGGTGCATGCGGGCGCCGTGGACCGCGGCCTGAAAACCCCATGTGAACAGTAACCGTCCCCGTTTTCGGCTCCGGTCGCGACCCCGCGACTCCGGCGACTGCGGCGGCGACCCCGTGAACACGGCAACGGCGGCAGCGGCCTCCCGTTTAACCACGGCGGCGGCGGCCTCCCGTTCAACAACCCACGACATCGACAAAAGAAAACCTCAGACCGAAATTAAACGAAAAGACCCGAACCGCTTACCCCGTTTTCGCCGAGGAGGAGGAAGAAGGAGGATCGTCCGCCCCTCGCTCGTTCGATCCTGCAGGAAAAGCGATTATTCCTTCCCTCTCCCCGTCTCGCCGCCACAGTTCTTCACGCCCAACGTCGGAGGCGCCGAGGTGCGAGCGGTGCGACCCGTCGGTTTAGTTGTCCGACGCGGTCGGGGTTTTTGCAGGTACGGTATGGGCCGTCGGTTTGGTTGTCCGACGGGGGCCCGGTATAGCAGGATATAGGTGCACAGGTTGTGGTTTCCCTCTGGAGAGGGTGGTTGCCCGGTTGCGGTCACGGTTTGCTTTACTGCTTTTCTTTTCCTGCTCTATTATTACTCGTTACTGACGCCCCACTTTGTGACAGGGACTGGGCGGAGGGAGAGGTAGACGACGGAGAGGACGGGGCGGGAGCTTCGGGTTTGCCGGGAACCCTGGACTGTATTTCTTTATTTATCTCGCATTTCATTTACTTTGTTGATACGTGTGAGGTTCTCGATACCCTCGTGGGGTCGACGTGGATGTCGGTATTTGGTTATTCGTTTATGCATTACATTCCTTTTAATCTATGTGGGCCAGTTGAAAAAGAAAAGCAAAAACAAAAGAAAAGATTGCGAAAACTGTTTTTAAAAATCTAAGTGTCGTGTGGGCACTGATTTCAAAACCTTGTGGATTTATGGATTGCGAAATGAGTTTTCAAAACTTGGGTGTCGTGTGGGCACCGTTTTCAAAACCCTGTGGATTTATGTTGATTTCAAAACTAGTTTTCAAAACCTAAGTGCCGGGTGGGTGCTCTTTCAAATCTGAGGATTTATCCTTTCCAAATTGATCGGCCAAATGTTTGAATGGTTAGAATAATGATATATGTTACTGATTGTTGTGATTGAATGGTTGTGTGTGACTCGGAACATGTACTAAGCGCTACGCCGTGCATATACAGGGGAGACTTTGTCCGTTTTGCAGAGCGATCCTGTATATGCGGCGGGTCTGGGCACGCACCGGGAGAAAGGAACTTCAAACAAAAATTTTTGGACACTCTAATCAAACCCTTTTTACTAAATACTTCTGCTGAATGAAACCCCCGGGGCGTGACAGATTAAGATGGTATCAGAGCCAAATTCATTTAATCACAACAGTTGATGCCGACATCCGTGGGAATGCCTCACATATCTACAAGTGAATGAAATGGGTAGGGCATAGGACTGTAGAACGTGAGTGATCGGGGGGGGGGGGAAATTGGAGTCTTTTCTCGAGCTAAGTGATTCGTGGTCGTAGGTAAAGTCTGATGTTGATCCTGTTGCGTGTGACAGCTATGGTTCGTACCAGATCGTCGGCGGGAGACGCCGAGGCGGAAGCGACAACATCGACGTCCGCGGAGAACCAGCTCCTGCGGCAACAATTGCGGGAAATGGCGGGGCAATTGGCCACCCTCGCCGATCATGTGCGTCAGTTGACGCATCAGCAGCAGGCCGCGCCAGTGACGGCCGCCCCGGTCCCTCCGCCGGGGCCGACAGCACCGGCCGCGGCACCACCGACAGCGCCACCGCCAGCGGCGACTACGGACCGGCGCCAGGGACAACTAGCCGGTTACTCTGGAGGAAACAGTGGTCACGCCTACCCCTATCGCGGCTGCCGCCGCCACGAGTGGAGGGGGGTGTTGTGATGACCGAGCGGGATCGAGTGCGGGCCAACTTGAAGGACTTTAAGAAACACGACCCGCCCACGTTCGAAGGGGATACGACCGATCCGTGGGTCGTTGAGAACTGGGTGGGGTCGATGGAGAAACTTTTTGAAGATCTACTCATGGAGGACGATGAGCGGGTTCCCCTGGCAGTCCATTGCCTGGAGGGGAATGCCCGCTTATGGTGGAAGACGGTACGCCCCGATCCTGCTAAGGTAGCTTTTCCGTCCTGGGAAACTTTCAAGAAAGAGCTGTTCGAGGCCTTCTTCACCAGCAGCGTCAAGAAGAAGTTGGAAGATATCTGAACCATATCCAGCAGGAAACCGGATGGTCATGGAGTACCAACGAGAATTCGTCCGCCTAGCGACTGCGTCCCGTTTGTCATAAGGGACGAGGCTCACAAGGCGCAACTTTTTGTGGACGGCTTGCGGAGCAATATCTTCGAGGTGGTGCAAGCAGCCGACCTGCACACCTTCCCGAAAGTGGTTGACAGGGCCACCACGTTGGAGCGGGGCTTTGCCATCACCCGCGCAAGAAGGGAGAACTCGGCGCGACTGGAGGACAGGAAGCGGCAGCAGCAGAACCAGGGAGGAGGCTCTTGGAGTGGGGGCGGAGCCCCCAAACGGTGGAAACCGCAGGCGGGACCCGAGGAGCGCCGCCAGGAGGCCGAGGCCGGGAAGTAGGCATTGCGTGATTTGCGGGGGAGGGCATACTGCGGGAGAGTGCCCCCAGAGAGGCGACCACTATTTCAGATGCGGCAAACGGGGGCACTTCCGCCGCAACTGTCCCTTGGGCGGGGGACCTGCACCCTCGGGAGCTTATACGCCCGCGCCACAGCTCTCAGGGCGGGGGAAAGCTCCTATGGCGTCAACTCCCAGGGCCCCCGCACCACGGCGTGAGGAGGATCGCAGCCACAACCAGGCGGGAGGGTTTTTCTCAATGACCAGCCAAGGGACCAATCCACCGGAGGACGCTCTTGCAGGTACTACTTCCGTTTCGAATTCCCGTGCTAGAACTCTTTTCGATACCGGAGCAACACACTCGTTCATCTCTCGTGACTTCGTTTTTATGCATGACCTCGAGGAAACCCCCCTTCAAAACTTCTTGACGGTGCAAACGGCGGGGGGACTTTGGAGGCGGTCAGCTCAGTGGCCGCCTGCTCGATTAAGCTTGGGCGACTGGCTTGCCCATGGGACATGGTGGTAATCCCCTTGAAGGAGTACGATGCGGTGTTGGGCATGGACTGGCTCACGAGGTACCAGGCGCTCATTGACTGTGACAAGCGACAAGTGCGATTGCAAGAACCGGGTTTTCCTGAACATGTGTATATGGCGGGCAAAAGCATCACCTTCCCAGCGGTCATCTCAGCGGCACGAGCCAGAAGATTGGTGGAGGGTGGATGCGTGGCCTATTTAGCGTCGGTGGATCTGGCCACCCGACCCTCGTCGACACCTACAGACATCCCGGTGGTGAGGGACTTCCCCGACGTTTTCCCCGCAGAACTGCCCGGGATGCCTCCGGAGCGAGAGGTGGAGTTCCCTATCGAGCTAGTACCAGGCACGCAGCCAATTACGAAGGCGCCCTACCGAATGGCCTTCGCGGAGCTAAAGGAGCTTAAAGCACAACTGGAAGACCTCTTGGATAAAGGGTTCATCAGACCGAGTGTGTCACCCTGGGGCGCACCGGTACTCTTCGTGCGGAAGAAAGACGGGAGCCTGCGTCTCTGCATCGACTACAGAGGGATAAACAAAGTTACGGTGAAGAATAAGTACCCCTACCCAGAATCGACGACCTCTTCGATCAGTTACGGGGAGCGACGGTCTTCTCCAAAATTGACCTACAGTCGGGCTATCATCAACTCCGAGTTCGACATGAAGACATCCCCAAGACCGCCTTCCGGACTCGGTACGGCCACTACGAGTTCACGGTGATGCCTTTCGGGCTTACGAACGCCCCCGCAGTCTTCATGGACATGATGAATAGGATCTTCAGACCCTTCTTGGATCGGTTTGTGGTAGTCTTCATCGACGACATTTTGATCTACTCCACCACCGACGAGGAGCACGAGGACCATCTACGAACAATCCTGCAAACCCTCAGAGAGCAGAAGCTGTTCGCTAAGCTCAAGAAGTGTGAGTTCTGGCTGCGCGAAGTCGGCTTTTTGGGGCATGTGATCTCGGCACAGGGAATCGCCGTGGATCCCAAGAAGGTGGAAGCAGTGGTGGACTGGCAGCCGCCGACGTCGGTGACAGAAGTACGAAGTTTTCTAGGGCTGGCAGGATATTACCGGCGCTTCGTTGAGGGTTTCGCAAAGATCGCTACCCCTTTAAATCGATTGACCAGAAAAGGAGAGAAGTTCATATGGACGGCCAAATGCCAGCAGAGTTTTGAGGAACTCAAGAGGAGGTTAACTAGGGCACCAATACTTGTGCTGCCGACGCCCGGAGAGGATTATGAAGTGTACTGCGACGCGTCACGGATCGGTCTGGGAGGTGTTCTGATGCAACAGGGGAAGGTAATCGCTTACGCGTCCAGGCAGTTGAAGGACTACGAAAAGAACTACCCGATACACGACTTGGAATTGGCCGCTGTGGTCTTCGTTTTGAAACTGTGGAGGCACTATCTTTTCGGAGTCCACTGCAACGTCTTCTCTCATCATCAAAGTCTGAAATACATCTTTACCCAAAAAGAGTTAAACCTGCGGCAGAGGCGATGGCTCGAGTTGTTGAAGGACTACGACTTGACGATTCAATATCACCCCGGAAAGGCAAACGTGGTAGCTGACGCACTGAGCAGGAAAGGGCATCAAGAAGGGGCATCGGAGAGCGCGCTAACGAAGCAGGACCACCTGATCGCGGAGTTCGCGCGAATGCAATTGGAGGTGGTGCCGGCAGGCACGGTTATGCAACTTCTAACCTTGGTGGTCAAGCCGACGTTATTCGAGAGAATCCAGGAGGGACAGCAGACCGACCCACACCTACAGCGCATACGAGACAAGATCCTACTGGGCCAAGAGATTGACTTTGCGGTGGAAGACGACGGCACCTTACGGTTCCGCGGACGGATCTGCGTGCCGGACTCAGCAGAGTTGAAGGAAGAGATCCTAGCTGAGGCACACCGAGCCCCTTATGCGGCACATCCGGGGGGCACGAAGATGTACAGGGATCTCAAACAGACGTTCTGGTGGCCTAAGTTAAAGGACGTGACGCGACACGTAGCCCACTGCCTAGTATGCCAACAGATAAAGGCCGAGCACCAGCGACCAGCAGGGAAGTTACAGCCCTTACCGGTACCAGAGTGGAAATGGGACCAGATCACCATGGATTTTGTCACTGGATTCCCACGATCACAACAGGGCCACGACGCGTCTGGGTCGTAGTCGACAGATTAACCAAGTCAGCACACTTCTTGCCGGTTCATACAACTTGGACCCGCGAACGGTTAGCTCAAGTCTACATCAGCGAGATCGTGAGACTACATGGGGTACCGGCATCGATCACCTCGGACAGAGACACGCGCTTTGTCTCGAAGTTTTGGCAAAGTCTTCAGCGGGCCATGGGGACCAGATTACATTTCAGCACAGCCTTCCACCCTCAGACGGACGGACAGTCAGAGCGCACGATACAAACCCTAGAAGACCTGCTTCGCGCCTGTGCACTTGATTGGGGGCCGGTTGGTCACGCTACCTACCCCTCGTGGAATTTGCCTACAACAATAGCTACCAGGCCAGCATTCAGATGGCGCCCTACGAAGCCTTATACGGAAGGCGCTGCCGATCCCCGATTTGTTGGGACGACTTGGGAGAACGGAAGCTCCTGGGACCCGACTTAGTGGAGGAAACTGAAGAGAAAGTGCGCCTTATCAGACAGCGCCTGCTGACCGCCCAGAGTCGACAGAAGAGTTACGCAGACCAGAGGCGCCGTGACTTGGAATTTCAAGTGGGGGAGCATGTGTTTTTGCGGGTCTCACCATCCAGAGGAATCAAGCGTTTCGGGTTAAGGGCAAACTGAGCCCACGGTTTGTGGGGCCTTTCGAGATCTTAGAGCGCATTGGCCCAGTAGCTTACCGCCTCGCCCTACCACCAAACCTCGACCGAGTCCACGATGTGTTCCACGTATCAATGCTTCGGAAATATCTTCCCGACCCATCACATGTCCTGGACACCTCTGCACTCGAACTTAAGGAGGACCTGAGCTTCGAAGAAACCCCAGTGAGAATCCTGGCAAGGGAAAACAAATCACTGCGAAACCGAACCATCCCCTACGTGAAGGTACTCTGGAGCAACCACGAGGAGCGGGAAGCAACTTGGGAACTGGAGTCCAAAATGAGGGAGTGCTACCCCGACCTTTTCACTCCCACCCAGGGCTTGAGTTTCGAGGACGAAACTCGTTTTTAGAGGTGAGTGGTGTAATAACCGCGGGTTTATTTTCCTTTTGGTCTACCTGTGAATTTATTTCGAACCGTTCGTCGGCTAAGGGGCCCGGGATACTTTTCTCGTGCGTTGTTTTGGGCAGGCCGTCGGGGCTCGCGGGTATTTTTAGAGAATAAAGCCCGCGAAACGAAGACCGGCGGCGCGATCGGATCTGATTTCCGACCCCGGAATCTCCCGGAACAATTTTCTGAAGTTTGGCAGTAGCTCGGTGTTCAGCACGTCTTTTTAAGGTAAACCAGACCCGGGTAAACCACCTAATGTAATCTATTTTAATTGGGGGAGATTAAATTAATTTAATTTAATTTAAGCTGATTGGTAATTTAACTTAATCTAAACTTATTTCTACTTCGGGTTGGGTTCAGAACCCATTTACGCCAAATCAGTTTATTAATTAAGGTTGGGGACTTGGTCGGAACACCCCAGTCCCCTCCCTCTTTCTTTACCGTAGGCGTACTCCCCGAGCGGGATCGAGGACCGTTCCCCCAAGCCTTCCCCCTCATCGGCGTGAAGCACCGCGACAAGCGTTCGAGAAGAAGGAAGAACACCGCACGTCCTCCGTTAGAACTGACTCACAAGAACGGACGACCCTCCCTCCCCAACCACCGTCGTCACAACCAGGAGACGAGGTCCCCTTTTCTCTCCGTTTCTTTTGGTTCTTGATCATCTTGATCGGAAGGGAGGGACACAGGCGGCGGAATCCCGGAATCCGCCGCACGTGCGGGAAGCCCTCCCCTCCTTCGGCGCCCCCGTGGCAACCGCACGGGCCGGGCACGCCCCCAACCCGCGTGCGGGGTTGCCCGCACGGGGCCGGGCGCGCGTCCCAGCCCGCGTGCGG